>JAYESA010000017.1:119968902-120288902 GCA_036927795.1 Iris macrosiphon | reverse complement strand
TCTTCGCCTGTTGCCCCTCTTCAAAAATATGCTCTATCGATTCCTCCTCTGCATCCTTGCAAAAATGATATTTTGATGCCACCGCAAAGCCAATCTCCCTGAGAATGTCGTCGGTTGGGAGTTTGCCATAATATGTCCGCCAGAGGAGATTGGACCACTTTAATGGGATGCAAGTCCCCTAAAAGTTGGATATGAATGCAATGATATCAGAAGGAGTTCTAACATATTCCCATGCCGACTTGGCAATGAAGAGGCCCGAAGCATTTGAAAACAAAATGAGTTTGTCTGCAGACGCACCCAGGCGTAAAGAGGCATTCTGAATCTGTTGGCTGGCCGCCGTCCCCATCAATTGCTCGATCCTGAACCAATTCCAGTCACCTGATCCATAGAACTCCGCTATCCGAGCGTACGATTCTGCCCCTATAATTCTGCCCTGAACCGATCGGTTATGTAATTTGCCAAAAGGATTCCAGTTTTCCCATTCCATACCAGAGCTTGTAACACCTCATTCCGCTCAAGCGGACTGGCGATTCAAACGGCAAAAGTGCAATATTCCGACCCACTTTACTCAGGCGAGAATACTCTTTTAAGGCAAAGGATATCCAGACTTGTCCCTTCAGGAGTTCGACTTAGGCTTTCAAAGACTCGCTCGGAGTATCGCTCAGCCGAGGCGAATCATCGCTAAGGTGGGTGGCTACGGTGAACTTCTTTTTGCTTAGCCAGCACACTTAAAATATGGAATGATACATACTAGTTGCTAGGTGAATCACCCCCTGCATGCTAATAAGAATACAACGCACCTAGCTAAGAAAATAATCCCAACTTTTATTGCTTATGCTAGAACATGGAAATAAAATATTGCTTATAATCGGACCCTTGCATGCTACCCTTGCCTTGTGCAACTAGACCCGCTATGCCTCGAGTAGAATGATATGTATATGATTTTCTTAGTACACTGTTCACTTGTTTACACTGCATGACCCTAGATCATGTCGCTCGGAAAGTCCCTTTATGGTTTCACTCCTCGGCTTACCTTCGGGCCCGGGCTAACGTGAATTCTTACGAATGCAATGCTTGCATGCCTATATGTTAACTTATAATATTGCCTCGACTCAATATTTGCTACATGAAACTTATGCCACAAGCAAGTAATACTATCGCGTATCGTGCATGCACTGAGTCAGCCTGAAGACTATCAAATAGTCCTCCTGTGCAATTGAACCTGTAAGAATCCGGGACCGTTAGGTCGCCAAGGCAATCCCCGAACCAGGGGCATGCATCAAGGCAAGTAAATACTGAACTGAATTATGTCAAGTTTACATCTGAATGATAATCACACTAAGTTTACATCTGAAAGAGAATCATGACAAGCAAATCAAGAATCACAGCTCGTAGAGCAAATGCTCGGTTCAGAACAAATCATGGATTATCATGTCAAGTTATGGATTTGGAATGACCCAAGACCTGCATATCGCGGACAACTTGTGCACAAGGTCAATGGTTCCGTGGACGGTTGCTGGGACACTGGCACCGATCCAATCCAAACGGAACATATGATAGTCTGCATGTTTCGGGCAGGATGGCGTGTAGTGCACGTAAATTATCCTTCATGCCATTCTCGCTCTTCGACTAACGTAGTCACACGTTTCGGATGGCATAGCCATAAAGGACGGTGTAGTAAAAGAATGAAATAACAAGCAATGCAAGGATCAGGAGTGCTAATGGCGACCTAACGGTCCCGGATTCTTGCAGGTTCAATTGCACAGGACTATTTGATAGTCTTCAGGCTGACTCAATGCATGCACGATACATGATAGTGTTACTTGCTTGTGGCATAAGTTTCGTGTGGCAAATATTAAGTTGAGGCAATATTACAAGTTAACATATAGGCAGGCAAGCATTGTATTTATAAGCATTCACGTTAGCCCGGGCCCGAAGGTAAGCCGAGGAGTGAAACCGTAAAGGAACTTTTCGAGCGACATGATCTAGGGTCGTGCAGTTTAAACAAGTAAACATTGCACTAAGAAAATCATATATATATCGTTCTACTAGAGGTATAGCGGGTCTAGATGCATAAGGTAAGGGTAGCATGTAAGGGTTTGATTATAAGCAATGTTTTATTGCCATGTTCTAGAATAAGCAATACAAGTTGGGATTATTCCCTTAGCTAGGTGCATTATATTCTTATTAGCATGCAGTGGGGTGATTCACCTAGCGACTAGAATGTATCGTTCTATATTTTAAGTGTCCTGGCTAAGCAAAGACAAGTTCACCATAGCCACCCACATTAGCGATGATTCGCCTCGGCTGAGAGATACTCCGAGCGAGTCTCTGAAAGCCTAAGTTAAACTCTTGCAGGGATAAGTCTGGATATCCTTTGCCTCAAACGAGTATTCTCGCCTGAGCAAAGTGGGTCGGGATATTGCACTTTTACCGTTTGAATCGGCAGTCCGCTTGAGCGAAACGGAGTATTACAGAGCTACCATCTCCAAGTAGGACAGCCGTGTGAGTTTCTGCACAATCACGGACGCCCAGGAGTCACCGCCAAGTTAGCATGGCTCTAGAGGTGATGTCCACTTGGCAGGGATGAACGTGGGGGGTGAAAAACCTAGTCCAGAGAGCTTCATTGATCCTAAGTTTCTACCAAAGTTTAATTGCAAGCACCTTCTGAATATCTTAAAGTCGACGCACGCCTAGACCTCCCTCATCGACTGGATATAAACACACACACACACACTCAGAAATGGCTAGGTTTTTAGAACCAGGAGGAGACGACGCTGGATAATCCGATCAAGGCCTGGAAGAAGACCCGACGGCTCAAAGGGGAAGAGGATGGCAGGAGGAAGAGGGGAAGAAAGATACGGGAGTTTGGACTACCTTGGCCAGGAGACGGAGGAGTAGGGCTCAAAACCGCAGAGGTGGGCGTGTCGGTGGTTGGAGAGGAGTGCAGGGAAGCAGAGACGGGCCACGGCATGAATGGAAGGAATCCGGTAAGGTAGATGTTCGACGGGGACCGACCGGGTGGGAGATTAATGAAATCAATGTGGGACTTACCCCTTAGGTGAAAATTCGGGGGGCAGGTGGCCGACGAGTGAAGCAAGGGCAGGTTCTGATGATGATGAGAAGGCAGCGGGATGTGACGACCCGTTCCGCTCAAGCGGACAGCCGATTCAAACGGCAAAAAGTGTAACGACCCGACCTATTTTGCTCAACGAGAATACTCATTTGAGGCAAAAGGATTTTCAGACTTGGCCCTTAAGGAGTTTTGGCTTAGACTTTCAGAGGCTCGCTCGGAGTTTCCCTCGACCGGGGCGAATCATCGCTGAGGTGGGTGGCTATGATGAACTTGTCTTTGCTTAGCCAACATACTTAAAATATGGACTGTCACGCCCCGATCTCCTGTAGGCTATTTCGGCCGTTCCCGCTAGGCGGGAATCACCCTCGCCAGTGCTCCCGCAGAACGATCGCTTGACCCATCCGGACGTGATGCCGCACGAGCGTGAGCCACGCCCGTGCAAGGTCGTGGTTCATTGGCTGGCGGTAAGAGTTCTAAGCCACAGAGTCGCACAGATTGTCCGAGTGCAGGGAGTCATGAACGCATAGGCGATCGGTAACAAGTTCACTGAGTTGACAATATAGCGGAAGCATTGAAACACAAGTTGAAGTAAAGCAAGCTCTTTTATTGATATAAACATGTGTTACAGACGACGTATAGCCGAGATTATAAGTCGCTCAAGCCTCTCTCTCTGAAACAGTAAAAGCGTGCCAAGTGGCTACAATTGTGGAATGATTGTACAGGCGATGATCAGGCGATGTTCAGGCGATATTCATAATATTATGTCTTGTATATGTGCTTCAGTTCTAGACGCACCATTGCTTCGGAGTGATCTCCATACCTTAGCATGCACGAAGGAGGCATCCGCACCGAACGAGGTTCTCCCGCACCCTGCATACAAACTGGTGGATTATGAGTACATTGAATGCACTGGTAGGGAAGCTACTCACCCGCTCGACAAATCCAAACACGTAATACAGGTTCCGTGCACAACTATTTAGTTGTCTTTCTAGTTGCCTTAGGATCAGTTTCATACAACATTTGAATAGCCTAATCCGTATGGCAGTGCGCCGTGCGACATGAAAGAAAACACAGTGAGACTTACCAACTTACCATTTCTCCTTCCCTATACGAGGCAAACAATATATTCAAGAACGGGCAAGTATAAACATTCAGGAGCATAGCATATGCAACACGAAAGTCATTGAACGGGATAATATTTAGAGTGCTCAGTTGTTCTTGATGCAATGGCTCGCACGCGGATAGCCGCTAAGCGAGGATGACTTATCTATGTGAACATGAGTCGCTGGCATAGCCATTTATGGACGTAGTCGAGGACAAGGATAGCATGCTACGAGAGTACACGATGCGCTGCAAGCTACCCAGTCCCGAACACGACAACTACACACGAGCTCCATCCGGACCGGATCGGCCCCAGTGCCCCGGTGACCGTCCGTGGAACTAGTCTGCGACATGCAATTGGGGTCTTCCAATTTTCACGAGATACACGAGAACACGAGAACATGCGTGCACTAGAACACGAGAACATGAGTGCACGGGAACACGAGTACACGGGATACTTGAATCAGGATTCACTTAGCCATTGGATGTGCACAGTCTCCTGGACTGATGATATAAGCCCGCTCGAGGGAGACTTGCAGAGATCCGAATACCTGAATGAGTCTTGCCTTGATGCAATTCCTCTGGTTCGGGGCTGCCTTTGGTGACCTAACGGTCCCGGATACTTTGCAGGTTCAATCATACACAGAACGACTACTTAGTAGTCTCCCGGGGTTTGGATGAAAACAAGGCAACATTCAAGCAGACAAGCATGCGTTTCTAAGGAACATAAGCAAACACGTTTGCTCGGACCCGAAGGTAAGCCGAGAGTTAGATCGTTAGGGGACTTGGCATGCGAGGGTCTGAATATAAGCAGTATTTCAATTTCCATGTTCTAGCATAAGCAATACAAGTTGGGATTATTCCCTTAGCTAGGTGCGTTGGATTCTTATTAGCATGCAGGGGTAATTCACCTAGCGACTAGCATAAAATATCTATGTTTTATGTGTGCTGGCTAAGCAAAGATAAGTTCACCGTAGCCACCCACCTTAGCGATGATTTGCCTCGGTAGAGCGATACGTCAAGCGAGCCTCTGAAAGCCTAAGCCGGATCCTTGTAGGGACAAGTCTGGATATCCTTTGCTTCTCGTTTGAGGCAAAGCGGGTCGGGACAGTTGCACTTTTGTCGTTTGAAACGGCAGTCCGCTAGAACGGAACGGAGTGTTACATGGACGATACATGCTAGTCGCTAGGTGAATCACCCCTTGCATGGTAATAAAGAATACAACACACCTAGCTAAGAGAATAATCCTAACTATATTGCTTATGCTAGAACATGGAAATAAAACTTTGCTTATAATTGGACCCTTGCATGCTACCTTTGCCTTGTGCAACTAGACCCCGCTATGCCTCAAGTAGAACGATATATAGTCCTCGTAGTGTACTGTTTACTTGTTTACACTACACGTCCCCAGATTTATATCGCTCGGTATGTTCCTTTACCATTTTATTCCTCGCTTTACCTTAGACTCGTGCCAAACGTAAATGCTTATGTTTCATATGAATGCATGCTTGCCTCCTTACTTGTAGTTTGTACTTATTGCCTCATTTCAATGCTTGTTACATAATCTATGCCACAGTCAAGTAACACTATTCGTATCGTGCATGCATCTAGTGTCATGTCAAGTCTAGTTAGGTCTACTAGTTGTCAAGTCTAATTAAATAGTATAATCTACTAACCAATAATAATAATACTAGTTATAATATATATATATATATATATATCATACATATTATATATTAAATAAAATATAAACACAATATTTACAATAATACAAAATGACAAAAATATCTATATTCTAGAAATGTAGTAGTTACAAGGTTTTACGAGAATATATGGAGATTCATACTACTTCTCTCCAAGGGGTGGTTCCATATACAGTTACGGAGGAGTTATATCTGGTTCATTTGCCTAAGAATTCATTACCCAGGTTGTTCACTCAAGTCTGCTCCGTACTAGATGTTATAATCAGGGAGAGTCGATCCAAAGCTAGTTCTTCATGTGTTTGTATCCATTCGATCTATTTTCCTAATTTAGGCAAGGAGGTAGCGGACAACAATCTAGCTTTGGAAGAACTAGTAGATCCCTCGTCTCCTAGGGAGAGTGAGAAGGTCCTCTTCGACAAAGAAGGAAGGTGTGAGTCTCGTTTCATACTATCGCTATTTTATATGGATATTTATTATGTGTCACATTTTTCGGTTTTCGTGATTTCAGTATCGAGGTCAAGGATCATGGATTATCGCGATGCGAGTTTTAGACTGTCGATACTATACCATAATGCCAGTTATGGGTTTGTTGGTTTTTGAGATTTTTCTTATTTTGCATGCATCAAGGATCGTACTGGTAATCTCATGTGATACTTCAGTTTTCAAGAAAAGCTATTAATGACTTATGCAATAATTGTATATATTAATTTTTTTTGGGAGGAGTACTAACCTGTAGACCCTCTCCCTGAGACTAGTAGAGACCCATGGCATTGCCATGAACCCCGGCTAGGACTTACATATAGATTTGTGCACTAAAATTGGCAAATTTTTGGATTTTCCTAGTAGAACAATATATTGCTGGTATACCTCCTGCTCTGTTGTTGTCACGCCTTGGTTCCACAGAACCAAAAGTCACCATTGTGCGTGTTTTCATACAAGCATAAGTTATGCTTGTACAAGGAAAGCACCAAAACAGTTGATTGAGCACTAAGTTACAGAGTCATTGCAGCACAGATAATAAGTAAAAAAGTTGAATCAACACAAGATATATAAATAATGATTCTCTTTATTAATATTGAAACAAAAGTTATAACGGCTCAAAGCCAAGAATACAAATCGCTCTAGATCTCTTTCTCTCTCTCAATGCATTGGATAATGCCACAAGGCTTACAACATATGAACTATACAGAAGATGACGTTCCATACATTGTCCCTTATACAAAGAAAACTACATCCCAGCCGTAATGCCTCGAGTCGCCACACTACTAGAAAAAGCGGGATTAGCGACGCATTTTAGCAACTCCATATAAAAATGTCGCTAAATTAGCGACTCCGTAAAAAACGTCGCTAGACGTCGCTGAATGGCGACATTTAGCGACGTTTAGCGACTTTTATTAAGATTTAAAAATATTAGTTGCTATAAGTTTGATTAAGGTCGCTAAACGTCGCTAATATGTATAATTTAGCGACTTTTAGCGTCGTAATTAGCGACGTATATATTAAAAATATTTAGCAACGTATTTAGCGACGTATTGGACGTCGCTAAATTTTTATTTAGCGACGCTTTTTTTGACGTCGCTAAACGTCGCTGAATTTTGGTTAATTATGGCTCAGTTTTCTTTTCCCCCATCTGCGAAAATTTCGAAAATTTTCAAAACCTTTCGATTTCTCCCACCCCCCCCCCTCCGGCGACCGGCTCTCCACGGCTGCCGCTACTCCGGCATCCCCCTCCTCCTCTTCGAGCTCTAGGTAAACCCTAACTCTCTCTCTCTCTCTCTCATGTGACACTGACACAACACACACTTGACAGACACGACACACACACACAGACACTGACAGACACACACGACACATAGGGTTAAGGTTAGGTTTTTTGACCTGGGGTTAGGGTTAGGTTTAGGGGTTTTGATCAGGGGTTAGGGTTAGGGTTAGGTTTAGGGTTGGTTAGGGTTAGGTTTTTTGACCTGGGGTTAGGGTTAGGGTTAGGGTTAGGTTTAGGGTTTTTGATCAGGGGTTAGGGTTAGGTTTAGGGTTAGGGTTAGGTTTTTTGACCTAGGGTTAGGGTTAGGGTTAGGATTAGGGTTAGGTTTAGGGTTTTTGATCAGGATTGATTCCTATACATTCATAAACTAAACATTATCAATTTTTACTGTTCAATATCAATTTCTTAATACTTCCATATAGAGTATTTGGGTGAATACTCTATTTTCACCCGAGTATTCAATAGAGTATTATGGTCTAAGTATTAGATTTGAGTTAAGATATATATATATATCAATAATCTGTTACCTTAGCATTACCTCAACCCAAGTATTCAATACCTTTGCTAAATTCCCATTACCTAGCCCAATAACTAATATCTTAACTCAAATCCAATACTTAGACCATAATACTCTATTTTCACTTGGTATCTTAATATATAAACCATATAAACACACTCATTATAATACATATATTATACCTATATCCTTGTATCACAATTACCTATTGTATACCTTGTCCTATATTCCATAGCACTTAACTTGACATTTACCATGATACCTATACTCAAGTACACTGCCACAACTCTCACTGGTATACTAGGTTATCACAACATAAAGTGAGTACTTTTCCCATCCTTACACTCAATATTCACTGTTCTTGGACTATAATTGAACACTTGACCTTGAATATCCCCTTAAACCAATACTGCACCTAGCACACACTAAAACCTCATCCCTATCAACTTTGGTAGTAAGAGTTTTATATTACACACACAACCAACTCTTAACATGACACTAACACACAACCATGATGCTCCTCTACATGAGATGAACATCTCATACCCAGGTCTGATTTTAGACTACTCCAATGCAAGAGTTCTCCTTCTTACTACATTACCACTCAACACCCAACCTCCTATGATATAGATACCAACACTTACAACCTAGTCTAATACCAAGCTCTTTGTTTAGTGTATAAAAGCATACTACCTTGTATAACACATTCAATACCTACACTTATCTTACTCAAAATATCTCACACTCACACCACACCATACTAATCTCAGACACCCATTACAATATTTGAACCCACACTCTCTCTAGGACTGAAACCATGTCAGACCTTCCAACACTACAAATAGAACCTTGGTATATGGTACTCGAGTCCCAAAATACTTTTAAACTCAAACCTCTCATTCTAACTTTGATACTTAATCACTTGACCCTACTCACTCCCCACCTACTGATACAACCTGATATCAGTCCTAAATGATACACACTCACTCAATCGTATATCCTCAACTCTACCTAACACTTTATGCATAGGTTCTAATAAATAACCTATTTTTGAAACCCAACATTATAGTATCATATTAAACCCTAACCTATATAGTTTCATAGCAACGAGATACAAACTCTTGATAGCCTAAAAATAATTCTAAGGTATTGAGGGTTGATTTGATATGTGTCTGAGAGGGCACTGCAAATGTGAGTGCAAGTGTCCATGTGTTGTGTGAGTTCAGGTGTGTGCAAGTGAATGAGGATAGTACTAGAGAGGTAAGTAACAGTTAAGTGTTGAGTGCCAAGGTAGATAGAAAATTGGTTAAGATAGGTTAGATAGTAAGATATTGGTTAAGAGAAGTTGATATCAGTTAGAATAGCAATGTGGAGTAGTGTTATCAGTTGGGCTAATAAAATAGAAGACTTGACAAAACCCTAATAATCATCATCATTCGTATTATCATCTCCATTATTATACTGCAATAAACAGCTAATTCTTTGTGAGTCATCTAATTCTTCCATTCCGCATTATTAAGGATATGTCTTAAGTAATATTTGTTATCAATTATATTCTTTGTTTTCATCTATCTTACCAGATGGCACCCAAGAGAGCGACACCTCCTACTGTTAAGGAGGAAGTGATGCCTCCTACTGTTAAGGAGGAAGTGATGCCTCCTACTGTTAAGGAGGAAGAGATACCACCTGTTGTATCTCAGACGGGGAGTTCCAGTCACCCAGCACCTATAGCGGCTGTATCTCAGACGGGGAGTTCCAGTCACCCAGCACCCATAGCAGAGATTGATAACATAAACGTTGTTTATGTGCAGTATTTGAGGGACTGGTATCTGCCCCAGCGTATTGGATATCCTCGAGATTGATACTGTGATGTTTCATATACTTATATATTATGCATTTTGTGTGACTGTGATAATATATATTTTGTGACGCTGTTTATGCCCTGTGATACTGTGATACTTATATATTATGTATTGTGTGACTGTGATATTTGTGTGTATTAATTGTATGACTGTGATACTTTTATTCATATTAAATGTTGTTAATCCGGTGTTGAGTGTTCCACCGAAGGGGTCGGCAAACCCAGAGAATTCAACGGAGGTTTGCTTCGGGTCTATTTTTAATTAGAAATTTATAAATTGCAGGAATAATAGTTTGGAACAATTCAGTTTTTTTTTTGTAAATTTAGCGACGTATTTAGCGACTCCTAGCGACGTTTTTCTACGTCGGTAAACAAGTCGCTACTTAGCGACGTCAAAAGCCGTCGCTAATGACGTCGCTAAATACGTCGCTGCACGTTACAAAATGCTGACATGGCAGTACTGCCAGGTCATTAAAGACGTCGTTGTTACGTCGCTATATAAGTCGCTAATTAGCGACGTTTAGCGACATTTAACTACGTCGCTAATTAGTGACTCTGGGTCGCTAAACGTCGCTAAGTTAGCGACACTTTCTAAGTCGCTAAGACGTTTAGTGACGTTTTTTCTTTCAGCGACGTGATTATTATCGACTTCTGTAAAACGTCGCTAATTACGTCGCTAGCGATGTTTTTTTGTCATTTAGCGACGTTTTTGGGCGTCGCTAATTTGACTTTTTCTGGTAGTGCCAACCAAGCTTCAACGCCTTAGCGCGTCCAAGCAAACTCCGTACCTACGAGGTCTGGTGGAGTGTCAGTACATAAAATGCACTGGTGAGGGGTCTCTCGCTCACTCAACAGAACCAACACATTATTTATGTGAGTGCACGCAACTTTTATGTGGTCTTTCTAATCTTGCGTTAGAATCAGTTACATGGCATAGTAGCAATTATAATATACTTGTGTTGTAGGCATATAAGTGTCACGCAACAAACAACAGGGTTCATCTTGACATTACTTATGGTCCGCCATTTCCTGTCAAATACAACAACGATATCAATATGTATTGAATCAAAAGAGTATATACCCAAAGTGTCACGGGTGTATCTCTGTGTAAGACAGACGTTAGGCTAAAGAAATATAGTATACTGTGCACATATTTTCTTCCGAACATCTCTAACAGACCTGATGCTAGCATGTCGTCTGACTCTTTATGAAAGTCACTGGCATCACAAGCCATCCTAGTCCATAGCTGGTTAGACGGCGATACTTTCAGCTAGCTACACTGAAAGTTCACCAATCACCTGGGCTAGTACTTGCTAGCACCACTACCGCACTAGTATGTCAGAGCTGTTCTCCCGAGCCGAGCCGATCCCGGTGCCCCGGCATTCGTTCAAGAACTAACCTTATACACAAGTTGTCCAATGACCATACAAATGTGTGAACATCTAGACTACACAAATGCATGGTAAAACTGATATCTAGTACACTATCTATATTATATTACATACTTACGCAGTTTCCAGCCCAGGGATACTGCCTTGGCGATCCAACGGTCCCGAAATCTTTCTATTTTTCTATCTCGGAACCAAAGAATGACTAATTATAGTCTTCCTGTCTAAAGCAGCAATACTACCTTCATATGATAACTCTAACAGCAGTGTTATGGTCTATGTGATAAGACGAGGCAATAGTATGAAATTCCATTCTATAGCAGGAAGATAGATAAAGCATGTGATACGATACACCAACATTATAAAATACTACTTCTATAGCATCAAGTTAGACAGTCTAAGTAATAAGAATAGACAATTCTACTGGCACAAGTCTAAAGTAGTAGCAGATAGCTTATGTCTAATGCAGCAAACTAATTTCTCTCCCTTTTCATCAAGTTATGTTTCATGTTCTAGCAGCTTTCCAAATTCAAATCCAGGATTCAACCAAACGTTAGGATCCCATGAATTTAGCTACAAATCTGTAAAATCTTAAAATCCATGACTTTTCATGTGTACACATTCTTTGACTTCCATAGATTTTGTCTAACAAGTTGAATTGATATTAGTTCTCTTGTATACCACAATAAATTACAAACAACTATAATATTGAAAGAAAGAGAAAGAAAGAAAAAAAATGTAGTAGAGTATCCAAGAGCACCTCTCCTTGGAAAAGAAGAGCCCCACACAGCACTGCATTGTGCTTTTGGTGGTGAGACTGATGGAGGCAGCAGCTCTGCACAACAGGAAAGCTACAATTGGTCATGCATCAACCTTAGCCTGTTTTTCTAAGAACAATCTTTTTAGAGAGATATTGAGAAGAATGTGGGGGTTCCTGTCTTCATCAATAGGTACACTCACCTAACGTATGGAAAGAAGGCTTCCAATTTATTACTCAAACTATTGATGGAAGCCTAATTTCTCATGGGAAGAATGGTTTTTTTTCTTTCTTTCTTTCTTTCTTTCTTTCTTTCTTATTTTCTTTTTCAACGCTGTTTATTGTTGGTTACGTCTGTCCGGTCCGGTCGCAAGCATAACTTGGAAGTCTCCGTGCCACCTTACTTACTCTTGTCAATACAAAAGACGTAGCACTTTTGTAATTTTTTTTTTTTTATTGGTGGTATAGAACAAGAAACCTCGCTTCCTATGGATGACATTTCACAATAGCAAGATACATTAACAACTATCCCAATGAATCATGTCATTTGTTTGGGCAATCAAATCAAGGTTTAAAGTATCGGCCGATACCGATACGTATCGGACGTATCGGATCGGTTTTATCCCCTGCCGATCCGATACCAACAGAAAAGATCGGTATCGACCGAAACTGGTACGAAAAAGTTCATATCGGTCTGTATCGACCGATACGGAACCGATATGGACAGATACTGGCCGATACGGAACGATACTGGCCGATACAGGTCGATACGGACCGATACGGAAAAAAATCAGATCAAATCAAATCATCACAGGAACTTTAACAAAGTAGATGTTCTACAAAAAGTCAAAAAAAGAAGAAGTAGAAATTGATTCCAGACATATCAAATCCAACAGAGAACAATAATGAAGAACCAAAATAGTAGATAAAAGAAAAACCTATAAATAGAGACAAATTCTTATACAGACATACACATGATGACTATTGTTTTATTCAATTATAATAAAAATAAAATAAACTTAAATAATGCATAAATATGTAAAATATTTTTCTATTTTTTTTATTAATTTATTAATAATTATTTAAATATTGTCGATACATTCAATATCAAAAAATTCGATGCTCCGATCCGATACTGTCGATACTACCGATACGGATACTCAACAAACTGTCCAATATCGATACCAAATTTTTGAACCTTGATTCAAAAAGACAATTTTTAACTACTACGCCACTGAGCGTGGTTCGAACAAATGTTCGTTTCCCAAACTATAATTCAAACTGAAGTATAGTGAGAGTAAAGTAGCCATATATATGGGAAACTTCTACATTTCCAGGCCTAGTGCATGATGATGAGGGACGGAGCATACAAATCTACATATGAGCTTAAAAGCGTGAAGGGAGACAAAAATGTTCCAAGGCTTAATTCTAATGATAAAACTTGGAATGATTTATCATCAAGTGGATGATGAAGGAATGAGCATAGGTTCAAATTCTAATCAATTTGATTAAATAGGAAGAGGTCTTATTGTCAGTAATCCATAGCATTGACGATCGCCAACGACTGTTCTTGTCTAAAAAAAAAATTGAATTTGGATGACTCAAAATCCATCATAAGCAAGGTCTTTCCTAATATTTTAGGTGTCCAATACAAAAATTAAAATGGTTGTTGGATTATATTTTGTTTCCGGACGAGCACTCAAATGGGATGACAATAGAATTGATACTTTACTCTCACATAGGGTAGAAGGTGGAATTATGAGGTGCAGATAATTAAGATTGGTTCAGGCCTTACATGGAAATTCTTTTTAAGACATATTGGTCGAATCCAATATCGTACCTTATGGGCCAACTCCGGTTCGAATCACATCGCGTATCCAACAATTGGTATCAGAGCTAAAGGTTACAGGACTGGTTGTATAATCGGATTATACTAAGGTGGTATGAAGGCGAATCCTCTATAAGGTGGTCTGAAGGCGAAACAGACCTAAGGTTAGAGGTAACTACACGAATTGACTTCAAAGTTGGGTCTGGCGGGTCCAAGGTGGAGCAAGACGTTGTGGTTGACACACAATGGTAGTGTGGTTGAACGTGTCATATTCGGTTATGTGGTCGAACCGATCGAGATGACAATATGTTGGATCTCTTGCTAGCTCGGTTAGCGGAAACGAGTAAAGGTACCCGGGGTGTGCTCAGATTGTTCGGTCTGAAAACGAATTATCTATAAGGTAGTCTGAAGGTAGTGATTCGAAGGATAATCCTCTATAAGGTGGTCTGAAGGCGGAACAGACCTAAGGTTAGAGGCAACTACACGAATTGAATTCAAAGTTGGGTCTGGCAGGTCCAAGGTGGAGCAAGACGTTGTGGTTGACAGACAATGGTGGTGGGGTTGAACGTGTCAGATTCGGTTCTGTGGTCGAACAGATCGAGATGATAATATGTTGGATCTCCTGGTAGCTCGGTTAGCGAAAAAAAGTAAAGATAGCCGGGGTGTGCTAAGATTGTTCGGTCTGAAAACGAATCCTCTATAAGGTAGTCTGAAGGCAGTGATCCGAAGGCGAATCCTCTATAAGGTGGTCTTAAGACGGAACAGACCTAAGGTTAGAGGCAACTACACGAATTGACTTCAAAGTTGGGCCTGACGGGTCCAAGGTGGAGCAAGACGTTGTGGTTGACAAACAATGGTAGTGAGGTTGAACGTGTCAGATTCGGTTCTGTGGTCGAACGAATCAAGATGACAATATATTGGATCTTCTGCTAGCTCGGTTAGCGAAAACGAGTAAAGGTAGCCGGGGTGTGCTAAAATTGTTCGGTCTAAAGACGAATCCTCTATAAAGTAGTCTGAATGCGGTGATCTGAAGGCGGATCCTCTATAAGGTGGTCTGAAGGCGGATCAGACCTAAGGTTAGAGGCAACTACACGAATTGACTTCAAAGTTGGGTCTGGCGGATCCAATGTGGAGCAAGACGTTGTGGTTGACAAACAAAGGTAGTATGGTTGAACGTGTCAGATTCAGTTATGTGGTCGAACGAATCGAGATGACAATATATTGGATCTTTTGCTAGCTCGGTTAGCGAAAAAGAGTAAAGGTAGCCGGGGTGTGCTAAAATTGTTCGATCTGAAGACGAATCCTCTAAAAGGTAGTCTGAATGCGGTGATCCGAAGGCGAATCCTCTATAAGGTGGTCTGAAGGCAAATCAGACCTAAGGTTAGAGGCAACTACATGAATTAACTTCAAAGTTGGGCCTGGCAGGTCCAAGGTGGAGCAAGACATTATGGTTGACAAACAATGGTAGTGTGGTTGAACGTGTCAGATTCGGTTATGTGGTCGAACGAATCGAGATGATAATATGTTGGATCTTCTGCTAGTTCGGTTAGCGAAAACGAGTAAAGGTAGCCGGGGTATGCTAAGATTGTTCGGTCTGAAGACGAATCCTCTATAAGGTAGTCTGAAGGCGATGATCTGAAGGCGAATCATCTATAAGGTGGTCAGAAGGCGGATCAAACCTAAGGTTAGAGGCAACTACACGAATTGACTTCAAAGTTGGGTCTGGCGGGTCCAAGGTAGAGCAAGACGTTGTGGTTGGCACACAATGGTGGTGTGGATGAACGTGTCAGATTTGGTTCTGTGGTCGAACGAATCGAGATGACAATATGTTGGATCCCTGCTATCTCGGCTAGCAAGAACGAGCAAAGATAGCCGGGGTGTGCTAATATTGTTCGGCTAACGGAAATAAGCTAAGGCGGAGATTGTTGGATCATATCTTGTTTCCGGATGACCGCTCAAAGGGGGAGGTGGGATCATGAGGTGTAGATAATTGGGATTGGTTCAGGCCTTACATGAAAAAATTTCTTTTAAGACATATAGGCTCAGTCCAATATCGTACCTTATGGGCCAACTCTGGATCGGATTACACCGTGTTCCTGACAATTGGTGCTTCACATAAAAAAATAAAAAAAAAACTAGAAAATAGATATTTTCATAAATAAAATATAAAAAAAACTGGACCTCAAACTCGTAATCCCTTTATGTCTTTATATAGGAGTATAACTGAAAACCAACTTTGCTGAATGAGTACACTAATATTTAAAATACTAAAAAAAAATTATATATATTAAAAAAAAAAAGAATCTGTTTTTTTTTTTTCTTATCCCAACATTACAATGTCTCGTATGGATTGGGCTAGTTTTCTCAAAGATCAATTTCTTGGACTAATCTCAAGGGGCCTAGTCTTGGACAAAGGCATAGTTGGTGAGGTTTAGCTTTTGTTCAATGGAGTTAGACAAATCACTTTACTTTGCTTTGCTTTGCTTTGCTTTGCTTGGGAGAAACATGGGAGTGGCACTAAGGATTACGATGAAATCACTCGGTATCTTGTCTTCTAAAAGAAAAGAGGGGAAAAAAACATTTGTAATTTCTGTCGAAGACAATGCTGATGTGCCATGCATTCATAAAGAAATAATGTCCCATAAAGAAGAAGAAAAAATGTCCCCTGTCATAATTGTAGCTTCGCTTTTTAAGCCCAAAAGAAGATGGCTGCTTCGAAAATGTTGGCCCATTTTCTTTTCTTTTCGTTCATGATGAGAACCATTACAATTTGTTGGATCCGTGTCATCCATATTGAAAATGTTCACTTATTTATGGCATTTTATTCATGTTATCAAGGACTTGAAAGAAAAAAGAAAAAAGAAAATGTAATCCCTCGGCATCTCATTGTCATTCAACGTCTTTCGAGATGGGTGGTAGAGGTGGCTTGGGTTGAGTTTTTTTTTTTTTTTTTTTTTCCTCCCCCTTTTAATGTTGTTAATGATAGAAATATATATTATTTTGAAGCATAATGCATGATTGACCTTGTAATTTACTTGCCAATCTGACTGAAGAAGTTAGTACAAGTTAGTAAATGTTTTTTTTTTTTTTTTCATAGAAAATGTGGTCATGGTCAGTCTTGGGCCTTTAAAGATGGATAACCCGAAACAAATAGAAAAGCCCTCAAAGCCCAACGTTCAAAAGAGTGTCAATGGAAATGTCTGTGTCGGCCCGCACTGTTGATGATGAGTAGGCCATATTGGTATGGGCTCATGTTTGAACACAAAACTATTGTGTTCTCTTCAAATACTCCAACACCCACTTAATTTCCAAATGGCCTTAAAAGGCCCAAAATTTTCTACAGGAAAAATACCTTCCGGATGGCTTCCCCATTATGTTTCCAAAGGCCTATCAAAACAAACATTCAATTCTAATATTGAATATCCAGTCAAGTTACTATTATTTCTTTCTCCTCCCTCATGTTGAGTTTTTCAATTTTTTTCAATAAATGGTTGGCTACAAAAGATTTTTTTTTTTTTTATAGTTAACGTGTCACAGCTAATTCCTTTTATTTTAATAATTGATATTCTATATCCAATAGAATATTTCGATCAAATCAAATATGCTATTGAGCGTAAAATGGTTAATTATTTTTAAGAAATAAAGTTTTTATCGGAATATGAAAATCTACAAAAACGAAACATACATATCCCTTGGTAGTATCCTTGTGTCGAAAGGAGTTTTCCCAATTCTTTTTCACTAAGCAGGGACGGACACAAAGCGATCGAGGTGGGTCAACTAACCACACTGAAAATAAAATAACAGTAAAATTATATATATATATATATATATATATATATATATATATATATATACTTCATTGCTCCAGGTAGTAAGCAATAAGACAGAAAATTTTGCTGCAAGTAGTAAGCAATAAAATGAGAAATTATAATTGGGTTGAAATAAAATTTGAATTTGTAAAGAAAGGAACATTAGACATTGAACATTGCAGCAAATAGGAAAATGTTTACAGGACATTGGGCACTCGTTACAACTAGTAAGCAGTATATATATATATATATATATATATATATATATATATATATATATATATATATATATATATATATATATATATATATATAGGGGTTATTTAGTAACAGGATCTCAAATATATATGAAAAATAGAGTTTGGTCTCCAAAGTGTCCTACGTTAGACTTTGAGTCTCGAAATCACTGTTCACTATCGTACATGAACAGTGATTTCGAGATCCAAAGTCTAAATCGGACACTTTGAATATCCAAATCCTAATTTTAAATATTATGTAAGAGCCTATTACTAAATAACCCTAAAATTTACTTTAAATATTTATTTGACATCGGACTTAGTTCATAAAACTAACAAAAAATTACGTTTAAAGCATATGAGTTTACGTTTATTTCATAAAAGACATAAAGTTTATGATATTTGTGTATACAGTACACAATCGTCCTATTTTAGTGCGTAAGTGAAAAAAATTAAAAAAAATAACCTATCAACTTATGTCCTATAATAGAGCGTAAGTGCATAATTTTTTTTTAAATAACTTATTAACTTACGTCTTATAATAGAGCGTAACTAATGAAAATAATTAAATTTACTATTAATTCGCCATGTATTAGGACGTAAGTCGACGTGAATGTATTAAATAATAAAAATCTTAACTTAAACAATCCGATTAGAACTTAATCGGTTAGGGAGTAATTAAGGTTGGATTTTAGGTTACTTATGCACTAAGAATGACGTAAGTATAACTTATGTCCTATTTTTTAACGATATTATATTCTATGTATAATTTTCTCAAATTTTATGTTTTTTTCACAATAAATATAAAGTTTATTGCTCTTACTGTAATTTTCCGTAAACCTAATATACCTCAAATACGTAACTACTTGAAGTCGTAACAGATTTTGACACGGCCACAAAATATTACATGGACCTTGTACATAGCAGAAGGCATATAGTATATTTTAGTAAATGCAAAATAACACCGAAAAAGAATGTATTGTACTAAATTTAATAGAAAATGTTAGAACGATAACTCTTATTTATAGTTTATTTGATTTTTTTAGATGTCTGATATAACGTTCGGAACTTTAGTATACGTTGTACTGCATGTCCTTTGGGTCAAATGCTCTCAACTCCCACAATTTATAATGGAAAGAATAATACGTCCTCCGTGGCTCGATCAACCGATTTTTCGCCATCCATTCAAGATTCTTATACCTCTTTCCGGTAACCACAAGAGTCGCTCAAGTTCGACTTCTTCTTTTTATGGCTGTCCAATTGGACCGGCTTATAGAATTCCGGTCCAACCGGTCTGTTGTCCTTCCACTGCCGGTTGTATATAAGAATATATATCTAATCTATAATCTTATACTGAGGCTTGAAAATGGTTCAAGGTTGAGCCGTCTAAACCGTTTGTAAATACTCAACTAATTATTTTTTTAAATATTAGTTGTTTAACTATCTAATATGATTTATCTACAGCTAAGTACTTCTAACTAAAGTGGTTAAGGTAAAAAATATTTTTCTTGGTTGTTTGAATTTGATTTCTAGCAACGATAATATTTATAATAATTTTATATTTAAATTTTGTAATAACTTTTTTTTCGCATTTAAAATACACATGCACTTGATTAGTATGTATAACCTATTTTAGGCCCTCCATGCATCCATATAATACGCCTTGTTTCAGGCTCAAATTTCTTCCGCATTTGACGAGTGAACAGGCCTCTAAAGTTATTGTTTGTTGTCCGTGTAAATTT
This sequence comes from Iris macrosiphon, assembly GCA_036927795.1. Lineage (NCBI taxonomy): Eukaryota > Viridiplantae > Streptophyta > Magnoliopsida > Asparagales > Iridaceae > Iris > Iris macrosiphon. Next base: position 120,269,122 of record JAYESA010000017.1, on the reverse strand, counting down.
GTAATTCGAAAAATATGAGAATGAAACAAATGAGACATTTGAATTATGTTATTTATATTTCATACATCTAGAGGATAAAGTGTAAAAAACGTCTTTGGTAATTTGCATTTTTATAATTAAAGATTTCTGGATTTAAAAAACCTCCGTATTTTATATTTTGTGCATTTTGATCCAATTTGATTTCCTGTCGTTAATAGATGTCAAATTCGACGTGAAATAACTAATATACCCTTCCATAATTCTTATCCTAATCCTAATCCAATCCTAACTCTAACCCTAGGGGGGGGACTCAAGCCGAGGGGGAGCCGGCGCTGGAGAGCTGCACGCAGTGGAGGGGGGACGCTGGAGCGACCGTGGGGAAAGCTGCGCGGAGGGTCAGATCGGGGGAACTATGCACGAGGGCGGCCGCGGGGGAGCTGTGCGCGTGCGGGGGAGGATGTAGGGGAGCTGTGGTGCGTGGGGGCAGCCACGGGGGCGCTGCGGGGGAGATGGGGGGAAGCTACTAGGAGCGCGGTAGAGGAGGGGGAGCTGAGGGTGGGGTTGGTGAAGGTAGTGGTGGGGGAGGAGGAGGGAGGAGCTGGAGGAGGAGGAGGAGGAGAGTTGGGGGGGAGGGGGGGAAGAGTAGCTTAGGGTTTTCGTTTTTTTAACAGAATTTTTTTACGAAAAATGAACGGGATGAACTATTTCGAAAAGAAAAAAAATTATGGGGTCTTAATTTGCTAACGAAACAAATTACGGAAGATATTTTTTGTACTTTATCCTACATCTAGAGGTACAGTTATGCTATGTCCAGACGACACGACACATTTTATGCATTTTATTGGTGCCGTTAGCACAATCGCCACCAGGCTCTCGTGCTGGCACCACCGGGATGTGTGTGGTTGTGCCCGTTCCATAACAGCCATGGTTTCTGGACCGAAATTTGGGTCATGGGTTGGGCTAAAAGTTTTAAAAACAAAATTTAGGCAACCCCAAGTTCAACTAACTTTGGCATTTGGGCTAAAAATTAAAAATATAAAATATATAAATGAGAAGAGGAAAAAAATTAATCAAATATGAGACCTACTAGTTTTTTGAAATAAATAAATTGCAAATATGGATCATTTAATTATTTGAATTGCAGTTTATATTTCATAAGAGTGGCACTTTGAGATTTCGATTCTTCGGGTGCTCGAGTTTGAGTCTTCTTTCTTGAGTTCAGTGGTACTGTGGAGTAGTACAAAGTATTGTTATAGTTTGTTTTTTTCTTTTCTTTCGCTTTGAGTTGCTTGGTCTTTGAGTCTTCTGTTGCATGTTTTTTTAGTGGCTTGAAGAGTCCGTATCAATCGCTAATACTTTTTTTTAGAAAAAAAAGACCTTTTCATTTCTATAATTTGCAAATATTCAAAAAATATATTATAATATTAAATCAGAAGTTGGATAGTATACACCAAATAATAGAACCATAATACATAAAATACTTTTAGTTTTTTTTTTTTCATTAACTTAAAATATACCAATCTAACTCTTTTAATTTAACAATGTCACTGGATGATTTTTCGTTGAGAACAATATAACCTCTTTCTCATAAGGAATACATGGTCTTAGTATTGTATATTTACAATTCCATCTATGTGGAATATCTAGAGCTAACATTCTTTTTGCTCTACAGTTAGAAATACAAAATTAAAAAAAAAAAAAAATTTGTTGCCTAGCCGGTGTTAAAATACTATATACAAAGCTAACTCTATTTATTACTAAATGAGTACTATTAATCTCAAGTCTATATTTAAATTAATAATATGACAAGTACATCAAACATAAAATAGTTGACCATATGGTCGTTAGTTGATTTTGTAAGTATTATTGCCAACATTATTTCTAGCAGTACTAAAGTAGTAGACTGTAGAACTTCTTTCAGGAAGTCAAAGTGTTCACATTTGAGAATTTTGACCAATGTTGGTTCATTGTTTACAAGCAACCAAACACTTAAACTATGTCATATTTCAGTTCCAAAATACGCAAAATCGACCCAAAACATGATCAGCTAATACGAATTATGAAGGAATCCAACCCTATTGGCCCCTTCGAAGCTAGCGTACTCCGCATTATAAAAGTGAACTTCAGTGTACTAACACCAAGTCTCATCTAGGTACACTAATCTCAACCACAAGACAATATAAGAATCATAATCACAACCAAGAAATAATAAGACCGGATATTATATATAATTGAAATAGAAAGACAAATGAGATTGACATAATGTACATCTAAAGAAATTGTAACAAAGAATAATCGAATTTGACTATAGATAAACTGGATAACGATACCAAAACACAATAAGAAGTCGTACCATAACTCACGGTACTGCTCCGTGTAGTCCCTTGAGTCCTTTGCTAGAACCGGTCCTGAAGTAGCTCCCGATCAAGACTCGAGGAAGATCTATTCATCTAAACTTAGAAGAAAATCAGCTACTCCGAAGAAAGTCGGACCGTGGCTATATAAGTCACCCAGACACCCGGGAGTAGATTCGAACCTAGGACCTATCCGTGGGTGTCCCTTCGCACTACCACCAGACTAGTGCCTTAGAAACATATACATATATATATATATATATATATATATATATAACTTTTTATATCATCCATTAATAAAATTAATATTGTTGATTTGTCTCATGGTATCAGAGTCTAGGATTTTTCAATTCTAGAGTCGTTCAGAGTTTCTTTCAGATAATCAATATTGTTGATTATCATAGCCATCCATCGCCCGCAACTCGTCGCCGCCTCTTCTTTCTCAACTTTCGGTTATCATCCCACCACCGATCTCAAGGGTGGCCTTAAGATGTTCGTCTGTGCGTAGATAAAGATATTATTAGTTCCAAACATTCATCCGATAACAAAAAAATCAAGAGTCTCCCTCACAGTGTGTAGATCATGCTAGCTAACATATACAGATAGATGAGTGTCCGGAGAGACCGAGCTCTTGTTCATTGAGCTGTTAGTCCAGTCCATATTCTAGACCTTTTCTGCTTTTAAAAAAATCAAAAAAAAAGGAAAAAAGAAAATGCGTTATCTATGTACCTATTACAAGAAGTATGGTCATTCTACAACCACATATAACATTCGTCAGCGGTCTAGTCTGACTTGTTCTCATTGCCAGAAGCCTGGACACTCAATAAGTAATTATTTTCTACTTCATCCACATTTAAAATTTTAATTCTTCAAGCGGATAAAGACAAAAGATTCCTCTACGACTCATTTTTCGGTACCGCAGGCTGACTTGTTGATAGTACACAAACATCTGCAGATATTCAGCATTGTCTTACTCAGTTAGAGCTCCGGTTCCAGCTTCATCTTCAGCATCAGCCTGTCTTTGCTAGTTCCTCTACATTTGCCTCTACTAGTACTATTATTCCCGCACCCGCACACGGTGCATTATGCTGAGATTTGGAATGGAAGAAGTACTGAGCAAGTTAATTTTCGTGTACAGGTGGTGTACGGAGTTCAAAGCAATTAGAGTAGCGCCTCGCACGAGCTGAGGTATGGACGACGAGCAATGGAATCAGTGTGTCCGTTCAGAATAGTGCAGAGATAGCAAAATTTGAGCGATAATGTCGTCTTTCTTAGTTTGGTCGGGTCGGATGATTTGGAGAGCACGACATACTCGCACGGTCATACCAATTGAGTAGATCGTGCTTCGCATCGGACCACGGATTCTAGGAATCGACCGTATCGGCAAGACAGAGTGCTAGGCAGAGCATCGAGCGGATTCAGACTTGGTGAGTGGGATCTGTCCCTTCTCCTCTACTCCTTCATGCATAACAATTGGATATAACTAGTGCAAACACTTAGTCTGGAACACGGAATAGTATACATCGAGGCATGGAGCAGTTTGTGTAATTCAGTTGGCAGAGACTTCTTTGTTGGGAAACTAGTATTGAACACTTGGATAAAACATTGATAATTAGGATATGGGAGGACGGCTTCAGAGGCGTGCATAAAGAGTACGCAGCAGTTGTGGTGCAACGCTACGGAACTGCAAGTGTGAGATAGACGGGAATGTGCGTTGCTCACGAGGATCAAGCTAAGATGCTTCGTCAAGCGAAGCGTGCAGTTGTGGATCGAAATCGGGCAACTGCCGATGGGGTATGGTGCTGTTGGAAAGTGAGACTTGGAACTTATCAGAGGGCATGGTGCCACAGAACCCTTAATGATGTGTCATTGTGCCTTGTATTTTGGGACCTTGGGTCATCAACGGAACCTGGAATGGTAGGAATACGAAGAGAATGATAACACGAGAATGTTGTATTATGGCAAAAAGAACCTTGCACAGGTCATGGACAGCCGAAGTACAAGGCGATTGTTCTTCGAACGGGATAGGCACCGGGGTACCGGGACCGTTCGGCCTAAGAAGAGCCATTTAATTCATCGTGTGAACAATAAAAAGGGCACGGAGTATTGCGGGACTTCAGCCAGGTTTGCGACCCATATTGGATTGTTACACCATATATACGGATAAGTGGGGGCCTTCGGTGGGGCTAGCAATCCGCACACGGAGCGTTCACCATTTGTCATAAATCGTCCGATTATGGTTGGCTTGCGAGCTGCCAGTGACCTTCACTTCATATAGATAGCATGCATGTAGTGGTGTGTTTCAGCTGGAGGAGTTAGCATCTTGGTTGGTTTGTGCAGTAGAGTGTATCGTGCTTTGTTTTTGTGCGTGTTTGAATAGTAACACACTTGTAGGCTTACGTATCATAGTGTTGTTCAGGCTTATGCAATATGAATGTTCACCATGCATTTACTGCTTTTCTTTCATGAATCAAGAAACTTGATCATATGCTTTACTGCTCTCGTATTATGCCATGAAATCGATCTAGGCTGAAATAGAAAGATCACCTTGTATTCATTACTGCATGCTTCATATAATTACTTAGTGTTGATTTAGGCGAGTGGGTTACTCCCGCTCACCAGTACAAGATGTTTACTAACCCACGTTTGTGGACAATCTTTTCAGGTACTCAGGTAGGAGGCCTTAGCTTGATATGCGGGACATTATGTATAGAATGGTGATATCCTTTGTAAGTATACGAGAGAGAGTTAGAGTGTTTTAAGCCTTTGGGACATTTTCATTTGGGCCTTTTGAGACTTGTGCTTGGTTTCCTTATTAAACAAAAGAGCTTCGCTTCATATACTCTAATATATTGTTGCTTGTAACACTATTCCCTTCTACTGCAACATGGTCATTTCGATGATAACAATGACGTTTGACGTCATTGCCTTGTGCGAGCGCAACTCCACGCTCGCACGGTATCACATCCATATGGGACGATTATCCTGCAGGAGTGTAGGAGTGGTGATTTTACGTCCAGCGAGGATGATCAATCCTGCGGGAGATCGGGGCGTGAAAGGTATGTCTACTTTTTGGATATTAGACTCTCGTGCTTCTCATTATATGACTTCTGACATTATTCTTTTATCTAGTATTACACCTTTATCATCCCACTTTTTCTCTTTACACACAGTTGATGGTTCTCAGTGGGTCATCACTCAATCTGGATCCATTATTTTTGACACATTGAGTCTTCCTTTTGTTTTATATATTCTCCATCTTACTTTACACCTCATATCAGTTAGTAGCCTTTGTGAGAGTGGATTTATTATTATTTTTTATTCCCTCACATGTTCTGTGAAGGATTCTCATACGAGCCAGACGATTGGTCGTGCTCATAGGAATGGACGATTATACCACTTAGAGTTTCTTCATCTTCCATCAACTCAACCTTTGAGTTCTAGTCATGCTGCTATCGTCACGTATGTTGCTGACTTATGGCTCAGACGCTTAGGTTATATTTCAGAGTCCTGTCTAAAGACTTTATTACATAGTGGAGCTCTTGAACGTAGTTCTTTCTCTCATCTATCCGCATGTACGAGCTGTAATTTGAAAAAAAAATATAGCCCTCCCTTTTCCTAAGAGTTTATCTAAATCTAGTAGTATTTTTGAATTAGTTCATTCTAACATATGGAGACCTTCTTATCCCATCTATGAGTGGTTTTCCCTACTACGTGAGCTTTATTGATGATTGCACTCGATATACTTGGGTCTATCTTATGTGTCACCATTCTAATTTTTCTACCATTTATAGGACGTTTACTACTATGATTCATACTCAATTCAATTCAATGCTAGGATTAAAAAATTTCATTCTGTTCGTACTTGTGAGTATCTCTCAACTACCATGAGATTTATCTTGCAATCTCACGATACCATTTTTCAGCAGTCTTGCCCTTACACTCATGAACATAATAGGGTAGCCAGGCGCAAACATCGTCATATCCTTGAGACTGCTCATGCTATCTTGTTATCTTCTTCTGTTACATAAACATTATGGGCATAGGCCATTCTTACCTCTATCAATCTTATCAATATCACTCATTCAATTTTGTCTAGTCAGATACCTGGTGAGTGTCTTTTTTTTATTCCCTCCTGATTACAGTATGCTTCGTACTTTTGAGTGCACTTATTTTATTCTTCTTCCAGAGACTGAGCGCACGAAGATAACAGCTCGATCAGCCAAATGTGTCTTACTCAGTTTTAGTTACGAGTACAAGGGATACCATTGTTATGATCCCTTGGCCCGTCATCTTTGTATATCTCGCCATGTCACCTTTCTATAGGATTTTTCTTATTTTATTGTCCCACCTCCGGATGTAAATTTCTTGTTTCCCATAGCTCCATCATCTAGTATTTTCATTAATCCTACTTATTTGCTTCCCTCTCTTGGTAAAAATCCTCCTATGATGTCTCTGTCGCTGACTCACGATGATCCTCCACATATTTTACCAGCCTCTGCTGCATCATCTTCTCCACCATCTGTACCTCCACCACAACCTCTTCGCCAGTCCCAATGTACTCATCGATCTCCTACTCGTTTTACTCCCAATTATTCCAGTCCATCGTGTTAAGGTTATATACTAAAAGCATCACTTTGTATTAACTATATTTTTTATTTTTGGATGATAATCATATGTGCAAATATTTGTATGTTGTATTTGTTATAATGTTAAATGGAAGTGTCTGATATTCTATATTGTAGATAATATAGTGTGTTGTGTGTCACACAGAAGATCTTATTATCAGTTTTCTGTGGAATATATAAATAGTTCACAACCTATATGGATTTGGACGAGGTAAGGTTGTAGTGTAATATGGTATTAGTCTATATTGACTATAGGTTTACACTAGTACACTTTGTGTGTAACATGACCACTTGAGCACTACCAGAAAAAGTCAAATTAGCGACGTCTAAAAACGTCGCTAAATAACCAAAAATCGTCGCTAATTAGGTTTAGCGACGTAATTAGCGACGTTTTAAAGCAGTCGGAAAATACCAAGTCGCTAAAACAAAAAACGTCGCTAAACGTCGCTATGCCGACGTTTTTTAGCGACTTTAATGTGTCGCTAAATTTAGCGACGTTTTGCGACGCCAAGTCACTAAATAGCGACGTTTAGAAAAGTCGCTAAACGTCGCTGATTAGCGACGTCTATCGCGACGTTATCCCGACGTCTTTAATGACCTGGCTATACTGCCATGTCAGCAATTGGCGACGTTTAGCGACGTCATTAGCGACGTCCTTAGCGACGTTTTACAGCGTCGCTAAGTAGCGACGTAATTAGCGACGTAAATTAACGTCGCTAAACGTCGCTAATCGTCGCTAATAACGTCGCTAATTTTAAAAAAAAAATAAAAAAAATAATGTGCAGAAGCAAACATTGGTGATTCCCTGCAGTTTTATATCATCTTCATCATACACACCAACATGATTCAATCTAGTTAACTATATAATCCAATTAAATTAAAGACCACAAGAAGTATCAATCCAATTAAATGTGGATAACTATATAATCCAATTAAATTAACTAAAAAATTAAAGACCACAAGAAGCATCATACATCATATCTATTGTTGAAGTATCAATAATTCATAAATAATAATAAAAATAACTATACTACTACGGATCTGCAGGAGGCTGACCAGCGGCGCGCTTGAAGGATAACAACTCCTCATACTCGTCCCGTGGAATCGATACCGATGTTGATGGAGAAGGCAGTGACGTCGGTGGAGGCCGTGCCCGCTCCAAGTCTGCGAGTCGCTAGTTGTAAGAATCCAGGGTAGATAACAGCCTCGTACTGCTATCACCCATTGAATCCTGCATCCTCGTCAGGTTCTCGCCCATCGATAGCTGTGACGCCTGCAGCTCCATGATGTTACGATCATTGGAGGCTCTAATATCATTTGTCAATTCTCGTAGCTCCGTCATGCTGCGGTCGAGCATATCCAATCGTGCGATGAGCATCGGATCGTCCGCCTGCGGCTGGGACTGGGACTGGTCCTCCATACTTCGCAGCAAGTCGTCACGGAGAGACGCAATCTGACGGTCAACGGCCTCCTGGACGGCATCCTGGACTCTGGCCGACGACTGCGAGGGCTGCGACTGCGAGGGGTGTGTGGAATGCACAGCTGTCGGGGAGGCCCTAGATGACTGCGTCGCAACCCGGGCGCCATAGGAGCCCGTACCGTAGTACGTACCCCTCTGGAGACCACCAGCTCCGGTCACCCACAGGTAGTCCGCCGACGGAGATGGACCGGGCTGCGACGAAGCACCAGCCTCTCCAGGTGTAGGTGCACTAGCAGTCGCCCGCTCACGAAGCCTAAGATACTCGGCCTAGAAAAGGTTTGGAAACTCAATAATTGCCTAAGTTATATTAAAATAAACACAAAGTAAAGTAATACTTACATAGGTCTGTGAGGCCCTCTCATCAATGAGATTTCCGTCCTTGCGATGGGTGGCCAAGAAGACGGTCACCATGTTTGCATTCTCACCCCTCTGTACCTGTTAAAAATATATTTTTTATTACTAAACTTAAATATTTTTTCCAAGTACCATTTTATGGTACTTATATTAAAATAATATATTTTAAAAGAAAAAACATACCAAACGACGAAAATATTCCGTCATCGGAATCGAGCCACCACACCACTTGGCAGCATTCTGCCTAGCCGCCTTGGCCTTCTTAGACCTTTCCTTGTAGCTCGGATCGTCGAATCTAGCCCTCATCGCAGTCCACTGCTCAGGCGTGATCCAACCTTGGATCGGTTTTCCAGCACGATCACGAGCCTTCTGGTCATCCAGAGCATCTCGGATAAGCTTGGCGGCAACGGTAGGAAAGAGCCGCTCGATCAACTCGGCCCGGTGCGGAGGATAAAAATACGTTTGCTACAATAAATAATTTATTAAGTTAGCATCACGAATATGCATAAATTAGAGGATTTATTTAATATACTTTTACCTGGAAGTGCGCAAACCAGAACGCCTTCCTCTCCTCCGGAGCCTCAGAGTAGTTGATCCAAGGGCCACCGTAGTTGTTCCTCAGAAATTGGCCCAGGCGTCTCTGAACCGACGATGGACGATATCTATACAGAAATAATAATTTAGATTACTAAAAAAGTTAATATACGATGAATAAAAAGAAACACAAATATATACTAAACCATCTAATTGACTTACTTTGTACCGTCGGCCCAAATCTCTGTCCTCGTCTCCTCCGGTGGTGCGCATGGAGGATCTTGCTGATGCTGGGACAACGTCGGCACGACCTCCTCTACATGCTCATTGTCTCCATGGTTCCGTCAGCAGGAGGAACGCTGGACGAGGGAGTACTATCACGCCTGGAACTACTCGTCCCAGGAGTGATGCCACGCAACGTCGTCGCAGTCGGAGATGTGACTGATCGATATACTGGAGTACTGGGTGACGATGATCCGGAACCAACAGTAGGCAGTACCGAAGTGGCACTCTGTCTACCTCGGGACCTGCCGAATCCTCCGCGTCGTCCTGTCATATCTGATAACAACATATGATGAATATAGAGAAACACAAATATATACTACATTCTACAGTCGAAATGTGATACATATCTCAAAGCATTATATAGTCAAAATATAATACATATATTCGTTAATGTCAACATCTACTTCTACATGCAATATTTACAGTCTAAATATAGTTACATTCTACATAGAATATTTTATATTTTCAATCATCTTCAGAAAATTCATCTTGTTCGCCTTTCTCGTCCTGCTCTTCCTCTTTCTCGTCTTCACTTTCATCTACTTCGTCGTCCTCTTCGGATAATTCTACATCTTCTACATTATTACTCGTGTAATGAGTAACTTCCGTTGAGTCCACATCTACAATATTTGTTACAAGAGGTAGATCGTCCTCCTGATAAGCTATTTCGTCAATGTCAAAGGTATTTCTAGCTTTAGTCTTGCATACTGCCCACCAATCCGACCTCGTTGTCCCCCGTCTAGGATAAGTTATGAAGTACACGAGCTGAGCCTGACTTGATAGGACAAATGGTTCGTAGCCTTGATATCTACGCTTGTAGTTTATATCCACAAGGCCATGCTTGTCAATTTTCCAACCTTGATCTTGAATCGGATCGAACCATTCACACCTGAATAGCACGATATTAGCAGGTTCTGGGCCATAATTATATGTCAACTCCACAATCTCTCGTAAGATGCCAAAAAAATCATTGCCCGGATTGACGTCTTTATAGTTTGAAGATTTGATACACAAACCACTATTTTTCGTGGAATCAAGATCCAGAAAGCTGTCTCTGATATGAGCATTTGTTGACTTGAACCTGAACCCATTCACACAGAAACTTGGCCATATTTTTACGGCAGTAATTGGTCCCTTGGCTAGAGTCCTAACAGATTCAGTCTCGGGTGATATTAGACGATCGACCTAAATACCAAAGTAGCGATAGTAAGTTATTTGTTTTGCAAGTGCAGAAATAAAAAGTAATTACCAAGCATCTTACATATGCGCTCAACCAAGAAGGAAAATGGCATCTCATATCTTGTTCTACTTCTTCGTCTGTTATGTAGGGTCTAACCGACCTCAACTCATCATTATATGTGCTGAAAAATAATGAAGCAACTGCTGATTAGTAGCATAATAGTATCTTATACTATTACATTGAGATGATGTAAACGTGGACGTATTAATTACTTACCCCTCTAGCTTCTCCACTTCATCCTTGTCGCAATTGAGTAATATATACAATTGAGCAGCCCTTAGCTCATCGTCATTCAAATATCTCTTCTTCATTTTTCCCGAGGGCTTTTCGGATGCATTGAATACTTTGAGTATTGCATCATTAGATTCCTGATATGCGTCGTCGTTTCTGGGAGCTTTCGTCCTATTAGTAGCAACATGCGGTTTGAAATACGTCGAGCAAAAGTTTGTAATCTCCTCGAGAACATAAGCTTCACAAATAGAGCCTTCAACCCGTGCCTTATTTTTCACCTTTCTCTTTAGGTGATTCAGATGGCGCTCGAAGGGGTACATCCACCGATAACCGACAGGACCACCAACACGTGTCTCATAGGAAAGATGAATTGGCAAATGCTCCATAGAGTCGAAGAATCCAGGAGGAAACACCTTCTCGAGCTTACATAGTGTTACCGCAATGTCCCTCTCTTGCTTTTCTAGACGATCGACGAGCAACTTAGTACAACAAAGATCTCTGAAGAATATGCTCAGCTCTGTCAATGGGTCCCAAACGACCTGCGGTAAGAATTTTCGAAATGCAATCGGAATTAACCTCTCCATGAATACGTGACAATCGTGGCTCTTCATACCTACTAGTTTGTTCTCCTTGAGGTCGACGCATCTTTTCAAGTTCGACACGTACCCGTCTGGAAACTTTAGACCCTGAATCCACCTACAAAGTCTACCTTTATCCTCTTTATCCAGTGAGAAAACTGACTTAGGTTGCTTTAACTTTCCATTCCTCTCCTCTATCAAATGCAATGCAGGACGTCTACATATGTCTTCTAAGTCCAACCTCGCCTTCGGATTATCTTTCGTCTTCCCCTTTACATCCATTACAGTATTAATTATGTTATCAAACACATTCTTCTCGATATGCATAACATCAAGGTTATGTCTGATCAGATTGGTGCTCCAATATGGCAGATCCCAGAATATACTCCTCTTCGTCCAGTTATGGGTGCGACCAAATCCGTCACACTTGTACCCCTTAGCAGGCTCTTGGATAGTACTTGGTAAATCTTTTACCTCTTTCCATATCGTGCATCCGGGCCACCTTGGCGGTGGATTGGCCTTCTCCACAACTCCCGTACGAAAAGCATTCCGATTTCTCCGGTACGGATGATCCTTCGGCAAAAATTGTCGATGACAATCGAAGAAGCATGGTTTGCCTCCGTGTTTCAAACGGAAAGCCTGAGAACGGTCCATACAATACGGACATGAAAGACGACCATGGGTGCTCCATCCCGATAACATTCCATAGGCCGGAAAGTCGTTGATGGTCCACATAAGTGCTGCCCTCATCTGAAAATTCTGCTTTCTAGAAACATCATACGTGTTGGCACCGACTTCCCACAGCTGATTCAACTCATCTATCAAAGGCTGTAAATACACATCGATGTTCCTCTTCGGATTGTTCGGACCCGGGATAATAACGGTTAGGAACATATACGGAGTCTTCATGCACTTCCAAGGCGGTAGATTGTACGGAGTGACGATCACAGGCCAACACGAATACTGGGAGCCCGAAAGTCTGAATGGAGTAAAACCGTCAGAGCAGAGCCCCAATCTGACATTACGCGCTTCCTCGGCAAAATATGGATACTCTCGATCAAAGTGCTTCCATGCTTCTCCATCGGATGGATGATCCAATACTCCTTCGATCTGTTTTCGCCTGTGCCAACTCATGTTTTCTGCAGTCTCCTTAACCATAAACAACCGCTGCAACCGCGGCGTCAAAGGCAAGTAGTGCATCGAATCGGTAGGCTTCCTTGCACCGACAGACTTTCCTCTAACAGTGGCCTTGTAGCGATCAGCACCACAGAATCTGTACGCATCTTCATCCTTGTCGTCTTTGTAGTACAACATGCACCCGTTGCGACATGCATCGATTTTCTCGTATTCCATCCAAAGCGATCTCACCATCCTCTTAGATCGATAGAAGTCTTTAGGCAACTTTGCACCCTCGGGCAAGATCTCTATAATCAAATCGAGCAGTCGATTATAGCATTCTTGCGACATGTTAAAATCGGACTTGATGCTCAATAATCTTGTAACCACCTTCAACGGTGAATGATCCTCACAACCAGGATATAGTGGAGTCCTTGCATTCTCAAGCAACTCCATAAACTTTGCAGCATCGGCATTTGGTGCCTCCTCAGCTGCATCATAATTGTCCGGATTAAAACTAGGTCCCGCCGTATCATAATTGTCAGGATTGAAACTAGGCCCCGCCGCATCATAAACCATGTTCACCAACCCGTCGTCGTAAGCATCGTGGTCTTGGACATCCATATACGGCTCCACATAGGGCTCTGACTCCGATGCTAGAGATACAAGTTCTCCGTGCGCGGTCCACTGATAGTAATTCGGCGTAAAGCCCTTCGAGTATAAATGATATGTAACTTCCACTTCAGGATGATATTTCCTGTTGCGACATCTCACACACGGACACTTAATTTTGGTACCGTCCATGTATTAAGGGAACGCCTTTGCGAACTGCAGGAACTGTTGTACACCCTCAATGAATTCATCCCGCACACCGCACATGTCATCAGGATGACGGTTGTACATCCACGAACGATGACGCAGATAGTAATTCATATCCATTTCTAGAAACTTCTGCAAAATTGACAGTATGTATCATATAAATCATTACATGCAAAATTAACCGTACTATAAAAATCATAACTGATATAATATATATTTTTATTTATCAAAACTGCAGCTGCCCCCAACCCCATAGTACTATGAACTGCACTATAAGTGTGCAGTCAACACTACAAATAGTGTATCATACTATAGAAATGCAGCTGCCCCCAACCACACTCCTAGGTCAGTGTCCGTTATGGGAAAAGCAGTCATGGCATTGCACTAAGGCACCTGGTGCTTGAACAATTTTTGTATCAAAAGTTTCCCAAGTACACGGGCTATTGCTCTATGAAATGGATAACCCTATGCATTGTGGCTGTACTCACTCACATTTACCGGCAGATTACTGCACTCCCTTTAGTAAAAAAACCTAACCCCCCAAACTGGCACACTGATACACACATACACTCTTAAGAATTCTGTAATCAAAACTCACCTAGTACCAACAACACCTATTAAGTACTCTAAATTCTATACTTCATATAAACACTCCATCTATACTCCCAGATCTGGGATACACCTATATGAATGCTCAACCTTCACACCTATTACTTATTCTCTTCAACACATATATTCACTCAAACACCTGACTAATACACCTCTTTAAATCAGTCACCCACTGCTACTGCTTACCTTCTTCCTCAATATTTGATTACCCCTTATCCCGAGCCACACACTCATGTGTGCACTATAGTATCACTATGAATACCCAATCTTCTCTCAGATGTTGGTGTTATATCTGACACTTGCCCTCATGTCCTTCAAATCATACGAGTTCAAACCCCATCTCAAACACATCCAAATCCTGCCTTGCACTAGTTGCTGACTGGCTCAGTAAGTTGCTGCACAAGGATGCAGTGTTTACACTGTATTAGGACCCCCTCACACCTGCCTGCAGAAGCTAACAACCAACTACAATGCACCTAAACCTTAATGCACACTATGTTCAGCTGTGCAGTGCCTCCCCAAGTTGCCTGTTGCACATTGGGCTGATGTGCCTCAAGTCTCCCCCTGCTCACTGCTAGTAAGCAGTGCTCACTGCTGCTGTTACCTCTCTCGTCGACTTGGGCCAGTCGGCCCTAACCCTAACCCTAACCCTAACCCCATGTCAACAAACCTAACCCTAACCCTAACCCTAGGTCCTGATCAGTGTCTGTGTCAGTGTGTGTGTGTGCCGTGTTTGTGTCTGTGTCAGTGTCTGTGTGTGTGTCATGTTTGTGTCAATGTCACATGTGTCCTGTGAGAGAGAGAGAGAGAGAGAGAGAGAGAGTAGGGTTTACCGGAGTAGTTGCGGTGGAGAGCGGGTCGACGGAGCGCGGGGGGGGGGGAATTTTTTTTCTTTTCAAAATTTCAGCAGATGGGGAAAAATGAAACCGATCCCTAATTAACCAAATTTTAGCGACGTTTAGCGACGTCCAAGAAAAACGTCGCTAATTTAAATTTTAGCAACGTCAATGCGTCGCTAAACACGTTGCTAAATATTTTCAATATTAAGGTCGCTATATACGTCGCTAAACGTCGCTAAATTAGACATATTAGCGACGTTTAGCGACCTAAACTGAACTTATAGCGACTTATCTTTTAAAATCTTAATAAAAGTCGCTAAACGTCGCTAAATGTCGTCATTTAGCGACGTCTAGCGACGTTTTAATAAGGAGTCGCTAATTTATATATTATTAGCGACGTTTCTTTTGACGTCGCTAAAATACGTCGCCGAGACCGCTTTTTCTAGTAGTGGAGGTTGTTCTCTTTGTACTAACTATATAAGAGAACAAACACTTCCGATATTATGGATGCTTGTGCTTTTAATTCGGATATAATAACAGACATATATATGTAGTGTGCATTAATTTGATTCATACAAAAGTGAGATTCGTTATGGGTCAATAGCCTCTATGAATTGGGTAATATCATTTTGAGTATGATGAGCTATTGATTATAAAAGAAATCCATGTCCCAATACGTCGGGTTGATGATGTCCACTTAAGAAACACATAAGGATTGTCATGTAAACCTTGTAGGTAGATTATATCTTACATGACAAATAAACTTGAGTGGTACTACTTAAGGATAAAAGATGTCGATCAATATAGTTGTCAGTAACTTAATTTGATCGACGAACATTCGATATCTTAACATCGGGAGATGAAAAGGCATATAATAAGAAGGAGCACATAAAATTAATTTGGGATTATAAAGATAGTGAAACAATAGCTCTTTAGTGGATCGAGCTATTGTTAATGGACCTAGGTTGTGTGTTCGGGCTGAACATGGGATACCCAGATCCGTTAGAAAATCTAACCCTAATTTTTCTCATGGTCCATGTCGTAGCGTGTATATATATATATATATATATATATATATATATATATATATATATATATATAGGATGTTGGTCCACTCCTAAACGGGGTCCAGCTTGTTAATTGCAAGTGGGTCTTTAAGGTCAAGTATCGACCTGATGGATCCATTGAGCGACACAAGGCTCGCCTTGTTGTCCGAGATTTTACACAGGAGCATGAGATTGACTATGATGAGACTTTTGCATATATTGCTCAGATGACTACAGTTCGTACGTTACTAGCTGTTGTTGTTGCTCGTCAGTGGCCACTATATCAGATGGAAGTGAAGAATATCTTTCTTCACGGTTCTTTATCTAAGATTGTCTATATGGAGCCCCCTCTAGGTCTTTCTATTCCACCAACACATGGTTTTCGCCTTCGTCATGTTATCTATGGTCTCAAGCAAGCTCCCCGAGCTTGGTTTGAGTGTTTCCGGAGTGCTATATGTGAGACATGTTTTCAGCAGTGTTCTCAGGATCATTCTTTGTTTGTGCAGTCATCACTACAGGGGCAAGTTCTTCTTTTACTCCATGTGGATAACATAATTTTGATTGGCGATGATTCAACAGGGATTGCAGCTACTCAGAGATACCTTACACTACCAGAAAAAATCAAATTAGCGACACTTAAAAACGTCGCTAAATGACCAAAAAATATCGCTAATCACATTTAGCGACGTAATTAGCGACGTTTTAAAGAAGTCGGAATAAAGCAAGTCGCTAAAAAAAAATGTCGCTAAACGTCGCTATGCCGACATTTTTTAGCGACATAAATGTCGCTAAAATTAGCGACGTTTAGCGACGCAGCGTCACTAATTAGTGACGTTAATTAACGTCGCTAAATGTCGTTAATTAGCGACTTATATAGTGACGTTACATCAACGTCTTTAATGACCTGGCAATACTGCCATGTCAGCAATTTACGACGTACATCAATATTTTTAGCAACATGTTTAGCGACGTCATTAGCGACGTTTATTAACGTCGCTAATTAGCAACATATTTAGCAATGTGTATACACGTCGCTAAACGTCGCTAAATGTCGCTAAAAACGTCGCTAATTTTACAGAAAAAATAAAAAAAAGAATACTGAATTGTTTCCAAACTATTATTCCTTCAGTTTATTAAATCACAATATGTACAAATAGACCCGGAGCAACCCTCCGTTGAATTTCTGGATTTGTCAACCCCCTTGGGTTGAACACTCAACACCAGTAAAATAACATATTTAATATGAATAATATAATAAAATTTGAAGAAAAGAAAGCATCCAGCAAATCTCATCGTAAAGAATACGACAAATATATATCCATACAATCTCATCCTAAATAATACAAAAAATACAAATATCCAACAACTAGCTATACTACTGTAAATCTGCAGGAGGCTGACCACCGGCACGCATGAAGGATAAGAACAGCTCATACTGGTCCCGTGGAATCGACACCGATGTCGATGGAGAAGGCAGTGACGTCGGTGGAGTCTGTGTTGATGTAGGCACACCAGGAGGCCGTACCCGCTCCAAATCTGTGAGTCGCTGGTTGTAAGAATCCATGGTAGATAACAGGCTCGTACTGCTATAAACCATTGAATCCTGCATCATTGTCAGCCTCTCGCCCATCGATAGTTGTGATGCCTGCAGCTCCATGATGTTGCGGTATGTCAAGGCTCTAATATCATTTGTCAAATTCCGGAGCTCCGTGATGCTGCGGTCGAGCATATCTAATCGTGCGATGAGCGTCAGATCGTCCGCCTGTGGCTGGGACCGGGGCTGCTCCTCCATCCTTCGCAGCAACTCGTCACGGAGAGACGCAATCTGACGGTTAATGGCCTCCTGGACTCTGGTCGACGACTGCGAGGGCTGTGTGGAATGCGCAGCTGTCGGGGAGGCCCTAGATGACTGCGTCGCAACCAGGGCGCATAGGATCTCGTACCGTAGTACGTACCCCTCTGGAGACCACCAGCTGCGGTCACCCACAGGTCGTCCGCCGACAGAGCTGGAGCGGGCTGCAAGGAAGTACCAACCTCTCCAGGTGTAGGTGCACTAGCAGTCGCCCGCTCACGCAGCCTAAGATACTCGGCCTAGAAAGGTTTAAAAACTCGATAATTGCCTAAGTTATATTAAAATTAACACAAAGTAAAGTAATACTTACATAGGTCTGCGAGGCCCTCTCATCAATGAGATTTTCGTCCTTGCGATGGGTGGCCAAGAAGACAGTCACCATGTTTGCATCATCACCCCTCTGTACATGTTAAAAATATATTATTTAGTACTAAACTTAAACATTTTTTCCTACTACCATTTTATGGTACTTACATTAAAATAATATATTTTAAAAGAAAAAATATACCAAACGACGAAAATGTTCCGTCATCGGAATCGAGCCACCACACTACTTGGCAGCATTCCGCCTAGCAGCTTTGGCCTTCTCAGACCTTTCCTTGTAGCTCGGATCATCGAATCTAGCCCTCATCGCAGTCCACTGCTCAGGCGTGATCCAACCTTGGATCGATTTTCCAGCACGATCACGAGCCTTCTGGTCATCCAGAGCATCTCGAATAAGCTTGGCGACGACGGTAGGAAATAGCCGCTCGATCAACTCGGTCCGGTGCGGAGGATAGAAATACGTTTCCTACAATAAATAATTTAGTAAGTGAGCATCACGGATAAGTTATATAATATACATAAATTAGAGGATTTATTTAATATACTTTTACCTGGAAGTGCGCAAACCAGAATGCCTTTCTCTCCTCCGGAGCCTCAGAGTAGTTGATCCAAGGGCCACCATAGTTGTTCCTCAGAAATTGGCCCAGGCGTCTCTGAACCGACGATGGACGATATCTATACAGAGATAATTATTTTGATCGAAAAAGTCAATATACGATGAATAAAGGAATACACGATATATATTATGCTAAACCATCTAATTGACTTACTTTGTACCGTTGGCCCAAATCTCTATCCTCGTCTCCTCCGGAGGTACACATGGAGGATCTTGCTGATGCTGGGACAATGTGGGCACGACCTCCTCGACATGCTCGTCTGTCCCTATAGTTCCGTCAACAGGAGGAACGCTGGAAGAGGGAGTACTATCATGCCTGGAACTACTCGTTCCAACAGTCGAAGATGTGAGTGATCGATATACTGGAGTATTGGACGACGATGATCCGAAACCAACAGTAAGCAGTACCGGAGGAGCACTCTGTCTACCTCGGGACCTGCCGAATCCTCCGCGTCGTTCTGTCATACCTGATAGCAACATATGATGAATATAGAAAAACACAAATGTATAGTACATTCTACATTCAAAATGTGATGCATATCTCAAAGCATTATACAGTCAAAATATAATACATATATTCGTTAAAATAGTATATTTTACAGTCAAAATATAGTTACATTCTACAGGCAAAATATTTTATTTTCAATCATCTTCAGAAAATTCATCTTGTTCGCTTTCCTCGTCCTCATCTTCCTCTTCCTCCTCCTCGTCTTCACTTTTATCTACTTCGTCTTCGTCTTCCTCTTCGGATAATTCTATATCTTCTATATTATTACTCGTGTAATGAATAACTTCCGTTGAGTCCACATCTACAATATTTGTTATAAGAGGTATATCGTCCTCCTGATAAGCTATTTCGTCAATGTCAAAGGTATTTCTAGCTTTAGTCTTGCATACTGTCCACCAATCCGACCTCGCTGTCCCCCGTCTAGGATAAGTTGTGAAGTATACGAGCTGAGCCTGACTTGATAGAACAAATGGTTCGTAGCCATGATATCTACGCTTGTAGTTTATATCCACAAGGCCATGCTTGTCAATTTTCCAACCTTGATCTTGAATCGGATCGAACCATTCACACTTGAATAGCACGATATTAGCAGGTTATGTGCCATAATTATATGTCAACTCCACAATCTCTTGTAAGATGCCAAAGAAATTATTGCCTGGATCGACGTCTTTGTAGTTCGAAGATTTGAGACACAAACAACTGTTTTTCGTGGAATCAAGATCCAGAAAGCTGTCTCTGATAGAAACATTTGTTGACTTGAACCTGAACCCATTCACACAGAAACTTGGCCATATTTTAACGGCAGTAATTTGTCCCTTGGCTAGAGTTCTAATAGATTCAGTCTCGGGTGTTATTAGACGATCGACCTAAATACCAAAGTAGCGATAGTAAGTTATTATTTTGCAAGTGCAGAATTAAAAAGTAATTACAAAGCATCTTACATATGCGCTCAACCAAGAAGGAAAATGGCATCTCATTTCTTGTTCTACTTCTTCGTCTGTTATGTAGGGTCTAACCGACCACAACTCATCATTATATGTGCTGAAAAATAATGAAGCAACGGTTGATTAGTAGCATAATAGTATCTTATACTATTACATTGAGATGATGTAAACGTGGACGTATTAATTAATTACCCCTCTAGCTTCTCCACTTCATCCTCGTCGCAATTGAGTAATATATACAACTGATCAGCCCTTAGCTCGTCGTCATTCAAATATCTCTTTTTTATTTTTCCCGAAGGCTTTCCGTACGTATTGAATACTTTGAGTATTGTATCATTAGATTCCTGATATGCGTCATCGTTTCTCGGATCTTTCGTTCTATTAGTAGCAACATACGGTTTGAAATACGTTGAGCAAAAGTTTGTAATCTCCTCGAGAACATAAGCTTCACAAATAGAGCCCTCAACCCGTGCCTTATTTTTCACCTTTCTCTTTAGGTAATTCAGATGCCGCTCGAAGGGGTACATCCACCGATAACCGACAGGACCACCAATACGTGCCTCATAGAATAGATGAATTGGCAAATACTCCATAGAGTCGAAGAATCCAGGAGGAAACACCTTCTCGAGCTTACATAGTGTTACCGCAATGTCCTTCTCTTGCTTTTCTAGACGATCGACGAGCAACTTAGTACAACAAAGATCTCTGAAGAATATGCTGAGCTCTGTCAATGGATCCCAAATGACCTGCGGTAAGAATTTTCAAAATGCAATCGGAATTAACCTCTCCATGAATACGTGACAATCGTGTCTCTTTATACCCGCCAGTTTGTTCTCCTTGAGGTCGACGCATCTTCTCAAGTTTGACACGTATCCGTCTGGAAACTTTAGACCCTGAATCCACCTACAAAGTCTTCCTTTATCCTCTTTCTCCAGTGAGAAAACTGACTTAGGTTGCTTTAACTTTCCATTCTCCTTATCTATCAAATGCAATACAGGACGTCTACATATTTCTTCTAAGTCCAACCTGGCCTTCGAATTATCTTTCATCTTCCCCTTTACCTCCATTACAGTATTAATTATGTTATCAAACACATTCTTCTCGATATGCATGACATCAAGGTTATGTCTGATCAGATTGGTGCTCCAATATGGCAGATCCCAGAATATACTTCTCTTCGTCCAATTATGGGTGCGACCAAATCTGTCACACTTGTACCCCTTAGCAGGCTCTTCGATAGCACTTGGTAAATCTTTTACCTCTTCCCATATCGTGTATCCGGGCCACCTTGGCGGTGGATTGGCCTTCTCCATAACTCCCGCACGAAAAGCATTGCGGTTCCTCCGGTACGGATGATCCTTCGGCAAAAATTGTCGATGACAATCGAAGAAGCACGATTGCCTCCGTGTTTCAAACGGAAAGCCTTAGTACGGTCCATGCAATACGGATATGAGAGACGACCATGGGTGCTCCATCCCGATAACATTCCATAGGCCGAAAAGTCGTTGATGGTCCACATAAGTGCTGCCCTCATCTGGAAATTTTGCTTTCTAGAAATATCGTACGTGTTGGCACCTACTTCCCACAGCTGATTCAACTCATCTATCTAAGGTTGTAAATACACATCGATGTTCCTCTTCGGATCGTTCGGACCCAGGATAATAACGGTTAGGAACATATATGGAGTCTTCATGCACATCCAAGGCGGTAGATTGTACGGAGTGACGATCACAGGTCAACAAGAATACTGGGAGCCCGAAAGTCCGAATGGGGTAAAACTGTCAGAGGAGAGCCCCAATCTGACATTACGAGGATCTTCGGAAAAATGTGGATACTCTCGATCAAAGTGTTTCCATGCTTCTCCATCGGATGGATGATCCAATACTCCTTCGATCTGTTTTCGTCTGTGCCAACTCATGTTTTCTGCAGTTTCCTTAACCATAAACAACCGCTGCAACCGCGACGTCAAAGGCAAGTAGTGCATCGAATCGGTAGGCTTCCTTGCACCGACAGACTTTCCTCTAATAGTGGCCTTGTAGCGATCAGCACCACAGAATCTGCACGCATCTTCATCCTTGTCGTCTTTGTAGTACAACATGCACCCGTTGCGACATGCATCAATTTTCTCGTATCCCATCCAAAGCGATCTCACCATCCTCTTAGATCGATAGAAGTCTTTAGGCAACTTTGTACCCTCGGGCAAGATCTCTATAATCAAATCGATCAGTCGATTATAGCATTCTTGCGACATGTTAAAATTGGACTTGATGCTCAATAATCTTGTAACCACCTCCAACGGAGAATGATCCTCACAACCAGGATATAGTGGAGTCCTTGCATTCTCCAGCAACTCCATAAAATTTGCAGCATCGGCATTCGGTGCCTCCTCACCTGCATCATAATTGTCCGGATTGCAACTAGGTCCCACCGCATCATAATTGTCCGGATTGAAACTAGGCCCCGCCGCATCATAAACCATGTTCACCCACCCGTCGTCATAAGCATCGTGGTCGTGGACATCCATATACGGCTCCACATAATGCTCCGACTCCGATGCTAGAGACACAAATTCTCCGTGCGTGGTCTACTGATAGTAATTCAGCGTGAAGCCCTTCGAGTATAAATGATATGTGACTTCCACTTCTGGATAATATTTCCTGTTGCGATATCTCACACACGGACACTTAATTTTGGTACCGTCCATGTACTGAGGGAATGCCTTGGAGAACTGCAGGAACTGCTGTATACCCTCAATGAATTCATCCCGCACACCGCACATATCATCAGGATGACGGTTGTACATCCACGAACGATGACACAGATAGTAATTCATATCCATTTCTAGATACTTCTGCAAAAATGATAGTATGTATCATATAAATCATTACATACAGTGTGGTTCTCTAAAGAAGAAGCTGACAATTAGTTGGCTAGGTAATCTATATTTGAAGTCACATAGAAGAAGCAAAGTAGGATATATATGATTATAATTGTGCATCACCGTCAAGAATAGTCCTACGGCCCTAATGTAGCTCTGTCCCTGCTTATACGTGGAAACTGAGCCCCATATCCATAATCGACCTTTCCTTCTTGCCCCAAATAGGTGAAGCGATCATACATAAACCGGAGACAATCAACTCCAATAACTGATCAGACCAATATGGTCCATGTGATCGTTTGACTTATCAGGGCGCCTACAATAGAAATATGGTCTAAACCTATCACGACCCGCACCCAAAATTTGGGCATGAGTCGTGTGTACGTCCAGCCTACGCCGCAGCATCGGCGGTAGAACGCTGTCTAGGTCTCAACATAATATATATCCTGTCAATAGTCTCAACTCCGTACGAAGGACAATGATAATAATCCACAGTTCTATAATATACTCAATCACAAGCTATATGAAATAATGGCACGAAGAGAAGGGAAAACTAAGAGTTCTATTATAAACCAGCCACAATAAGTACAACCCAAGTCTTGAGTCTAGATGACCTCACAAAGTCCAGAAATAATAAATACAACTCAGTCTCAGTCTAAACAATAATACAGAAAAAGTAAGCTAAGTGCAGACAGGTAGGATCTCCTCTAGGATAGGCAACTCCTCTGGGATTTCCGGAGTAAAATCTCCCTCTAATCCTGGACCGTAATGAGTGGGGCAAAAGTTCTCCAGGTCCTCTGAAAAATATTATCCAGTCAGGATTGGAGCGAAGCACAAACACTAACAGCAGTTTCATTTAAGTTGATAAAAACTATAAACAGTGTAAGAATACAAGATGAGAATAAATACAGGAAATGTAAAGTACTGGAAAAATGAAATAGGCAATAGAGCATCTAAGCAATGAACAATAAACAGTGAATGCTAGAACAAGTGAATCTGAAATAAAGAATAAACATCTAGCTAAGTGTTTGAATTATCAGTTTATTATGTGATCGGCTTGGGACTAGATCAGGCTGGTTATATATGATTAACTATGATTCTTGTAGGTCAGGCTAACCGTATGGTTAGCTATGATACATGTAGTGGTCAGGCTAATCATATATAACAGCTATGAAGCATGTAAATGGTCAGGCCGCACCCGACGTGAGAAGTAGGGTGAGCTATGATGCATGTAAATGGTTGGATATGATCACATAATCTACTAATAGTTCCCCATCCCCAGCTAGCACGATGGATTCCAATCACGACTCCTCATGATGGGGATCTAGGGTGCTAACCCGTGTATCCATAGTGTCGGAATCAAGTATGTACTACAACTAAACTTATAGAAGTAATCAACAAAACGAAAACTGTCAGAGAATGTACTCGCCTGTGGTCCCGAGGAAAATACGAGAGTCGATGTCCAAGATAAAATCACAATGACCTAAATAAATGAATAATACATCAATACAAGGTTTAAAATAAACACAAGCTAAACTAGTTCAAATCTAGGTCATTAGGCCAAGTCTAAGTCAAAATAATCAAACTAGGTCAACTCTTGGTCGAACTAGCTAATTCTAGGTTGTATGAGTCCATCTCTAGGATGTTGGGTCCATACACTATGTATCTAGGCTATACTGTAAATTATATTAGTATTAGTTACCTTGGCTTTGAGTTAATCCTTGGTACCAACACCAATCTATTCATTTGTATCCCAGTACCAATACCTACTTATCTCATGTACTATCCTAGCTATCTACCAGTATCTTGGCACCCTACTAATTCTTACACTATGTTTAATACCAACTCAAATACGCTAACTAATAATTCCCAATACCTTAACAATACCTTGTCCATAGCTCCACACCCTACTAATAGCTAGACACACATGGAACTAAACTGCACAGTCTCATACTGTTTACACACAGCTCACACACACTCAACATTCATAAAATGTTCAAATTGATACACACAGAAATCCTAACTGACACACAGGCTAGACACTAGCTACTGATATACTAGAAACTGCACACACACACACACACACACACACACAGGTTCCTCACTGCATATAATACCTCATCCTGATATTGGGATACACACAGATCCACACTCTACACACACTGGATACACTGAATACACACTGAGGTATTCATTCTGGTATAGGCCACTTCTACACCCACAGTTTCTGGTCCCTCATTCCCAGCTTACACACACACTGTCCTATACTCACATACACTGCTCACAGAATAGGTACACAGCACACTAATTCTGGATACACTGAAACACTCAACTGTCCTCTCTGATACACTGGTACTTAAGTTATCACATACACACACAGGTATTGACACTAATACATACACAGTACACTAAAAACCTACACTGCACAAGCCCTAACACATACTGATTCTAAACACTGAGAATCCACACCCTGCTTTCACTCACAGAACTGAATCCTGCACACACTGAAATTCAAATACCTACAAACACACAGAATCCACATTGAACCTGGGATAAATCACTCACTGAATTGAATACTGAAACACACAGGCATCAGTTTGTACAGCTGCACACTGCTCCCTCACTTCTCACAGAATTGCACACACAGGGAATACACAGTTTGCTCCTCACCTAACTGATACACATTGCACATACTGAAATTAAAATCCTACACACATAATTTACACTCACACACTCTCACTCCTAGACACACTGTGAAACTCACTGCACAGTAATCTCCCAAGCCCGACTGCACAGTAATCCTCACTCGACTGAACAGGAAACCAACACACGGTTAAACACAAGTTATTTATTATGTATATAGTTTGATATATCAAAATATGCAGGAATTTAAATACGATAGATAGCTAAAACCCTAATAAACATATTACCCAAACACCTGGTGTGCTGAAATCGAACTCACATTAAGAATTTATGGAAAACCCCAAACGAAAACCCTAAATCGAAATCTAAACATCAAGATGGGTTCCTAATGGGCAACAACAATAGAAAAATAGAATTTGAATGGATAAAAATCAGAATTTACCTATAGAGAGATGGTTTCCCTATGAAGGTTCTTCTTCCCCAAGGCTCCTTGACCCAAGCTCCTTTTTCCCTTGCTTTGGAGGAGGAAAATGGAATCCCTAGGTCTGGATTCCGAATTTGGGGGTGGGGGAAAGGGTTTTCAATGGAGGCTAGGGTTTAGTTTCCTTTCTTCATGAAGAATGGTTGAGGGAGGCTTCCCTTTTATAACAAAGGCAAGGTTTAGGGTTTCAAATGCAAAGGATTAGGTTAATCCTCCATGTTAAGTCATAAAGAAATTAATTAACTAGGGTTTAGTCATTTCTAGGGTTTGATTCTAAAACTAAAATTGGAATTTTAGGGTTTCTCTAGAAACTGGGTTTCAAATTAGGGTTTAGTCATTAGGGTTAGTCCTAATGAGCTCTAGGGTTTGACCTAAAACCAAACATCAATAACAACATATAATTAATTTACAAAACTCGTCAGATTAATTAAATACATAATTATTCAAAATAGGGAAATTACACAAATGCCCAAATCTGGAAATGTGGTAGTGACAAGTCTACCCTCCTAAAAAAATTTCGTCCTCGAAATTGGACTGAACTAGAACAAGAATGAAATCAGAAAAGAAAATATACCTCAAGTCTAGAAGAGATACGGGTATTGCTCGTGCATTTTGTCCTCTCTCTCCCAGGTCGACTCCCCTGGAGAGTGATGCCTCCATGCAACACGAACCAAAGAAATAGTTTGGTTCTGCAATACCTTCTCTCTGCGGTCCAAGATCTCTACGGACTGCTCAGGGTAGCTGAGAGTCGGACCAACCTCGATCTCCGAGTGATCAAGTACGTGACTAGGGTCTGCCACGTACCGCCTCAACTGTGATACGTGGAACACATCATGCACTCCCTCTAGTGCAGGCGCCAAGTCTAGTCTATACGCCACTGCACCTACCCTCGCAAGAATACCGAAGGGTCCGATGTAGCGTGGGCTAAGCTTTCCGCCTCCACCAAAACGAATCGTGCCACGCGTCGGAGAAATCCGTAGGAATACTTGATCGCCAACCTAAAACAAGGCAGTCTCAACACGCAGTCTAAACAAACAAACACAAGCCAGAAAATAACAATCTATACCTGAAACTCAAGGTGTCTACGGTGGCTATCGGCCCAATGTCGCTGTCTGTCCTGCGCCACTCGCAGTCTGTCTCTGATGAGTTTTACCTTTTTTGCTGCATCCACGACCATTTCTGGTCCTAGCAAGGCTCTCTATCCAACGTCGTCCTAAGATAACGGTGTACGACACCTCCGTCCATAAAGTGCCTCAAATGGTGACATCTCGATGCTGGCCTGGTAGCTGTTGTTGTAAGCAAACTCTACCAGGTGCAGATGATCCTCCCAAGAACCTCCGAGATCTAGAACGCAAGTGCGTAGCATATCCTCGAGAGTCTGAATAGTCCTTTCAGACTGCCCGTCTGTCTGAGGGTGGTATAAGGTACTGAACTTGAGCTGAGTGCCCAAGCTAGCCTGCAGACTCCTCCAGAAGTGGGAAGTGAAACGACTATCCCGATCCGAGACAATAATTACAGGAACTCCATGAAGCCTAACGATCTGTCGCACGTACATCTCTGCTAGCCTCTCTGTCGACGTGCCCACCTTGAAGGGTAAAAAATGGGCTGATTTGGTCATCCTGTCCACGATGACCCAAATCGCGTCCTTCCCTCCTGGAGAACGTGGAAGCCCTGAAACGAAATCCATGGTCACGTGCTCCCATTTCCATTCTGGAATCGGTAAAGGTTGAAGCAATCCACCTGGCCTCTGCCGGTCCGCCTTTACCTGCTGGCACACTAGACACCAGAATACGAAGCGTGCTACCTCGCGCTTCATTCCATACCACCATACGTGCTCCCTCAAGTCTCGATACATTTTGTTGGCACCGGGATGCATCGAGTACTGAGAGCGGTGTGCCTCCTGCAAAACCTCCTTGTGCAGCTCCCCGCTCGGCACACACATCCTCGTGCCGTGCCGTAAAGAGCCATCATCTGCGATAGTAAAGTCGTCCGACAATCCTGTCCGAACCTGTGCTCGGATACTCCTCAGAGCCTCATCATCGTACTGCGCAGCTCTGATCCTGTCCATCAGCTCGGACTGTATCTGCAATCCACACATCTGAATCTCAGTACCGGGAACTAACACCTCAATCTCCAAGCTTTCCAGATCAGCCAACAAATGTCTATCTGTCGTCAAGTACCTAGCCATCGGATACCTGCTCAAGGCATCGGCGACTACGTTGGCCTTCCTTGGGTGGTACTGCAATGAGATGTCGAAGTCCTTCATCAACTCCAACCACCTCCTCTGTCTCATGTTCAGCTCCTTCTGTGTGAACACGTACTTCAAGCTTTTGTGGTCTGTGAAGATCTCCACACGCTCTCCGTATAGGTAATGTTTCCACAGCTTTAGAGCGAAGATAACTGCTGCCAACTCCAAATCGTGGGTGGGATAGTTCTTTTCATGAGGGCATAACTGCCTAGAAGCATAGGCAATTACCTTCCCGTGCTGCTGAAGAACACATCCCAGACCCTTCCCTGAAGCATCACTATAGATGGTGAAACCACCTGTTCCTGCTGGCAACGTCAAAACTGGAGCTGTCGTCAACCTCTTCTTCAGCTCATCAAATGCGGCCTGACAATCCTCCGTCCAGACAAAATCTACATCCTTCCTAGTCAGCCTGGTCATCGGCGCTGCAATCCTGGAGAAGTCTTGTACAAACCTCCTGTAGTATCCTGCTAGCCCGAGAAAACTCCTGATCTCGGCTACCGAACTGGGGGTAGCCAACGACTCCACTATCTCGATCTTCTGTGGGTTAACCGAGATTCCGTCACCCGATACCACATGCCCAAGAAATTCAACCTTGTCAAGGAAGAATTCACACTTTGAGAGTTTCCCGTACAGCTCCTCCCTCCTGAGAGTCTCTAAGACCAACCTCAGGTGTTCTTCGTGCTCCTCCGGGGTCTTGGAATACACAAGAATATCATCGATGAACACTACCACGAACTTGTCAAGGTACTGGTGGAACATCTTGTTCATCAGGTTCATGAATACTGCCGGTGCATTGGTTAAACCAAATGGCATCACCATGAACTCAAACTGGCCGTATCTGGTCCGAAAGGCTGTCTTCGGTGTGTCTTCTCTCTTCACCTTCACCTGGTGATAGCCTGACCTCAAATCTATCTTTGAAAACACCCTCGCCCCGCTCAACTGATCAAAAAGATCATCTATCCTCGGCAGCGGGTATTTGTTCTTGATAGTGAAGTTGTTCAAAGCTCTATAATCAATGCACATGCGCACCGTGCCGTCCTTCTTCGGTACGAACAATACCGGAGCTCCCCATGGTGAAGAACTGGATTTGATGAAGGATATACTACTGCTAGCAAACAAAAGAAACGATGGAAAAAGTCCTGTAACAACAGAAATAGATAAGTATTGAGATGATACTTTAAGAACCAATTTAAGATACAACCTGATAATCATACACGTCTGTCTGAAATCATGACACTCAGAATCCTCGCCACGCTAGTAAGCATAGGTACGATAAACGACAGGTTCCGTAACTAAGGTATGCAACCCTATAATCATGTCATCTAGAATCCTCGCCACGCCAACCGGTATGGCTGCGAGAGACTCTAAGTTTTATAACTACAGTATGTACATCCTAGTCAGGTTCCTACGTTCTCGTCACGACAACTAGTATGGCTGCGATAAACTCTAGGTTCCATAACCAAAGTAGACATTTTACCTTTCTCACTGTCCTCATCAATATATGTCATCAGATGATACCGTAAATTTTAGCCCGTAAAATTCATCTTGATATAAAAATCCACTCAACAACGATACCAAGAATTAAATTTAACAACTGATCAACAAGAATCAAACTCAATATCAACAAGCGAGAACAGACGAAAACAAGGGGAAAGGAATTAAATTGGAATTCATAATGAGATTCTCAAGGGTCGTCCCAGGAATATCTCAATAATTGTGATTGAGCATCCTGCTCTGCTCCGCTGCTCCTCTGGCGACCTCGAACTCCGGCTCTCCTGGTGGTCGAAATAATACTCTGCCTCTATAACAATCTATAGTAGCATGATGCCTACTCAACCAGTCCATTCCGAGTATAATATCGTACCCCGGGAGTGGCATGACGAGTAAGCTCACGCTCAACTCTCGGCCTCCTACTGACACCCTTCGGTCCTTGCAGTAATCACGGACTAGGATAATACCTCCACCAGTCGTGATCTTGCAAATCCTAGCTAGTAGTTCTGTCTCTAAATGATGTCAAAGTCCATAAGATACAGACACAAAACTATGGGAAGCGCCAGAGTCGAATAAGGTAAATGTGGGAATACAATCGAGAAGAACTGAACCTGTGATCAAGTCTCCTGCTGGTTCGACCTCCTCGACTGCTATGGCGTATGCTCGCCCCTGGGGTGCACCTCTTTGCTGCCGGTGCTGAGCAAACATCTGCTGCTGCGGTAGAAGTGGAGGTGGCGACTGCTCCACCCTGACCTGGGCGAGTCTGTATGGTAGGGCAATCCCTCAGCTGATGTGTCGTCGATCCGCAGGACAGACATGTGCCCAACCTCTTCCTGCAGATGTCTCTGATATGTCCCATCTTCCTGCAATACACATACTGGATAGTGGGCTGAGTCTGTCTCTGTGGTTGTTGCTGCTGGATGTGTCCTCGAACTGGTGTCTGGTGCTGCTGATGATGAGCCATCTGCGGTCCCACATGTGGCTTAACTGGACTTCTTTGATTTGGATCTGCGCACTGGTCAGGAAGATAAGGAGCTCGAAGACAACCCCTCACTTGATGTCCCGCAGTGCCACAGTACAAACAAAGTCCTCGCCTCATCCTACAGCTCTTCCAAAGGTGACCTGGCTTCTTACAGAAGTGACAAGCCTGCTGGATCTGCCTCGGAGGCTGCTGCTGATCCTGCGATCTGGTCCTCGACGGCATCCTGAGGACAGCGCGAAAGAAATCGATTAAGGTAATAGATACGATATCATCAAGGGAGGACAGTAAATTTCTAAAGGAAGTAATCATTAAGAGCAGTATTATAAGAATCAAAAATTTCCTAATTGTGATTGAGCATATTCTCGGCCTAATTTCCTATTTCCTAAAACAGGCTCGTAGCAATACTCTAAGCGAGCACCACTACGATATCGCTCTAAATGCGAATCTAGCCCTGCATGGGCCACCACTAAAAACGTATCACGACCCGCACCCAAAATTTGGGCATGAGTCGTGTGTACGTCCAGCCTACGCCGCAGCATCGGCGGTAGAACGCTGTCTAGGTCTCAACATAATATATATCCTGTCAATAGTCTCAACTCCGTACGGAGGACAATGATAATAATCCACAGTTCTATAATATACTCAATCACAAGCTATATGAAATAATGGCACGAAGAGAAGGGAAAACTAAGAGTTCTATTATAAACCATCCACAATAAGTACAACACAAGTCTTGAGTCTAGATGACCTCACAAAGTCCAGAAATAATAAATACAACTCAGTCTCAGTCCAAACAATAATACAGAAAAAGTAAGCTAAGTGCAGACAGGTAGGATCTCCTCTAGGATAGGCAACTCCTCTGGGATTTCCGGAGTAAAATCTTCCTCTAATCCTGGACCGTAATGAGTGGGGCAAAAGTTTTCCAGGTCCTCTGAAAAATGTTATCCAGTCAGGATTGGAGCGAAGCATAAACACTAACAGCAGTTTTATTTAAGTTGACAAAAACTATAAACAGTGTAAGAATACAAGATGAGAATAAATACAGGAAATGTAAAGTACTAGAGAAATGAAATAGGCAATAGAGCATCTAGCAATGAACAATAAACAGTGAATGCTAGAACAAGTAAATCTGAAATAAAGAATAAACATCTAGCTAAGTGTTTGAATTATCAGTTTATTATGTGATCGGCTTGGGACTAGATCAGGCTGGTTATATATGATTAACTATGATTCTTGTAGGTCAGGCTAACCGTATGGTTAGCTATGATGCATGTAGTGGTCAGGCTAATCATATATAACAGCTATGAAGCATGTAAATGGTCAGGCCGCACCCGACGTGAGAAGTGGGGTGAGCTATGATGCATGTAAATGGTTGGATATGATCACATAATCTACTAATAGTTCCTCATCCCCAGCTAGCACGATGGATTCCAATCACGACTCCTCATGATGGGGATCTAGGGTGCTAACCCGTGTATCCATAGTGTCGGAATCAAGTATGTACTACAACTAAACTTATAGAAGTAATCAACAAAACGAAAACTGTCAGAGAATGTACTCGCCTGTGGTCCCAAGGAAAGTACGAGAGTCGATGTCCAAGATGAAATCACAATGACCTAAATAAATGAATAATACATCAATACAAGGTTTAAAATAAACACAAGCTAAACTAGTTCAAATCTAGGTCATTAGGCCAAGTCCAAGTCAAAATAATCAAACTAGGTCAACTCTTGGTCGAACTAGCTAATTCTAGGTTGTATGAGTCCATCTCTAGGATGTTGGGTCCATACACTATGTATCTAGGCTATACTGTAAATTGCATTAGTATTAGTTACCTTGGCTTTGAGTTAATCCTTGGTACCAACACCAATCTATTCATTTGTATCCCAGTACCAATACCTACTTATCTCATGTACTATCCTAGCTATCTACCAGTATCTTGGCACCCTATTAATTCTTACACTATGTTTAATACCAACTCAAATATACTAACTAATAATTCCCAATACCTTAACAATACCTTGTCCATAGCTCCACACCCTACTAATAGCTAGACACACATGGAACTAAACTGCACAGTCTCATACTGTTTACACACAGCTCACACACACTCAACATTCATAAAATGTTCAAACTGATACACACAGAAATCCTAACTGACACACAGGCTAGACACTAGCTACTGATATACTAGAAACTGCACACACACACAGGTTCCTCACTGCATATAATACCTCACCCTGATATTGGGATACACACAGATCCACACTCTACACACACTGGATACACTGAATACACACTGAGGTATTCATTCTGGTACAGGCCACTTCTACACCCACAGTTTCTGGTCCCTCATTCCCAGCTTACACTCACACTGTCCTATACTCACACACACTGCTCACAGAATAGGTACACAGTACACTAATTCTGGATACACTGAAACACTCAACTGTCCTCTCTGAGACACTGGTACTTAAGTTATCACATACACACACAGGTATTGACACTAATACATACACAGTACACTAAAAACCTACACTGCACAAGCCCTAACACACACTGATTCTAAACACTGAGAATACACACCCTGCTTTCACTCACAGAACTGAATCCTGCACACACTGAAATTCAAATACCTACAAACACACAGAATCCACATTGAACCTGGGATAAATCACTCACTGAATTGAATACTGAAACACACAGGCATCAGTTTGTACAGCTGCACACTGCTCCCTCACTTCTCACAGAATTGCACACACAGGGAATACACAGTTTGCTCCTCACCTAACTGATACACATTGCACATACTAAAATTAAAATCCTACACACATAATTTACACTCACACACTCTCACTCCTAGACACACTGTGAAACTCACTGCACAGTAATCTCCCAAGCCCGACTGCACAGTAATCCTCACTCGACTGAACAGGAAACCAACACACAGTTAAACACAAGTTATTTATTATGTATATAGTTTGATATATCAAAATATGCAGGAATTTAAATAAGATAGATAGCTAAAACCCTAATAAACATATTCCCCAAACACCTGGTGTGCTGAAATCGAACTCACATTAAGAATTTATGGAAAACCCCAAACGAAAACCCTAAATCGAAATCTAAACATCAAGATGGGTTCCTAATGGGTAACAACAACAGAAAAACAGAATTTGAATGGATAAAAATCGGAATTTACCTATAGAGAGATGGTTTCCCTTTGAAGGTTCTTCTTCCCCATGGCTCCTTGACCCAAGCTCCTTGTTTTCCTTGCTTTGGAGGAGGAAAATGGAATTCCTAGGTCTGGATTCCGAATTTGGGGGTGGGGGAAAGGGTTTTCAATGGAGGCTAGGGTTTAGTTTCCTTTCATCATGAAGAATGGTTGAGGGAGGCTTCCCTTTTATAACAAAGGCTAGGTTTAGGGTTTCAAATGCAAAGGATTAGGTTAATCCTCCATGTTAAGTCATGAAGAAATCAATTAACTAGGGTTTAGTCATTTCTAGGGTTTGATTCTAAACCTAAAATTGGAATTTTAGGGTTTCTCTAGAAACTGGGTTTCAAATTAGGGTTTAGTCATTAGGGTTAGTCCTAATGAGCTCTAGGGTTTGACCTAAAACCAAACATCAATAACAACATATAATTAATTTACAAAACTCGTCAGATTAATTAAATACATAATTATTCAAAATAGGAAAATTACACAAATGCCCAAATCTGGAAATGTGGTAGTGACAAAACCCATAGAGAATTTGTTATGCTTATACATGGATGTATGCTTGTGTCTTATGTGTACAACCGGTTCCACACTATAATACCGGAGGAGTAACAAGGTCAGCTACGCATTACGGGATACACTGGCATGATGAAAATGCATGAAATGAAACTTTAACAACCATTCGGTTAAGTACCAAGTCAATCGGGAAATCAAATAAACTCCTGAGCCTATTAAACTAATTCATACTTCCAAAACCAGTATACCTGTGGTATGCCATTTTGGCAGTATATCCAGGTTGGTGCTCACCAAGGCCAAAATGTATCAATTCTCAATCATCTCTAACAGTCGTTCCATGACAATCAATTACTATCCAACAATCAATTTCAGACTAGACCCAATCACCACAACGATGAATACAAGACGATAATGAGATAATCAATAACTATGATACGAGAAATTAGCGGGTAAATACGACAACAAGTAAATATAAGCACTATACAATTTTAGATTATGAACGAAGCATGCTATCGTGTGTAAAACAGTAAGGAGAAGCTATACGCTATAATACTGATTCTAGGGCTCGGGATTCGTCGCCATTTTCAGCACGCTTTTATCCAAAATCAACAACGTATCATATGGGTAAGTTCATAAATGGTCACGTGTGTGTGTCGCAGATCTCAACAAGATGTCACAGAAACCCTAACCCTAACCCCAGGTCAAAAACCCTAACCCTAACCCTAGGTCAAAAACCCAAACCCTAACCCTAACCCCAGGTAAAAAACCTTAACCCTAACCTTAACCCTAGGTCACGTGTGTGTGTCGTGTCAGTGTGTGTGTCGTGTTTGTGTCAGTCTGTAACGTGCGTGTGTCGTGTCAGTGTCTGTGAGAGAGAGAGAGAGAAAGAGAGAGAGAGAGAGAGAGAGAGAGAGATAGAGGGTACCTAGAGGAGGAGGAGGAGGAAGGGGGGAGAGGACGCTGCCGTCGGGGGGTCGCCGGCAGGGAGGAGGGTGCCGCTGGTTTCGAATTTGGGAGAGGGAGAGGGAGAGGGAGAGGGAGAGCGAGAGCGAGAGCGAGAGATCGAAAGAAATGGAGGAAAGCAGCCCTAATTGAAACAAATTTAGCAACGTTTTAGCGACGTCACTAATGACGTCGCTAACTTAGCGACGTTTGACGTCGCTAATGACGTCGCTAAATGTCCAAAAGATATACGTCGCAAAATACGTCGCTAAATGAAATATTTTAGCGACGTTTAGCGACCTAAATTGAACTTATAGCGACTAATCTTTTAAAAACTTAATAAAAGTCGCTAAACGTCGCTAAATGTCGCCAATTAGCGACGTCTAGCGACGGTTTTTAATGGAGTCGCTAAATTAGCGACATTTTCTTTGTCATCGCTAAAAAATGTCGCTAAACCCGCTTATTCTATTAGTGTTAATAAGCAGTTTCAAATGAAAGACCTTGGCAATATTCGATATTTTCTTGGGCTCGAGATTGCACTAGGTAAGAGAGGGATACTAGATTCTCAGCAAAAATATACTTCGAAGATTATTTTGTTTGCTGGTCTATCGGATAGTCGCACGGTTGATACTACTTTAAAGCTTCATGTGAAGCTTCATTCCACTGATGGTGAGCACTCTCATAGATCATACTCGCTATAAATGGCTAGTGGGTCAAATGTGTATCTCTGTTTGACCAGGCCAGATATTTCTTATGCAGTTAGTATGGTTAGCCAGTTCATTTTCGTGCTTCGATCAACTCACTATAGTGCCTTACTCCGGATTCTCCGATATCTTTAGGACTCCATTACGCACTCATTATTTATGTCTTCTACATCTACTCTGAAGCTTCGAGCATTTTCTGATGCAGATTGGGCAGAAAATCCGACTACCAGACGATCTACTACAGGATTTTATTTGTTTCTTGGAGATTCGTTGATCTCATGGCGAAGCAAGAAACAAGACGTTGTTGTATGTACTTCTATTGAGGCAGAGTATAGAGCTATGACTGCCACCACCAGGAAGATCGTTCATGTACGTAGACTGCTCTCTGATATGGACATTGCTCCTACATGACCTATGCTGCTTCACTGTAACAACAAGAGTGCTATACAGATTGCAAACAATCCAATTTTTAATGAACGGACAAAGCACATTGAGATTGATTGTCACTTCGTCCTTGAAATTTTTTTGGTTGGCACTATTTCCCTACCACATGTGACGTTCGTTGATCAACTGGTAGATTTTTTTACAAAGTCACACCCCACACCTTGATTTCAGTTTCTATTGATCAAATTCATGTTGTTTGATCCACTATGAGTTTGAAGGGGTGTGTTAAGAATAATTAGATTTAGGATTAGATATTAGTTAGATTTAATATTAGATTATTTTTCTATATGGATACATCTCTTTTACTAGTCCTATCCGGATATGGATAGGTTCTCTATATATATATTCGTAGTTGTATGGCTTTTTATATCATCCATTAATAAAATTAATATTGTTTATATATATATATATATATATATATATATATATATATATATATATATATATATATTAGAAAAAAATTTCGAACATATCAAAGATACTGATAACATTGCTGCAGATATACTTAGTCGCCTTCTCCATCAGAGTACGCTAGGATGCGTGTTGGACACTAATAGACCCCAACCCCACGTTACTAATGGCTATAGAAAAATAAAAATGCTAAGTTTACTACCAAATGCTTACAACATTCTTACAACCTCTCTCTCACCCTACTTACATTTGGGTCCCATCTGACCCCACCTCCCCTCTAACCTCCCTGCTATATGGGTCACATCCGGCCCCACCTCTTCCTCCTCTCCTCCAATGGAAACGGGGCACGTGGCGCCACGTGGCCTGTTGTACAAGAGTTGTAAGCATTTGGTTGTAACTGTAGCATTTTTCATAGAAAAAATATGAAGTATAACAAAGTCCATATTAATGAAGCCACACCCGGCTCATCCCTTTGATTTAGGACTAAGGGGTAGGTCTGTTTAGGAGGAAACTTTTGCTGAAAATTTTCTCTCTAAATCCGTTACCTTCTCATTGAGTCTTCTTACTGTTCTGATAAGGGTTTCTCAATGATAACAAAATTAAAAAAAAAAAAAATCAAGGGGGGTTTCCTGGCTTTGTCTTAAGGATGGAGAAAAAAAAATAGTTGGGGGCCTAAATGCTGCCTAGCTACATCTAGAGCTTCTGATAAATGATAAAAACCTATATAAATAGGATTTGAAAATACTAGAATTAAATCTGTTTTTAAATTTAAAGGGCTTATCCAGGTACTATCTGCTGGTAATGTGTACTATATACTCTTTCTGCGACTAGTTTCAAAGCTAATCTTACTATTTGGGGCTAATAGACTTTCATATATATATAAACCAGTCCATCCATTTGTTGTGCTCCTACTGATTTTTCAGCCTTTACTATATAGTGTACTAGGACTATATGGCTCTGACTTTATTAACTCAGAAAAAAAAAGTAAGCTAAATTATTGTTTAACTTAATGCTTTCAACTTTGATAGACATCAATTTAATACCCTTTCCTCATTTCTAAAATAACTGTGTTTAAAACAACAAAATGTCCAAAACACTTCCCCCCCCCCCCCCCCAATCTCTCTCTTTCTTCGGCACTCCTTCCCTCTGCCGCACGCCCCCCGCCAGCGGTGGTTGTCGCTACGAGCTGTTGCTGCTGTGCCCCCCTCCGGCTGTCGACGTCGAAGGAGAAGGGATAGGGGGGGGGGGGGGGGGGGAGGGGACAGCGATAGCTTCAGCTCACATCGATGAGAGGAGGGACGGCGGGCTACGAGCGGGACCGGAGGGGGAGCAGAGGGGGGAGTGTGGTGGCGGAATGTGTGTTTGTGGGGGGGTGGGGGGGGGGGGGGGGGGGGGGGGAGTATCAAGTTGCAATTACGCCTAAAAATTTATTATACCTTAGTTAGCAAACAAAACGGAAAATTTCAATCAGAGCATTATAATATAAAACATTTCCAAAAAAAAATATTAAATTTTTAAAAATTACCAGCAGAGCATCAAAACGTCCTTTGGAAGGGCGTTTTATACTTTCCGTCAGTAAAAAGTTAACTTCAGTTAACGGCCGAAAAAAAAAATTATACAAGAAAAATGTCCTTTGGCAGGGCGTTTTCCCACTCTCTCTCCTCTCCTCTCCTCTCTCCTCCTCTCCCGCACCCCTCTCTCTCTCTCTCTCTCTCTCTCTTCTCCTCTCCTCTCCTCTCTCCTCCTCTCCTCTCCGCTCTCTCCTCTCCCGCTCCACTCTCTCTCTCTCTCTCTTTCCTCTCCTCTCCTCTCTCTCTCTCTCTCCTCCCCTCCCCTCCTCTCTCCTCTCTCCTCTATTCTCCTCCCTCCTAGGCCAATTTATTTGTTAATTTAATATATTTTGTTAATTGGTTAATTTATTTTAACGAAAATAACAAAAAAGATTATGTCTTTTTGTTAATTGGTGGGAGGCCAATTTATTTTGTTAATTTTCTGTTTTATTTAAGAAAATATATTTTAACGAAATAAAATTAAAATAAATTAACAAAAAATTTACTGTATCGAAATTTAAAAATTTAAAAAATATTAAAATAAATTAACTCAGTTGTCGAATTAACTCAGTTGTCGATATGTATCAAAATTTTAAAATATTCCAAATTTTTATCCTTAAAATTTGTTAAAGTATTCTGCTATTTAAAATATCCCAATTTTGTTTTATTCTGTTTTTAACAGTAAATTTATTATTGGTACAATAAATATTTTGGTAAAAAAAAAAAAATACCAAAATTAAAATTTGGAGGTCGAAACATCATTTTTTTGCGATTCTAAAAATTTGGGAAGTCCGTCAAACGGTGAAACGGTTTATCCCGGAGTACTTTTCTATAAGATCATTTTGGCACAAACTGTGACTTGTTTCGATCTTCCAGTCAAAAGTTATGATACTTTAAAGTTTTATATTTTATATTTTATATTTTTATCTGTAATATGTACGTCTTACTTCGGATGAAAATTCTCTCTACACGAATTGTGTTACTCTCGTCGAAAACATACAAATCGACCTATTGTGTGACGAAAAATGATTTGAAAATAAATAGTTATGGCCGTTCGAAGTCTGATCGACGGCAGACGTAATATTCGTACGGTAGATTTTTATTTTGGGTTCAATGATAAAATATTTTATTTTGGATGTTAAACTCGTGTCACAAAAAAGAAAAAAAATCAGAGTATATATATATATATATATATATATATATATATATATATATATATATATATATATATATATATATATATATTACTTTGCCTAGAGGAGAGGAGAGGAGAGGAGAGAGGGGGGGGGGGGGAGGGGAGGGAGCGGGAGAGGAGGAGAGCGGAGAGGAGAGGAGAGAAGGGGAGCGAAAAACAGAGGAGAAGAGAGAGAGAGAGAGAGAGAGAGAGGAGAATGGAGAGGAGAGAGAGTGAAAAAACGCCTAGAAATAACGCCCTTCCAAAGGGCGTTTTTTTTGTATTAAATATTTTTTTTTTTACGTAGTTAACGGAAGTTACCTTTTTACTGACAGAAAGTATAAAACGTCCTTACAAAGGGCATTTTGATGCTATGCTGGTAATTTTTAAAATTTTAATGCTTTTTTTGGAAATATTTTATATTATAATGCTCTGATTGAAATTTTCCGCAAACAAAATATAGAACTCCTAATCCATAAATTAGACAAGCTAGAAATAATTGGAAAAAATATATTAAAATATTACAAAAAGGATAAAATTTTATGGAAATTAGAAATAATAAGATACTAAAATTAGTCGGATGATTTCATATTATAGATCCAGCTTATGTTACAACTGTTAAATTTTGATTACAAGACTGAAATTAAAATGTGACACTATATAGTTACCCCCTCCCCCCAAGAATCGGACCACTCCGGTCCGGTTCAAGCTTAATGCCAACATATTTAGAACCTGGATTGCTTGAACGTCTACTTCACGGTACACACAAATTAGTTGTCATGCTTTTTTTTTTCTTTCTTGTTTTCACTAAACATGTCAAGTCAAATTGCTCTCTCCAAAACTGCATGAAAGCAGCCTGAATAGCCTGAAGAAATCATTCAGAATGCATCCAAAATAAGGTCTAAAAAATGCCTTTCGCACAACATAAATATCACCTAAAACTGCATCAAAATTTATTTTTACATGATACTTGAAGTGCATTCCAGTATAAATAAGAGTAGTTTGAGAGAACAAGAACAACAAATGGAGAACTATGTAGCAGTTTAATGAGGAATATCAAACCAAGCATATGTTAGTCCCTAGGCTTAATCAAAGATGTAAGAACGCGTGATCGAGATCAGAGGTTCACACAAAAAATTTCAGTCTGACTATTCTCGATTTCCACGAAGAACTATATAAGGATTCTAATTACAACTTGCTCC
This sequence comes from Iris macrosiphon, assembly GCA_036927795.1. Taxonomy (NCBI): domain Eukaryota; kingdom Viridiplantae; phylum Streptophyta; class Magnoliopsida; order Asparagales; family Iridaceae; genus Iris; species Iris macrosiphon. Next base: position 120,227,903 of record JAYESA010000017.1, on the reverse strand, counting down.
CAAGATTACAAAAGAATCATAATTAACCATATTTCTCGTTCTTCCTTGCAATCGCAGTTGCAGACGGACAGAATATAGTTACAATAAAACGAAAACTACTTTCGTTCTTCCTTGCAAAATGCAGTTGCAATCAGACAGAACGAACCAAGAAGAAAAATAAGAAGAAGACAGAATAAAAAATTATTCTTGCTGGGGCGGTGAAGACCACCGTTGCTCAAAACAAGATCCGTCATCTATCGACGATCTGCTCCCAGGAGCCAACAAGTTCACAAGAGAACTTTCGGAACGCTCGTAGTCACCTCTTTGTGTGACTCGAACGGACTCATTTGGACTCATCTTTCTCAACTTTTTGGTCTATCTCAAAAGGAGACTAGAGGGCTCTTTATATAGGGAAGGATGGAAGCCCATCCTCCTCTTCTTTTCGATGTGGGACTAAAAAGCAATATACAAAATTGATATCCCACAATCGCAGTCCAATGCATAGTCCGCTCTGCACCCGTTCGGCACCCGCTCAACGTCCGTCCAATGCCCGTTCAGCGCCCGCTCATGCAACATGCTCATGCTCATGCAACACGCGCATGCAACCCGTGCATAAAACTCGCGCACGAGCGCAACAACAGCGCACAAGCGCCTTGCGAAGATGCTGATGTACTAAGTGTAAAGTACGCCAACAAAGCGCCACTTTGCGCCCTTGAGCCCGAGTCCAAGTCTGAGTCGCTAAGCCCCTTTGGGGCTTAGCTCCTATGAAAATAATTCCAAGAGCATAACAAAAAGCATAAATGCTTTCATGAGGAGTTAATCATTTTTCTCCTAGGAAAATACCCCCACATGGCACCCATGTGCCCCACAATACTTCATGTGCACACCTCAACTCATACGAAGTATTATATTAAGATACTCACTTGGTGGTGTAGCAAATGCGAGACTATCTTTACTAGTCCAAAGGCAAAAACACCAACAATCCACCACATATCTCAATATATATGGCTTGAGCTTTCCCCACAGTGACTTCCCATCATGCATTAGGATAGATGTTGCTTTGACTTGAATCTTCCCGCATGGGTCGAACAACAGTATGATACAAGAATGAACTAAGCCTTGAATTATGCACCATAGCTACAATTCTTTTCACTCACACAATGACATCAGTTGTGCTTCCGGTTGCACATTAAAGGCCCTGTGCACGCATGGTTTTAATGTATGTATTTTGGGCGTCTATAAGTTTTCCCTCAAGAGATGGCCTATATCTCTTTCCATACACTCTAGGTGAGTTCTTTTAAAGTGTCCTTGGCATGAAGCCTCGAGCTTCCCTGCGGTACTACTCCGCTATGACATGGCCCAGAGCCAAGGCTAAACCTCATCGTGGTGTCATGCCACTGTAACATGAGGTCCCAGCCACATTGTAGTGTCAAACTACCCAGCATGAAGTCTTGCGCTTCCTTGCGGTGTTACGCAGCTGTGACATGGCTCGCGTAGCCGAGAATTTACATCTTTTACCTCTGTGGTGTCACACCACTGTAACATGAGGACACCGGCCTCTTTGTAGTGCTGCCTATACTCTTCATTCTATAGCATTTGGCTACCTACCTATGTGCGGTGCTACGCCGCTGTGACATGGCTCGTTAAGCCAAGGCATTACCCTTACCGAGGAACCTCTTGGTGGTGTCACCCACTGTAGCATGAAGACCTTACGCTCCTTTGTAGTGATGCGCTACCGTGCTTCCTGTTAAGCACACCAGCCATTTAAAATGTCTGAGAACTTATTAAGGCATCTAAGCCATCCTCACACAGGACTTGTTCTACACAAAAGAACAATTAGTAGACAACAGTGGTTCTAGGTCTGTAACCCCTCAATGTCTCAAAGGACTACCCATTATTTCTGATATTCTTCCAGTCAATGGTCCTCCCTTGAACCAATACCTAGATGCCTAGTAGATTTCTCTTTAAACTAATAATATAAAACTAAATAGTAGGATTGCAAAGATACAATATCAGAGGTCCTCCAAGTCCATATATGTTGTGTCATTGACTATATGCGGTAGTACGCCGCTGTGACATGACCCAAAGCCGAGGTTCACTCCCTCGTATGGTATCATGTTACTGTAAAATGGAGTACTACCCTCCTTTATAGTTCTTGGGATCAGCTGGCGCTGGAGGCCTTACATGAACGGATCTGCCAGACTCTCCTGGATTCGATCATCAAACACTGTAATGATCTACGCTAGCTGTGCTCATTCAGTGTCATGTACTAGCCCTTGAGGCCTATCATGAACGAATCTGCCAGATTTACCTGACTCTGATCATTAAAGCACTGTAATGATCCATGCAATCTGCACTCATTCAGTGTCATGTATTTTATCCACATAGTTTTCTTCAAACCGTGGAATAGATGAACATATGCCACTTCTACAACATCCTAGTTTTCACAGTATGTCGGTATCACCCGAATCTGTGTACTAACCATAGGAAGATCATCTAAGAGATTCCAGAGCCATTCTGCTTTATATGCTACAGCTTGATAGTGCAAAGAACTCTGAGAGTAAAGACTGATGCTTCGACTTCCACGATATAGCAACACCACCCCTGGAGAAGTCACGTCCTCCTGTGGATCTTTTACTCTTTTTTTTGAGCACCAACTGGCATCACCGAAGCCTTCCTTCATATTTGGATAACTGTTGTAGCACAGAATATACTATTGAATTCTTCTGAGAATTCTGACGACTCTCTTCACAGTTTTCAGTGCTCAACACATATACTGCTTGTGAACTGACTCAGCATCCCTATAACAAAAACTATGTCAGGTCTGGTGGTACACGCAACTTGAATCATTCACCCGATGATGCTCGAGTACACCAACTGTCTGACGTTTTTCTTGGATTTGACTTCATATTCATGTCACACCTGAGGAGTATCGACCCTGATACCCAAAGCGTGTGATCAGCATTTTATGCTGAGAGCTTGTGACTAAGCAAGCCCACTTGTCATCCGAATTATCTTACATCCTCATGATGACATCCGCAATCCCATGTCCTGAGTTTGGACAAAAATGACATATTTGTTAGGGACACTTCTGTGTCCACAACTGGGACTAGCAAGTCATCCACATAGATACAAACGATGACTCCTCCATTATCAGCGAACTTCATGTACACACACTTGTCCGTCTCACTGATCCCGCGACAACTTTGACTAGATGACTTGTCAAACTCCTGCTGTCACATCCTGGGAATTGCTTCAGGCAGTATCGAGATATCACCAACTCGCAGACTGTCTTCAAACCTGAATGACAATAGTTTTGACTGTTGTCCGTTGAATCTCTCATATCTGTCTTCATCGAAGACTTGCTGTATTTTTATCATCTGATAAATAATCAGCTTATGAATAGTAGCTATGACAATTATTATCCTGATCTATGACACCCTCATCGAGGTGCCAAAGAACTTAATCCCCTATTATTTGAGAAAACTCCTAGGCAGATATCCTTGTCTTAAACTCAACTGTTCTGTCTGCTTTCATCTTCATCGAATTGAAGATGTGATAAGCATCTGATTGGTTTAGCTCCTTCAGGCAGATTGACCAACACTCAAGTGTGGTTGGAGGTTATTGAGGCATACTCATGATTTATAGCCTCCCTCCAGAAGACAGCATCTCTGGTCTTCATCACCTCATTATAGGTAAGTGGATCTGCTTTCACATGATATGTGACAAAATCTTCTTCGAAGTTCTTCATTCTCCTTACTCGCTTAGACATCGACTCTGCGAGTTCTGGTTCGATCGTTGTCCTTGGGATGACAACTTTTTCTTGGACTACATCTTCGTTGGAAGCTTCAGCCTCTTGTGCACCCACACTATTTTTTGAAATATCTACGATAACAATGTTCTTGTGCCTTGTAAATTTGTCTTCGAGGAGTTCTGTGTCACGAGATTCAATGATATAATTTAATTTAATATCAAAAAATCTCTGAGCATTACTCTTCTCAACATCACCCTGAAAGATTGTCTGTGTAGTCCTCGATTCCAGCTTATGAATCTTTAATTTTGGAAGCTTCACAGACGCTAGACACCCCCAAACTCGAATGACATTCAAGTTGGGTCTGACTCTGAACCAGACTTTCTGAGGAGTGACATCAGAAGTTGCATATGACACTCTGTTCAGAATAGACGTAGCCGTCATCACAGCTTCTTTCCAAAAGTAATTTGGAAGATCCGAAGTCAACAATATTGAGTTTATCATCTCTTTCAATGTCATGTTCTTCATTTCAGCTACTATATTTGATTGAAAAGAATACGGAGCAGTTGTCTCATTGATAATTCTATTTTCTTTGCAGAACGATGCAAATTCAATAGACCTATACTATTTGCCTAGATCACTTCTGAGTCTTTTGAATTTTTGCTCCATTTGAAGTTTAGCCTCACCCCTAAACTTTTTGAACTTCTCGAATGCTTTATCTTTTAACTAGAGAAGATAGACGAACGCATACTTTGAGTAGTCATCGATAAAAGTAATGAAGTACTTCCTTCGATGAAAGTAATGAAGTACTTCCTTTTGGCCTTTGTGGAGAACTATTTGAAGTCACAGATATCTGAGTGAACCAACTCCAGAAGATCTGTACTTCGGTTTACCCGTTTGAACAATTTTTTTGTGATCTTTGTCTGTGCATAGACCTTATACTTCTCCACCTTCTTAGCCCTACATTTGGAGATAAATCATAGACTAGACATCTGGTAGTACGAAGTACATATCCTAGTCTGGGGTCCTACAACTCTTACAATGAGACTTCAGTCACAAGCAGAAGCTCGAACATCCATTTAAAACTGAATGCCTTATTTCAATGTATGTCACCTGCCAAGATATCATCATCTGGAAAACATGGATGTTTACCCGCAAGTCTGCAACAGACTTCCTGAGATCAGGTCATTGGTAATCACCGGTAAGTTGCTACACGCACTCCTTTGACTATAACTTCTCGAAGTTCAGAACCACTATCCTAATCCCCAGATCCTCTGCTTGATCCTTGCTTGCCATCAAGACCTTCACCACTGAAAGGTTCGACCTTGATCAACATCTCTTCCTAAAGTACATGTGATTAGATGCACCAGTTTCCATCCACTTGTCAGTAATTATGCCATAGGACTTAACATGTGCAATCATAGCAACCAAGTTAAGTAATCAAAGGAATCAAGTTTAGTTATACCTTGCTATATTGGTTCGGATTGGTTCTACTTCCAAGTTCCAATTTCAGCCATACGTCAAGTCCTGTATAGTATAGTGACCTTCATGTACATAGGCCACCATGCGCCAATCCATGCACATAAGCCACCATACGTTAATCCATGTGCATAAGCTACCATGCATCAATCTATGCGCATAAGCTACCATGCGCCAATTCATGCACATAAGCCTTCATGCGCGTTCTGCATGCGCAGAGACCACATGAGCATTGAGACACTAAGCGCCCAGCTCTGCCATGCGCCAAGATGCCAAGACTTCCAATGCGCTACCATGCGCCAAGTCTTACAAAGCGCCAAGTCCTGTCATGCGCAAAGGTTTGCCCCTTGTGCGCATACTCTGTAATCCTTGGTCATCTTGTAATCTTCCTCCCAACTAGAATGCGCGTCCTTCGATCGCTATCTCCTTCATCCTCGGATATGGTAGATACCGATAACTCACTTTAAATATTTGACAAAGGACTCTTTCCCTCATCCAAATGTTCGAAGTAAATTTCGTCAATCTTCTCAATATTATGAAAACTTGTGTCCAGAAGACTTGAACAGATTTTTTCCATCTTTATTCGGATATTGCTTTGAGATTGTTAGTCCCGAGGCTTAACCGAAGATGGAAGAACGCATGGTCGAGATCAGAGGTTCACACGAAAGTTTTTACTCTGACTATTCTCGATTTCCACGAAGAACTATATAAGAATTCTGATTACAACTTGCTCCCAAGATTACAAAAGAATCAGAATTAACCAAATTTCTCTTTCTTTCTTGCAATCGCAGTTACAGACGGACAGAACAGAGTTACAATAAAATAAAAACTACCTTCGTTCTACCTTGCAAAATGCAGTTGTAATCAGACAAAATGAACCAAGAAGAAAAATGAGAAGAGAATAGAATACAAAATTATTCTTACTGGAGCGGTGAAGACCACCATTGTTTAAAGCAAGATTAGTCCTCTATCGATGATCTGCTCCCAGGAGCCAGAAAGTTCAGAAGAGAACTTCTGGAACGCTCGTAGTTACTTCTTTGTGTGACTTAAACGGATTCCTTTGGACTACTCTTTCTCAACTTTTTGGTCTATCTCAAAAGGAGGCTAGATGGCTCTTTATATAGGGAAGGATGGAATCCCATCCTCCTATTCTTTTCTATGTAGGACTAAAAATCTAATATACAAAATTGATATCCCATAATCGTAATCCATTGCAAAGCCCGCTCAGCGTCTGCTCAGCGCCCGTTCAGCTCCCGCTCATGCAAAACGCGATAAAACGAGCGCACGAGCGCAACAATAGGGCACAAGCGCCTTGCGATGATGCTGACGTGCTAAGTGTGCACCAACAAAGCGCCACTTTGTGCCCTTGAGTCTGAGTTTGAGTCTGAGTCTGAGTCGCTAAGCCCTTTGGGGCTTAGCTCTTATGAAAATAATTTCAAGAGCATGACAAAAAGCATAAATTCTTTCATGAGGAGTTAATCCTTTTTCTCCTAGGAAAATACCCCCACATGGCACCCATGTGCCCCACCACACCCCATGTGCACACCTCAACTCATACAAAGTATTATATTGAGATACTCACTTAGTGGTGTAGCCAATGTGGGACTATTTTTACTAGTCCAAAGGCAAAAATACCAACAACATGCATATATATAAAATGTAATAAAGCAGAAGTAGTCTTCTAATTATCAACAACACAATTCTACTTGGCCATCAAATATAAGTCACCAACTTGAAAGAAAGCTCATGCAAATACGACCATCCAACTAAAATAATAATGCCAAAATAATATCAGGGGTGTTGATTCAAATTCAAAACTAAAATTTATTTTAATTAAAGAATGGAAAGAGTTATCTGTTATGAAGTGTAAGATTCGTCGGTTAGGAAGTGAAAGAGTCTTGAATTAAAGTTGAGAGTTTTTTGTATCTCTTAGCATGACATGTAAAGCCTATAAAAGGAGGCTATTGTATCTCATTTTATTCAAGCCAAGAAAAGCAAAATTTTTGAATAAAAGTTCCACTTCTCTATTTTACTATCTTCTCCACATATAAACAAAGTATAGAATATTCGTTCATTTGACTAATATTCAACAGTAGTATCAAAGCCAAAATGAGCTCCAACATAGTCCAGCAACAAATTTTAAGATTTAAAGGATAACTATAATTCATGGTCTATCCAAATGAGAGTCTTGGTTGGGTCTTAAGATCTGTGGGAAACCATTACCGATGGTTTTTCGGAACCCACTGCTGAAGAAGAGGCTGGATACAATGAAGAGAAGAAGAAATCTCTTAGGGAGCAGAGAAAGAAGGATAAAAAAATCTTTGTTCCTACTCTATCAAGGATTGGACGAGGCTACCTTCGAAAAAGTTGTCGAAGCAACGACAATAAAACAAGCATGGGAGATCTTGATCTCCATCTTTATAAGCAATGATCGGGTGAAGCGCGTCCGTCTCCAAGCATTACGAGGCCAGTTCGAAGCCCTTCACATGAAGAATGGAGAATCGGTGTCCGATTATTTTTCACGATTGCTAGTAATCATGAATGGCTTAAAGAGGAACGATGAGAAGATAGATGGCATCCGTGTTACTGAAAAGGTACTTCGATCACTTTCTCCCAAATTTGACTACATATATAATTGTAACTATCGAAGAGTCTAAGAACTTGGAGAAGCTTACAATTGAGGAATTATTGAGTTCACTAGAAGTACATGAGCAAAGGATGCAGAAGCATACTAATCATACATCATTGGATCAAGCATTAGATTCAAAAATGACTCTAAGTGATCAAAGAAAATCCAACTCCAACCGTGGTCGTGGTAGAGGCCGCAGGCGTAATACTCATCAACAACCTAGCCATGGTCAACAAGAGTATCAAAACTCCAGAGGTCGGGGACGAGGATACAACTGAGGAAGAGGAAGATCATATGGACGTGGAGCCACTAGAAATATTTAATGCTACAACTGCAAGAACTTCGGACATTATGCCTCCGACTGTTGGTACAAAAATGATGAATAAGCCAATGTTCCAGAAGCAACAAATGGTGTAGGTAATGATTCTATCCTACTCCTTGATTATGATGATTCATATGCTCAATGTGAAAATTGGTACCTTGATTATGGTGCGAGCAATCATATGTGTGGAAAAAAATATTTGTTCATGGAACTCAAGGAAGGAATTCCCAAAAATGTGAATTTGGGAGACTCCTCCAAGCTCCCGGTTGAAGGAAAATGGACAATACAAATCTATCAAAAGGATGGTAAGAAAGGGTATATCTCTGATATTTATTATGTGCCTAACTTGAAAAACAATATTCTCAGCATTGGGTAGCTCCTGGAGAAGGAATACAACATACATATGAAAATAATTCTCTCATCTTGAGAGATACATGTGGAAGAGTTACAGCCAATGTTCCAATGACCAGTAATCGCATATTCCCGCTACATCTTAACACAAAGTCAGAGATGTGCTTCTATAGATCTAAGGAAGGCGAGTCATGGAAGTGGCATCTATGCTTTGGTTATCTTTATTTTAGTGGTTTAAAGCTGTTATCTTCATCAACCATAGTACATGGGTTACCAATGATCGAGCCACTATGCAACACTTGTAAAGGATGTATACTCAGCAAGCATGTACGACTTCCTTTTCCTAGAAAAAAATCTTGGAGAGCAACAACACCCCTACAACTAGTTCACACTGGCATATGTGGACTAATAGAGCCCATGTCGTTAGGAGGTAATAAATACTTTATTACTTTCACTGACGACTTTAGCAGAAAACTTTGGGTTTATTTTCTTAAAGAAAAGTCAGATGCCTTTGTTGTATTTAAGAATTTTAAAACTCTTGTTGAAAACCAAAGTGGTTATAAGATTGTAACTCTTTGCTCTGACCGAGGTAGAGAATACACCTCGAAATCATTTGATGAGTATTGCAGGGAACAAGGCATAAAGCATCAATTCATTGTTGCATACACCCCACAACAAAATGGGATCGCTGAAAGAAAGAATCGTACCATTCTCAACATGACAAGAACTATGCTCAAGGAGAAAGGACTACCGAAGCAATTCTGTTGAAAGCTGTGGCGTGCTCAACCTATGTACTCAACCAATGTCCTACCAAAAGTGTCAAACATATGACACCTCAAGAGGCATGGAGCGGCAACAAGCCAAATGTTGCACACCTAAGAATATTTGGGTGTGTTGCATATTCACATATCCCCAAGTCCAACAAGAAGAAGCTTGATGATCGCGGTGAGAAATACATCTTTCTTGGCTATAGTGAGGAGTCAAAGGCATAAAAGCTCTACAGTCCACTAACAAAAAAATTAGTGGTTAGTCAAGATGTTATCTTTGATGAAGATAAAGTATAGAACTGGAGTGATGTAGAGAAGGCCAAAGAGCATCATGTGCTTGAAGAACTTGAAGAGCCTTCACCAGAAGTTCCACCAATTACGCCACCATCTCCTCAACATGCCATATCCTCTCCTACAAGAACCTCTCCAAGTTCGGGTGAAAGCAGTAGCAGCAGACCTCCTATACACCAGAGTTTCATCAAAATGAGAAGTCTCAAAAAAAATTACGAACATGTAGAAGAAGACGGAGAGACAATTTTTTTCTGCTTATATACTGACCACGAGCCCCTCACCTTCCAAGAAGTTGTAGAAGAAGATTGTTGGCGATCAGCAATGGAGGAGGAGATACTTGCTATCCAAAAGAATGATACTTGGGAGTTGACAACACTTCCAACAAACCAAAAAGCTATTGGCGTCAAGTGGGTGTTAAGATCAAACATACTGTTAAATGTAAAGTTTCTCGATACAAGACAAGATTAGTAGCCAAAGGCTACAAACAAAAGTACGGCGTTGACTATGAAGAAGTCTTTGCACCAGTTGCAAGACTTGACACAGTAAGATTGGTGATCGCACTTGCTGCTCATCACAACTGGAAGATATACCAGCTTGATGTCAAGTCAGCATTTCTCAATGGCATCCTTGAAGAAGAAGTGTATGTACAACAACCATAAGGCTTTATAGTGGAAGGAGAAGAAAGCAAGGTGTACGTCTAAAGAAGGCGTTATATGGCTTAAAGCAGGCTCCAAGATCTTGGAATGCACGCATCGACAGCTATCGTTATCAGAATGGCTTTACTAAATGCCCATATGAGCATGCTGTCTACATGTAAAAAAATTATCAAGGTAAATTTTTAATTATTTGCTTATATGTTGATGACATGTTGTACACAGGAAATAGCAGCAAAATACTTATGGAGTTCAAGTCATCCATGTTCAAGGAGTTTGAGATGACGGATAATTGATTAATGTTCTACCTTCTTGGTATTGAAGTGCAATAACAAGAAAATGAGATATTTATATCCCAAAAGAAGTACATAAAGGAAATATTGGAGAAATTCAATATGAGTAACTCCAATCCAGTGAGCATCCCAGTAGACACTGGAATGAAACTATCAAAAGAAGGTAATGGAGGTTCTGTGGACTCGACTCTTTTCAAGAGTCTGGTTGATAGCCTGAGATACTTGACGATTACAAGGCCCGATATCGTGTATGGAGTCGGACTTGTGAGTCGCTACATGGAGTCACCGAAGGAGTCACATTAGCTAGCTGCGAAGAGGATTCTAAGATACATCAAAGGCTCACTCAACCATGGTCTCTTCTATGGTTATGGTGAAAATGCAGAGTTAGTAGGCTATTCATATAGAGATTGGGGAGGTGACCAAGATGAAAGGAGAAGCACCATAGGCTATGTATTCTATCTTGGTTTAACTACATTTTCTTGGACTTCCAAGAAGCAAGGAGTTGTAGCCTTGTCTTCATGTGAAGCAGAGTATGTGGCGGCATCATCTACTGTTTGTGAAGCTATTTGGTTGCAAAACATCTTGAGGGAGCTGGATCATCCACAAGAAGAGTCGACTATTATATTTATGGACAACAAATCAGTCATTCAATTTGCAAAGAATCCAGTGCATCATGGGTGGAGCAAACACATTGATACTCGATTTTACTTTCTTCGAGATCATGTGAAGAAGAAGACAATAGAGCTCCAACATTACCACACTACTGAACAAGTAGCAGACATATTCACTAAGCCATTATCAGGAGAAATCTTCTTGAAGCTAAGAGACATGCTCGGCATGAAGTCGGTTTTGATTTAAGGGGACGATGTTGATTCAAATTCAAAACAAAATTTTGTTTTAATTAAAGAATGGTAAGAGTTATCTGTTAGGAAGTGTAAGAGTTGTCGGTTAGGAAGTGGAAGTATAAGAGTTGTCGGTTAGGAAGTGTAAGAGTCTTAAATTAAAGTTGGAAGTTTTTTGTGTTTCTTGGCATGACATGTAAAGCCTATAAAAAGAGGCTATTGTATCTCATTTTATTCAAGCCAAGCAAAACAAAAAATTTGAATAAAAGTTCAACTTCTTCATTCTACTATCTTGTCCACCTATAAACAAAGTATAGAATATTAATACATTTGACTAATATTCAACATGGGGAAACCCCTAAAATCTGAAAAACTTTCCCTTCGCCTCTTTTGAAATCTCAGATGTACTGGTGCGAATCAGACACTTATGTTTGGGAATTAGGCAAACATAATAGAAATAGCATAAAAATTCATGGAACATGCCACCAAAGTTGATCACTTGATATTATAATTAGACCACAAGTAACATTGACTTAAAAAAGTCTAGAAACAAAAAACTAAACTGCATCAAATGCATAAAGCAACATAAAGATGCCGGTTGAGCATAAAAAATACTGCATTCAAACTCAAAAAACTAAGAATTATAAGAACATTTCATTGAACCATGCCCCAGTTGAATCCAAATCCCCATTTGAATACATTAAAAACAGTATAAAAAACACAATATGTAACTGAATTACTGCAAATGAACATAATGAAGAATAGCCGTCTCGGGTTTTTTAGTAAGAACTGCAGCTCCAAATACAACTTACCAAACAGATCCATAAAAACTGCATTTCATTGAACTATGCCCCAATTGAATCCAAATCCATATTTCAACAAGTAAGAACAGTATATAGAACACAAATTTGTAAGAACTGCATCAAATGAACACAATATGTACCTGATCATTTTAGCATATTACCTTCTTCGCCAGTTTTATGTATCCTTATCATTGCCATAGACAAAATTAAGAAGATAGAGAAGAGAAGGGTGGCTCAGAACAAATTGACATTTTATTAACATGGATTCTTAGCGCAATTGGTTACCACTTCACCAATCACCCCTCAGAACATGATAGAACATGATGAGGAATGCATCAGAACCCGGTATCAAAATTTATCTATGTGATACTAAGAATCATTACATTTTCACCCATCACGATTGCTAAGGAATGCACCCTAACTCATTAAAAATTTGTCGGCCTAACCTCTAGAAATTGTCTCATCATAGCCAATACAATAAAACAAGAGTAATGAAACTCCACACCCCCCCCCCCCTCTCTGGGGTTGGGTGGGAAAAGGAATAGTTTCGTCATTTTTTTTAGGGTATTAAGTTAATACCTAAGTGAGTTGAAAAACTTGAACATTTGAGGGTATCAAGTTGTAATTTGGCCAAAAAAACAAAGTATAGCATGATTCATGAATTAAGACAGAGTAATCAAAATAAAGATAACAGGAAAATAGTACATAGTCTTGCCTCATAAAAAAAAAACTAGGTTTAGAAAATCAAAAAGCAACCAGACTACTTCATAAAACAGGGGTAAAAACTGAAGCCACATCAAAAACAAGAAAACAAAATTTAGCATTGAAAATAGGGGTATTAGACATTGTATGCCATAATACCGAGCTTGATTCAAATCAGAAAAGTAGGGTTTTATGTGGAAAGCTGACTACTTCAGTTTTTCTTACCACTTGAGTTTTTTGTCAGGTCCAAGTAAGCATTGAAAACAAAGTTTGGTTAACATATTACCACTTCAGTAGGGAACGCAACACAATTTCATGCAACCTATAGCATCCAATCCCACTTGACAAAACAATCTGACAGGGAAAGCTGTATCATTGTTCAATTATTTTTTCTTAGGTAGCAAATCAATATCAGTTTTTGTCTCATCATTGGCACTAAAATACAGTAAAAAACTGATAAAATAAAGATGAGAAAAATCCAAATTAAGGCTAGGAAACAGAATAATACTAAAGATGAGAAGGTTGTCGACATCGTAAAAATAAGTTTTTGGGTGGAGGGTGTAAAGTTCTTATTTATTATGAATTGACGAAGAGTACAAGAGAATCTCTATACAAGAGGATCTAAGTACAATAAAGAAAGATCTGGATAAGTGTGACAGTGGATATCAAACACTGCAGCGGCTCCTTTACTCCGTTGACGATCCGAAACCAAGGAGGTTGACGGGGCTTCGAATGGCGCTTCTGTCTCCTTCTCCCTCTCTTCCACATGTGGTCGTTGTCTCTACGTGTGTCTCTTTTACGTGTAGCTGCCTCTTCTTGCATGTGGGAGACGCCTACTATTTATAGCCTTAGGAAGGCCTTACATAGGCGCATGTACGCATGCTACATGTTGGTGCATGGCACTGTAGGCGCATATTGTGTTAGGGCTGCCACTTGTCAAGCGGAGATCTGGGGTTGCTGATGCTCATAACACTCGTGACACGTGTCATGTCCTAATTTGGATAGCTGTATTTGCACCTTGGGAATGCTTCAACTTGGCGCATGAAGAGCACTGAAGGGGTAGTGGCGCATGACACTGCAAGCGCATACTAAGATGCATAGTGGCGCATGGCACTGCGGGCACATGAGACACTTTTTGAATGGCTGGTGCATAGAGTGAGGACACTGAAAAGAATAAAGTTGGACCCCTGAGGCGCATGGAGTTGGGTCACTGAGGCGCGTGGAGCTGGGTTACTGTCACTACCAAAATATGATGAAATAACGACGTTTTTAGCAATGTCGTCAGTTAACGTCGCTAATTTTAAAGAATTTAATGACTCCATAAATAAATGTCGTTGTACGTCGCTGTTTGCGACGAATAGCGACTAGTAGTGACTATACTTGGGTGTTTTGAAAGAATAGTCGCTATATATTTTTTTAACGTCGCTAAATTTTTTGATTTAGCGACGTTTGACGACGTTTTTACTGACACTATTAATTTTTAATCAGCGACATTTATAAATGTAGGAAGTCGTCGCTATAAAAAATTTAATTGCGATGTTTAGCAACGTCTAAGAAGTGGCTAATATTTTTTAGCATTAGCGACGTTTAGCTAGTGACTATATAAACGTCGCTAATAGCGACGTTTAGCGACGTCTGGAAAAAACACAAGTAAGTAGTTCGTCAGTCCTTCTGTCCTCACGTAAGCTCGCCTCCCGTTCTTTCTTCTTCAGACGTTTAGCGATGTCTGGATCAGACATCGCTAATTTATTTTTAATATAGCGGTCGAGTTTTCTTTTTTCCCCATTCTCACTCAAAATGTTTCCAAAAAAAATTATTTCCCCCCAACCCTCGCCGACGATCTTCATTGCAGACCATGCTCCGCCGACCCCCCTCCGACCTTGCTCTACTGCCGACGACCCCCTCCTTCTCCTCCACCGAGCTACTCTCTGGTCTCCTCCTCATCTCTGGGCTCCTCCACCTCAACCGCCTACGTCGACCTCCTCCTCCTCTCGGCCATCCCCTTCCTCGATCAACCCCCAAGATCAGGTAAACCCTAACCCTAGCTATTTGACATAGAAACGACATAGACACGACACGAGATACGACATAGACACATACACTGACATGACATGGGACATGACACAGACCCTATATCTCTTATTGTTAGTTGTCTGAGTAATTAGACGCAGCCTTGGGTATCGGCATCGTGTACAATATAATGCAGATCTCGACTCAAGGAGAGTCGTATACACGGATACGGAAATGACTCTTCAAAGATGATACACGACACGATATTGGATTCTTCTAGAACTCGTATCCAACTTGAGTTAGAGCAGTGTCAAACATATCCTTGACACAAGAGTTCATGTTCGGGTGGTTGTGGCATGGCATTGGTATATGTATTGCATAACCAAGGATACAACGTCCCCCTCGGCCCCGACGACCCTCCTCGGCTCCCCTCAACCTCGACGACCCACCTCCTCGGTCAAATGGTCAAGTAACCTATATTTGGAGTAAGTGTAATGAGTGGAGTGTGTATCTAGGGTGTACTAGTGATGTGTGTGTGTGTGTGTGTGTAATAGCAGTAGCAAGCAACACTAAAAAATTATACTGTTTTAGCGACAGAATTATCCGTCGCTAAATTGTATATTTTCGTCGCTATTTGCATTTAGCGACTAATTAACGACGAAAATATTCCGTCAGTAAAATTATTGTCGCTACAGAAATTTCGTCGATAAAGCAATGGATTAGCGACAGATTGAGCGACATAATTCCAGCGACGGATCAGTGACGTATAACTTTTGTTACTAAACTTTCTAACTACTTACCGACAAAATAATGACAGATTATGTGAGCCCAAAATTTGCTAAATTTACCAAAATATTTTGCATATTCAGGGCTCACAGAGTTCGTCGCTAAGTCGTCACTCTCAGTGGTGGATTAGCGACGGATGTTAGCGACGGACTCTGATACATGTTTGACACATTTGTGTGTATCAGACATTTTAAGCGACGGATAGTCCATCGCTAAGTAGTCGCTGTCCTGAGATTTATCGTCGGCAATCCGTCGCTGAACTGAGATTTTTAAGATTTTTGTCACTATTACGTCGCTAGTCCGTCGTTAAAGGTAATATTTTTTAGAGAAATTAATTTCTGCTGAGCATATACCTGTTATACATTCACCAATTTTCACACAAATAAATTTTACACAATTAAATTCCATACAAACTAATAAAACCCACACAAACATGTATAAATATTATATATACAATGAAATAATAAAGTAGAGTAATCTAAACATGTACAAATAACTATTATACAATCCCACAAAGTCAAATAAATACAATCAAGTCAAAAAATACAACCAACTCAAAAAAATCCCACAAACTCAAAAAATTTATCAAGTCAACGGTGGAGGCAAAAGCGGCAGAGGCGGCTGTCGGCTAGCCATGTACTACGCCACAACCATAGTGATGATATCATGTAGATCATCAGGTACAACGACAGATGAAGCAGTGGCAGGAGCCGTCGAAAGAGCTGGATGACCCATCGATGCCGTCGGAGGAGCTGGAGCCGTCGGAGTAGTTGGATGACCCAACGTAGTAGCCGTCGGAGGAGTCGTTGTAGTAGCCGTCGGAGGAGAAGATGCTGCAGCATCACGAGTGTCTATCAACTGTCGGACCAGCCCATGTAGTTTATACAAAGTTGTTGTGAGCTGCTCCAAAGATAACGCACCAGAAGGAACGTCGAAGTCGGGCACTAATGGAGCTGGAGTAGCGGTCGGAGGAGCTCTGAAAAGAACCGACGGCTGTGATCCCAATAATTCGGTACCGTACACGCTGCAGCCTTTCCCTCTCCCGATAACTTGTACCCACCGGGTCGAGGAGGGGGCGAAGAGGGGGATGGGGCAAATAGGGGATTGGGGAGGAGGAGGAGAGGGGAGAGGGGGACGAGGTCGGGGGTTGCTGGATAAAAGGAGAGGGGGGTCACCGTGAGAGGGGGTCGCCGGAGAGGAGGAAGGAGCTGGGGCCAGGGCCAAGGTCGGGGTCGGGGACGGAGTCGAGAGAGAGAGTATGAGAGATTGAGAATGGAAAAAAATGAAACACATTCTAAAATTTTAATATTTCGCAATAACGGAATAATCCGTCGCTAGTCCAACGCTGAAGTAAAATCAACACCACAACGGCGGACTAGCGACAGAAAATTAATATTGGTTGGCTACATAATCAAAATAGTCGTTATTCCATTGATTATCCGTTGTTGACTCAACAACGAAAAATAATTCTTCGCTGATATCCGTCGTTATTTTCCATTATTTTTGTAGTGTAATAGCAATAGCAGCAGCAACAACTTGTATGCACATTTTATACATGTGTGTGTTTGAGTGTGTTTAATGAGTGAGTGTTATTGAGTTAGTATAGGTTTAGTGTTTAAGTGTTGGGTGAGGGTATGTATATTAGGATTGAGTATCTAAGGATATTTGAGTTTTGGTTTAGTATCTCAAGATACTTGAGTAGGTATCAATATACCAAGATACATGGATAAGTTATTGAGTATGGGGTATTGAGTTAATTATGAATATCTTAAGTACCTGGGGTACTAAGTGTCAAGTGAAACCTAGATACCAAGTGCATATATAGCTACATGTATAGGATTAGTTATATAAGTTAAGTGGTATATAGTTTCACATAGATAATACACATTATAAAAGTAGAATAAGTAGGTTTATGTTACAAGCTAGATAAATATAAGTTAAGTGGTAAATAGTTTCACATAGATAATACTTATTATAAAAGTAGAATAACTAGGAACGGTTGTCGTCACCTCCGAAGTCAAGGGTCCATGTGAGCCATTCTCTGGAAATAAAATTTACTTTTGTAAGCCTTTTGAGGCTATTAGAGTTCTACCAGAAATCTAGTAGACATTTAAAAATCTGGTCTAACTCTAATAGGCTCAAAAGGCTTGTAGAAGTAAATTTCTTTTTCAGAGAATGGCTCACATTGAATACGTGACGTCACACATATCCTTTATTAGTGTTCACATGTATATCCATCTTTGCATTCATTTGGATAATATACTTGAATGATGTCTATTCATCTTTGCAGAAGTATCTAAAAATGGATCTGAATTACTGCCAGCATTATCGTTCGTGGATGTACAACCGTCATCTTGATGACATATGTGGTGTGCGGGATAAATTTATACAGGGGGTGGAACAGTTCCTACAGTTCGCCAAGGCGTTCCCTCAGTACATGGACGAGACCAAAATTAAGTGTCCGTGTGTGAAATATCGTAACTTAAAATATCACTCAGAAGTGGATGTGATATATCATTTGTACTCGAGGAATTTCACGTTGAATTACTATCAGTGGACCTCACACGGAGAATTTGTAACTTTAGCATCTGAGCCAGAGCCGGAGCCGGAGCCTTATATAGAGCCGTATAAGGATGTCCACGACTACGTTGATTACAACGACATGTGCGTGATTATGGTTTTTGATGTTGTCGGACCTAGTTTCAATTAGGATAATCATGATACAGCCGAGGAGGCACCGAATGCTGATGCTAAAAAGTTTATGGAGTTACTGGAGAATACAAGGACTCAATTATATTCTGGTTGTGATGATCATTCACCGTTGGAGGTGGTTACAAGATTGTTAAGCATCAAGTCCAATTTTAATATGTCGTAAGAATGCTACAACCGACTGATGGAGTTGATTATAGATATCTTGCCAGATTGTGCTAAGTTGCCTAAAGACTTCTATCGATTTAAGAGGATGGTGAGATCGCTCTGGATGGGATACGAAAAAATTGATACATGTCACAACGGGTGTATATTGTATTACAAAGACGACAAGGATGAAGATGTGTAAAAATTCTGTGGTGCTGATCACTATAAGGCCACTGGTAGAGGAAGGTATGTCGGTGCAAGGAAGTCTACTGATTCGATGCACTACTTGTCTTTGACGTCGCGGTTGCAGAGGTTATTTATGGTAAAGGAGACTGCAAAAAATATGAGTTGGCATAGGCAAAAACAGATCGAAGGAGTGTTGGATCATCCATCTGATGGAGAAGCATGTAAGTACTTTGATCGAGAGTATCCAGATTTTGCTTCAGATCTGCGTAATATTAGATTGGGGATCTCCTTCGACGGTTTTACTCCATTCAAACTTTTGGGCTCCCAGTATTCGTGTTGTCCTGTGATCGTCACTCCGTACAATCTACCTACCTTGGATGTGCATAAAGACTCCGTATATGTTCCTAACTGTTATTATCCTGGGTCCGAACAATCCGAAGAGGAATATCGATGTGTATTTACAGCCGTTGATAGATGAGTTGAATTGGCTGTGGGAAGTAGGTAAAAACATGTATGATATTTCTAGAAAGTAGAATTTTCAGATGAGGACAACACTTATGTGGACCATCAATGACTTTCAAGCCTATGGAATGTTATCAGGATGGAACACCCATGGCCGTCTCTCATGTCCATATTGCATGGACCGTACTAAGGCTTTCCGTTTGAAACACGGAGGCAAACCGTCCTTCTTCGATTGCCGTCGACAATTCCTGCTGAAGGATTATCCGTACCGTAGGACCATGAATGCTTTTTGTGTCGACGTTGTGGATAAGGCCAATCCACCTCCAAGGTGGTCCGGATACACGATATGGAAAGAGGTAAAAGATTTACGAAGTGCTATCGAAGAGCCTGCTAAGGGGTATAAGTGTGATGGATTTGGTCGCACTCATAACTGGACGAAGAGGAGTATATTCTGGGATCTGACATATTGGAGTACCAATCTAATCAGACATAACCTTGATGTCATGCATATCTAAAAGAATGTGTTTGACAACATAATTAATACTATAATGGACGTAAAGGGGAAGACGAAACATAATCTAAAGGTTAGGTTGGACTTGGAAGAAATATGTAGATATCCTGTATTGCATTTGATAGAGGAGGGAAATGGAAATTTAAAGCAGCCTAAGGCAATCTTTTTACTGGAGAAGGAGGGTAAAGGGAGACTTTGTAGGTGAATTTAGGGCCTAAATTTTTAGACGGGTACGTATCGAACTTGAGAAGATACGTCGACCTCAAGGAGAATAAACTGACGGGTATGAAGAGCCACGATTGTCACGTATTCATGGAGAGGTTAATTCCAATTGTATTTCGGAAATTCTTACTGCAGGTCATTTGGGATCCATTGACAGAGCTTAGAATATTCTTCAGAGATCTTTGTTCTACTAAGTTGCCCATTGATCGTCTAAAAAAGCAAGAGAAGGACATTGCGATAATACTGTACAAGCTCAAGAAGGTGTTTCCTCCTGGATTCTTTGACTCCATGGAGCATTTGTCAATTCATCTTTCCTATGAGGCACGTGTTGGTGGGCCTGTCAGTTATCGATGGATGTACCCATTCGAGCGGCATCTGAATTACCTAAAGAGAAAGGTAAAAAATAAGGCACTGGTTGAGGGTTCTATTTGTGAAGCTTATGTTCTCGAGGATATTACAAACTTTTGCTCGACGTAATAGAATGAGAGCTCCGAGAAATAACAACAGATATCAGGAATCTAATGATGCAATACTAAAAGTATTCAATATGTTCGAAAAGCCTTCAGAAAAAATAAAGAAGAGATTTGAATGACGATGAGCTAAGGGCTGCTTAGTTGTATATATTACTCAATTGTGATGATGGTGAAATGAAGAAGCTAAAGGGATAAATAATTAATACGTCCACGTTTACGTCATCTCAATATAATAGTATAAGCTAATATTATGCTACTAATCGGCGGTTGTTTCGTTATTTTTTAGCACATATAATGATGAGTTAAGGTCGGTTAGACCCTACAAAACAGACAAAGAAGTAGAACAAGAAATGAGACGTTATTTTTTTTCTTGGTTGAGCGCATATGTAAGGATCTAGGTAATTACTTTTTTCAGTATGCAGTTGCGCCATAAATACTTACTATTGCTTCTTTGGTATTTAGGTCGATCGTCTAATAACACCCAAGACTAAATATATTAGAACTCTAGCCAAGGGACCAATTACTGCCATCAAAATATGGCCAAGTTACTGTGTGAATGAATTTAGGTTCAAGTCCAAAAATGCTCCGATCAGAGACCGATTTCTGGATCTTGATTCCACGAAAAATGATTTTTTGTGTATCAAATCTTTGAACTAAAAAGACGTTGATCCATGCAATGATTTCTTTGGCATCTTATGAGAGATTATGGAGTTGACATATAATTATGACACAGAAACTGCTAAGATCGTGTTATTCAAGTATGAATTGTTCGATCCGATTTAAGATCAAGGTTGAAAAATTGACAAGCATGATCTTGTGGACATAAACTACAAGCGTAGATATCAAGGCTACGAACCATTTGTCCTATCAAGATAGGCTCATCTCATGTACTTCACAACTTATCGTAGACGGGGAACAACAAGATCGGACTGGTAGGCAGTATTCAAGACTAAAGCTATAAATACTTTTGACGTTGACGAAATAGCTTATCAGGAGGACGAGCTACCTCTTGTAACAAATATTATAGATGTGGACTCAATGAAAGTTACTCATTACACTACTAATAATGTAGAAGAGTTAGAATTATCCGAAGAGGAAGACGAAGTAGATGAGAGTGAAGATGAGGAGGACGAGGAAGACGAACAAGATAAATTTTCTGAAGATGATTGAAAATAAAATAAATTTATTTGGACTTGCGACATGTATTACATTTTGACTGTAGAATGTACTATCTATTTAGACTTGTGATACTACTAGTTATTTAGGGTACAATTCTATTAATACTGTGAGATATATATAATATTTGTTTATTTGTTCCATAATCATATGTTGTTATCAAGTATGACAGGACAACACAGAGCGTTCGGCAGGTCCCGAGGTAGACAGGGTGCTCCTCCGGTACTGCCTCTGGATCCTCGTCGCCAAGTACCCTAGTATATCGACCAGCCACATCTCTGATTGCGACGACGTTATGTGGCAGCACTCCTGGTATAAGTAGTTCCAGGCCTGAGACTACTCCCTCGTACATTGTTCCTTCTGTTGATAGAACCATAGAGACAGATGAGCAAATGGTGGAGGTTGAGTTGGCATCATCTCCGTATCAGCGAGATCCTCCATACGCACCTCCGGACGAGACGAGGACGGAGATTTGGGCCGACGGTACAAAGTAAGTCAATTAGTTGGTTTATCATCATATATATCATATATTTATTTATTCATCAAATATTCACTTTTTCATGAATATAATTATCTCTGTATAGATATCGTCCATCGTCGGTACAGAGACGCTTGGGCCACTTTCTGAGGTACAACTATGGTGGCCCTTGGATCAACTACTCTGATGCTCCAGACGAGAGAAATACGTTCTGGTTTGCGCATTTCAAGGTAAAAGTATATTTGATTTTAATATCAATCATCTAATTTATGTATATTATATAACTAACTAAATTATTTCTTATAGTAAACATATTTCTATCCACTGTACCGGACCGAGTTAATCGAGCAGATATTTCCTGTCGTCCCAAGCTGACTCGTAATGCTTGGGATGGCCATAAGGCTTATGATCGCGAAAGAAAATCAATCCAAGGTTGGATCACGCTTGAGTAGTGGACTGCGATGAGGGCTAGATTCGACGATCCAAGATACAAGAAAAGGTCTGAGAAGGCCAAGTCGGCTAGGTAGAAGGCAGCAAAATGGTGTGGTGGCTCGATTCCGATGATGAAATATTTTTGTTGTTTGGTATATTTTTATTTCAGATATATTATTTTAATGTAAGTACGATAAAATGGTAGTATGATAGAATATTTAATTTAGTACTAAATAATATATATTTAACAGGTACAGACGGGTGAGGATGCCAACATGGTGACCATCTTCCTAGCCACCCATCGGAAGGACGAAAAGCTCATTGATGAGAGAGCATCGCAGACCTATGTAATTATTACTTTACTTTGTGTTAATTTTAATATAACACGGAAAATATGCAAATAAATATCCATGTAGTTAGTAATACGAACCTTAGAAAATAAAAATTATCGAGTATCAATACTTTTTTAGGTCGAGTATCTTAGGCTCCGTAAGTGGGCGACTGTTAGTGCACCTACAACAGGAGAGGCTGGTACTTCCTCACAGCCCTCTCCAGTTTCGTCGGCGGATGAGTTGTGGGTGACAGCTGCTGGTAGTCTTTAGAGGGGTACGTACTATGATACAGGATCCTATGGTGCCCTTGTTGTGATGCAGTCCTCTAGGGCCTCCTCTGCAAGTGCGCATTCCCCACAACCCTCGTAGGCATCTGCCCGAGTCCATGAGACAGTTGACCTTCAGATTGCGTCTCTCTGTGATGAGTTATTGTGAAGGATGGAGGAGCAGCCACTGTCTCAGCCGTAGACGGATGATGTGACGCTCATCGCCCGATTTGATACGCTCAAGCGCAATATCATGGAGCTCAGGGATATGACCGAGAGGACGGAGCATGGCATTACTAAACTTAGAGCTTCGACATAGCGCAATGTGACGGAGCTGCAGGCATCATAACTGTCCATGGGCTAGAGGCTGACGATGATGCTGGATTCAATGGCTGATAGCAGTACGAGGCTGTTATCTACCATGATTTCATACAACCATCGACTAGCAGAGTCGGAGCAGATATGTCCTCCTGGTATGCCTTCATTGACACCGACTCCACCGACGCCACTTCCTTCTTCATCAACATTGGTGTCAATTTTATGTGAGAAGTATGAGTTCTTCTTATCCCTGGTGCACCCTGGTACTCATCCTCCTCCAAATCCGCAGTAGTCCTAGTTAGGATATTTTACTGGTTTTTTGTATTTTGACCCATGATATTCGATCATTTATAAATATTATACATTTATTGAGGCTTTCAGACTTTATTTCTTGCACTTAGTTTTGTGGATATTTATTGCATTCTTTACGACGGGATTTTCTTGAGACTCGGTTTGTAATTCCAATGTGACATTTTCTTCAAATTTTACTTAAATATTCATATTAAATGTATGTGAATTTACAGGTGTTAAGTGTTCCACTGAAGTGGTCGGCGGATCCTGTCACGCCCCAGTCCCAAAATATCGAGGGACTGAAGACGTGGCAATGGCCAGCAGCACGCACCGATGGACAATCCAATTTAATGGATCCATCAGGGCATGCTTAAGCTGTAGTCTAGCAGTAATATGTACCAGTCTCAGGTATTTCTAATCTCATCCACAGAATAAACACAGATTAATGCCAGAAATAATGCAATAGAAATAAATAAGCAATAAATAAGATTATCTCGGGAAACAATCTGAGAATTAGTCTGTTACATTCAGAGGAAAATAGACAGGAAATAAATACTGAAAATGGAAATACTGTATAGATGAAGCCGGTGCTCAGGAGAAATCTTCGGCCAATATCTCGTTCTCTGTTCCGGATTCTGCTCCAAGGAGTGCTCCTGTACCGTACACCTCGGGGTAGTTCTCCTCGGCTATACCTGGGGACATAGTCCATTCCAGGTCCTCAGGGGACATAACAAGGTACAAAAAATACAAGCCAAAATATATGCAGTGCAGCAATAATGAAACAGCAGGGTAAATATGTAAACCAGCTAAGTGATATGCAAGTGAAAGTTTTAGTCATACTCAGGCTGAGACTACTACAGGATCAGTGTCGAAGAAACCATAGCAGTATTTTCTCGACAGGGCCAGTAAGGTACCAAAGCTCTGTATCAGAGTCTAAGGCACCGCCAGATAACAGTATTTATATTATAATATATTCAGCCTTGATATGATAATACTCTCCCCACCCCATGTAATCTCACGTCACAGTTCCAGAAAATCTCAGGTACGAGTCATGCAAGTTTGAACTAATGCAATGAGTCAGGATAGAATCTAAGCATGTAAAATGTATATGTCATGAAAATGTAACCTATACGGAATCACCAGGTATATCTCAGGCAATTCCGTCACATGAATAGTGTCAGGTGTCCTGGGTTGAGTAGTTAAACAAGTTTACATATGAATCTAAGTAAAAATAACATAAACAGAAATATCTGAGAATTGGCAAGCTTTACTTGCCCACTGATGTATAACTAAGTCCAGGAAATAGGTAGCAAAGCTGCAAGTTTTGGCGAGGTACACTTGCCTGCGGTTCCGGTTCCAATTGCTGCTCTGTCTTCAGCTGGAATTGCAGGTGGTACTCCGGTTGCTAAAATAAACATTACCATCAGATCCAAAAAATATTAATCAGCTAGAAACGCCTGTCCTTGAGTCCAATTTGGAGACAAGGGCAAAAACGGCAGTTTCGGGTCAAAACGGGGTCCGCATGTGGGCCCACTTTGCACCGAAAAACGTGTATGGGTCAAAGGTCTCCAAATTCACCAAACTTAGTGTCAACAGGTCAGGAACAATGATACGAACCTAACGGAACTTCCAGAATTGGATTCCGATGAGCCGATCACAAAATCGCCCGTCGAGCGGGGCCTATGGGGCCCACGACACGCGATTTCGTCAACGTTCTCAGAATCGAACCAAACTTTGTAACGCCCGCAACCGCTCGGAGCGTTACGCTGAGTCGGACTGAATGAATCAAATGCTGGTTACATTTGAAATGTCGGATTTCGGGAAGAAGGATTAATCGAGTTGGTTTCAATGTGCAGATGGCTAGCGGGTTCGATGGAAATCAGGTGTTCGTTCCGAACAGGACTGAATAGCTGAATGGAAACGATAATGCCGTCTTCCTTAGTCCGATCGGTCGGATGATTTGGAGAGCACGGCCTGCTCGCACGGTCATACCAGTTGAGTAGATCGCGCTTGCATCGGACCACGGGTTTAAGGGATTGGCCGTATCGGCAGGACAGGATGCCTAACGGGATCAATCATTGTGAGTGGGCTCTTTCCCTTCTCCTCTACTCCTTCATGCCTAATAATATGGAAAACACGTAATGGCTTGAACACTTGGGCTGAAACATCGGGAAGCACTACACTGAGGCGTGCATAGAGTGTGCGTCGTTGGCTTGGTAGGATTGTGGCTTGAATGGTTTACGCGTTGGATAGTTGGATGCGATAGCTGGATTATTCATTTGAGGCGATCGGTTGGATTACTTGGGATTATGCTTGGACGGTTGGAAATATACAAGTTGGAATGATACAATTGAGGCAATGGGAATATCGGGATTCGGGCGAGCGAACGTGCACCCGTGTGCGTGTATCACAAGGATGCTTTGTCTTGCAAAGCAGGCAGTTGTGGTTCGAAACCGAACAACTGTATCGGCGAGGGCGTTATGTCGCTTGATGGGGCATCGTGCCACGAATGTGACATTATGCCACTGAAACGGCATTGTGCCATGGGTTTGCTTCGAGCATAGGTGTTGCACCAATTTGGATTGTGTTGAGAAGAGGCTTCGTGCCTATGAAACACTTGATATTTTGATGCCTCGGGCTATGTTTTGAGGTCAAGATTTGGAATCCTTGAGGACATGTTGGAAGAATGGTTATGGATGTGTTGGTTGGATTATTGATGGAACGAGTCTAGGATCGCTTGGTGGGGCGAGAATGTTCGATCCTCTCGTCATACCTACGTGTCTGCATAGTCACGGACAACCTGGGTGGCACAGGGTTTGGTTTCCTCGAACGGGTGCTCCGGGGCACCGGGACCGTTCGGCCATGGAGGAGACAATTTGGGTATCGCGTTTTGGGCGCGGTGCCAGCGGTTGGATGCGATTCAGGTGGGTTAGCTACTTAGCGCTGTTTCGAATAGAACCGCATTGATCTGTCCAATCAACATCCTTTATGGCCTTTGGCCAGTGACTTCATATAAGAATAGATGTTGGCTTGCTTTACTTTGGTTGGTTTGTGCATCGTGTAGACGCGGCCACCTTGCCTCGGCAAGAGTGTGCACTCGAGAGTGGGATATATAAACTTTGGTTCTGGATGGATATTGAGGCGAGACTGATGGTTCGATATGTTATCGTGCAACCGATGACATTGAGTTAGACGGGTCGGCTTTATATAAATGCTTGTCGTTTGGTTTGAGATGAATGCTTGCATGCTTAACTGCTTTACTGCTTTCCTTAACATGTCATCCATATGCCATGAAATGAATCTAGGATTCAACTAGAAAGATCACCATATAACTGTGTGCATTCACTATTTTACTTAGTGTCGGCTTAGGCGAGTGGGTTATCCCGCTCACCAGTACGGTTGTGTACTGACCCACGTTTTTGGGCATTATTTCAGGTACACAGACGTAGTGGCGCTGCTTGGATATACGGGACAAGATGTATGAACTGTAAGTACCTTTGTGGGCTAGAGAAAGAGCAAGAGTTATTTCATCGTCTCCGTGGCATCGCCTTTGTGGCATTGACTCGGGGCATCTCATTTGGACCCTATCATGAGCTTCGCTGCGTATACTCTGATTGTGTGCTTGGTACACAATACTTGACTTCCGCTGCAACTTGGTTGTTTCAATGATAACATTTGGTGTTTGACAACATCGCCTTGTACGAGCGCAACTCCAGGCTCGTACGGCATCACGTCCCGATGAGAACGATTGTCCTGCGGGAGAGCTGCAACGTGGTGATTCACGTTCAGCGGGGACTATCGAGCTTGCGGGAGATTGGGGCGTGACAAATTGGTATCAGAGCGCCTGGTTCATTTTCTCGGACTTGGTCCTTCGCTTCATCATAAACTCTAAATAGCTTCCGCGTGTCGTCTAGCTCTTGACTCTACTCGGTGCCGCATTGGATGTTTCATGCAATAAGTCTATTTATTGCTGGTTGTGGCTGCATTTTATTCTTGGTTGTGTTGCCTTGGTTGGTTTTCGTAGGATTGTTTAGCCTCGTTAGGCGTTGTTGCATTCGTACAGCAAGTTGGGTGGCGTTGTTGCATTTGTGCAACAAGTTGAGAGCTTTCGTTGGGTTGGCTTGGCTTGTCGTTCAGGGAGTTTCTGGTTGCCTCATGGATCAGTTGGTTGGCTAACGAGATTTGGTTATGCAGCATGTTTTGAGTAGAAACATTCGAAGAGAATAGATCCTTGTACGAGTTGCTCGTCAAGCGATTGTGTTGGATAGAAGTTGGAATTTTGGCTGAGGCGCATCGGTTGAGCAGGTTTGAGTTTGGTTCGGGAATATATGGATAAGTTGGTACGAGTTGCTCGTACAACAAAAGTGTGAAACCGTTGGGTATTGGGTTGGACTATTTGGAAGACAATCATTGCACGATTGCTCGTGTTGAGAAGATATCAGACGGGTTGAGAAACAGTTGGATAATTCAAGCGTTGCCTGAGCTTTGTGTCAGACTCGAATTGGGAAAGCCATGATTTTGCATAAGGGATGGTTCGAACGGATCTTGGATCTGTGAAGGAAAGCGTAATGCGAGTAGCGACTTGATTCGGAGTGGTATATGGGATACCATATTTTGAGCAAGGCATTGGAAACATTTTGGTTGGACATTCAATGGAAATTTCCTGAACGGACTCGTGAAACGAGAATACAAGTTGGTTGGCGTACGTCGGTTGAGTTGGGAAGAATGAAAAATGGAGCAAGCGAATATTGAGTTGAGCATATCGAGAACGGACTGGTGCAAATGGAAAGCATCGTTGGGCGATGAGATGGATTCACACAAACTTGAAAGATTTTGGATGTTGCTGCTCGTGAAGTTGACTCAGGTTTAGCGGAAATGAAATTTTGGGCAAGATGGTGCAACGATAGTAAACGGATTCTCCGGAAGACAGGGACGGACGTTTGAAGATAGCTAAATGTGATAGCAACGTCGGAACAAATCACTGTGCGGTTTGAGCAAGTTGGACATGCAATTGTGGGACGCAGCAAACGGATATGAATTGGAGCAAGTCTTGGGTTTTGAGAATCATTACAATTTGTAGTGCGAGAATCGAATATGCAATTCGAAAATTTGATGGATTCAGGACAGAACGGCGGATTGATGGAATAAGGTTTCAACGAGCGCGGTTCTCGAATTCGGAAACTTCGCTCGGGTGAATGGTTGGATTTTTATTCGGATTTGCAGATGAGATATAGCATGGTTTATAGTAACTGTCCATCGTGATGATTATAATTATCGAGCGTAGCTTCGGGACAGCTGACCCTAGTGACTTGCCCGCAGATCAGAGATTGAATATGGTAGACCCATAGAACGACCCTTGAGGCGGCGTATTTGGGAATGCGTCGAGGGCAGATGTGAGCATGAGATTTGGCTTATCGACTGAGTGTTGGATTTGAGAGATCCTTGGGATAGCCTTCAGCTGAAGAAGCAGCCGGAAGATCGAAGCAATGGTGGAAGTAGCCTTGTCAACTGATGAGATTCAGAGTCGCAGATTTTTATCGATGGCATCGCCTCTGACTCATCGTGCCCTGGAAGGGAATAGCATTCATATGAATTGACGACTGTGAAACTAGCTCGTGAAGTTAAAGCAGCGGCTCGTTCAGATCAAATCCTTGCGAATACTGGAAGGGACAGATTTGCTTCAGATTTACAAGATGCATCGAAACTTAGTCTGGGAAGCGTGCTCATTCGGAAGGCGAAGGTGATATTCTATGCTTCGAGGCAGTGGAAGCAGCGCGAAGAACTATTTCATGCGCAACCTAAGGATTGTGGCGAGTGTGTCCACGTTGAAATCGTGGCGACACAAATCCGTTTGGCGTGGCGGCGAGATCTTCGTGGATCACACGAACCTCAATATAGATGTTCACCCTGTGAGATATTGAGATGGCAAGAAATGTGTTGGACTGAGCTGATCTAAGCAAGTTGATATTTGGGTAAGTCGCATAGCTGGGGTAGATCAGTTGTGAGAATCGTTCGGTGCACGAGATAATATTTGGAGATGTTGCTAGTACTGATTTCAGAAATAGTGGGATGGATTGAGCTGGAACGCGGACTGATTGAGTCGGTGGAAAATCTGCATAATTGAGAATAGTTCTCGAGCGAATGTGTTGGAATGGAAATCAGGTTTGGTTCAATTGGGAGCAAAGCAATATGGACGCCTCGAACATAAAGATACCCTTGTAACTTGTTCAAATTTGCTATCGCAAAGCTCGGCTGAAATGCATGTATTTTAGGGACGCCTTAAATATATGTACGATCCAAAACTAAGCGATACGAAGAATTCGTATTGAGCTGCAAGGAGGATGTGGGAATTTGGAACTTGTACGAGCGTTCAGCAGAACGAGATGTTGTGTCAGAAATAGTGAATATGAGAGTTGCATAGAGCAGACCTATGGAATTGGATTGTGGCATGCTAGTAAGGAATGAGTACCAGCACGGTTCGTGGACGAACCTGATTCTAAGTGGTATATTATGTAACGCCCGCAACCGCTCGGAGCGTTACGCTGAGTCGGACTGAATGAATCAAATGCTGGTTACATTTGAAATGTCGGATTTTGGGAAGAAGGATTAATCGAGTTAGTTTCAATGTGCAGATGGCTAGCGGGTTCGATGAAAATCAGGTGTTCGTTCCGAACAGGACTGAATAGCTGAATGGAAACGATAATGCCGTCTTCCTTAGTCCGATCGGTCGGATGATTTGGAGAGCACGGCCTGCTCGCACGGTCATACCAGTTGAGTAGATCGCGCTTGCATCGGACCACGGGTTTAAGGGATTGGCCGTATCGGCAGGACAGGATGCCTAACGGGATCAATCATTGTGAGTGGGCTCTTTCCCTTCTCCTCTACTCCTTCATGCCTAATAATATGGAAAATACGTAATGGCTTGAACACTTGGGCTGAAACATCGGGAAGCACTACACTGAGGCGTGCATAGAGTGTGCGTCGTTGGCTTGGTAGGATTGTGGCTTGAATGGTTTACGCGTTGGATAGTTGGATGCGATAGCTGGATTATTCATTTGAGGCGATCGGTTGGATTACTTGGGATTATGCTTGGACGGTTGGAAATATACAAGTTGGAATGATACAATTGAGGCAATGGGAATATCGGGATTCGGGCGAGCGAACGTGCACCCGTGTGCGTGTATCACAAGGATGCTTTGTCTTGCAAAGCAGGCAGTTGTGGTTCGAAACCGAACAACTGTATCGGCGAGGACGTTATGTCGCTTGATGGGGCATCGTGCCATGAATGTGACATTGTGCCACTGAAACGGCATTGTGCCATGGGTTTGCTTCGAGCATAGGTGTTGCACCAATTTGGATTGTGTTGAGAAGAGGCTTCGTGCCTATGAAACACTTGATATTTTGATGCCTCGGGCTATGTTTTGAGGTCGAGATTTGGAATCCTTGAGGACATGTTGGAAGAATGGTTATGGATGTGTTGGTTGGATTATTGATGGAACGAGTCTAGGATCGCTTGGTGGGGCGAGAATGTTCGATCCTCTCGTCATACCTACGTATCTGCATAGTCACGGACAACCTGGGTGGCACAGGGTTTGGTTTCCTCGAACGGGTGCTCCGGGGCACCGGGACCGTTCGGCCATGGAGGAGACAATTTGGGTATCGCATTTTGGGCGCGGTGCCAGCGGTTGGATGCGATTCAGGTGGGTTAGCTACTTAGCGCTGTTTCGAATAGAACCGCATTGATCTGTCCGATCAACGTCCTTTATGGCCTTTGGCCAGTGACTTCATATAAGAATAGATGTTGGCTTGCTTTACTTTGGTTGGTTTGTGCATCGTGTAGGCGCGGCCACCTTGCCTCGGCAAGAGTGTGCACTCGAGAGTGGGATATATAAACTTTGGTTCTGGATGGATATTGAGGCGAGACTGATGGTTCGATATGTTATCGTGCAACCGATGACATTGAGTTAGACGGGTCGGCTTTATATAAATGCTTGTCGTTTGGTTTGAGATGAATGCTTGCATGCTTAACTGCTTTACTGCTTTCCTTAACATGTCATCCATATGCCATGAAATGAATCTAGGATTCAACTAGAAAGATCACCATATAACTGTGTGCATTCACTATTTTACTTAGTGTCGGCTTAGGCGAGTGGGTTACCCCGCTCACCAGTACGGTTGTGTACTGACCCACGTTTTTGGGCATTATTTCAGGTACACAGACGTAGTGGCGCTGCTTGGATATACGGGACAAGATGTATGAACTGTAAGTACCTTTGTGGGCTAGAGAAAGAGCAAGAGTTATTTCATCGTCTCCGTGGCATCGCCTTTGTGGCATTGACTCGGGGCATCTCATTTGGACCCTATCATGAGCTTCGCTGCGTATACTCTGATTGTGTGCTTGGTACACAATACTTGACTTCCGCTGCAACTTGGTTGTTTCAATGATAACATTTGGTGTTTGACAACATCGCCTTGTACGAGCGCAACTCCAGGCTCGTACGGCATCACGTCCCGATGAGAACGATTGTCCTGCGGGAGAGCTGCAACGTGGTGATTCACGTTCAGCGGGGACTATCGAGCTTGCGGGAGATTGGGGCGTGACAAACTTGACCCACAGGACCAGCGTATTGTTACGAGTCCGATGGCGCAAGTTTCGTCTCGATCCGACATGTGTACACAAAGTTAGGGCACGTTCCAGAAAGTACGGATACGGGGCGATGTCCTCGGATACGCGTTGATCCCGGTGTGCATGCACACCCGAATCGACTTCTGCGAAATCCTACACGTCCGTATCGACGACGCGCACGTATCTATGAAGACCGCATGCGACCAAGTCATCCCGTTTGGCGGGGCGTACTCGGTTCCGGGGTGAAACAGGGTCTGGTTTTTCCTGTTTTTGGATCGGGTGTGTGATCACCACAGGACGCGATGCCCCGAGCGGTTTGTCCGGGCACCGAGAGGGTTATACAGGCTTCACAACGCAATTTGCGGAACCTAAAACGGAGCTACGAGCAAGAAGATACACGCACCTGAACGGGACCCAAAAACCGGGGTCTGAATCGTGTCCGACTCGACACAGGACACGTGTCCTGTGTCCGACACGAAAATCGAATTTAGGGTTAGGGTTTAGGGATTTCCGGCGAGGGGCGACGCTGGGCGGCCGGGCTGAGGCGGAGGGGGCCGGGGGCTCTGCGGCGGAGGGCGGCGTGGCGTGGCGAGGTGTCACGACCCGCACCCGAAAATCGGGCATGAGCCGTGGGTACGTCCAGCCTACGCCGCAGAATCGGCGGTAGAACGCTGTAAAGGTCCGTTCTAGGTCAACCATATCTATTTATATCTCACTGAAAAATCCGGCATGACCTCTCCAAAAGGAGGGCAAAACCACGCAATATATATATGTGAATAAAATCCTCTCCAACAGGAGGGCAACCACGCAATATATATATATGACAATAATCTCAATCACAAAACTAGAGGAAGAATATAAGCACGATATGATATAAACAAAGAAAACCAGAACCAAGAGAGCAAGACAACCAAAATGATACAGTCCAAGTCTAAAAGCTACAACATCTCACAGAAGCACAAAAGAATAAGTACAGTCATCCAAAATACAAACCACAAGGAAAACCCAGGAAACCCACCTAGCTAACTAGGGTGCTATCGGCGTCTCCTCGACGCACTCCTCCTCGATCACGGGGTCACAGCAGTCGTCAATACCAGGCCCGTAGAACGTAGGGCAAAAGTCCTCAGGATCCTCTGGAAAAAAATATGCCCAGTCAGGACTGGAGCGAAGTACATAACTCTGAAAGCAACTCCAAATACATGGTAAGGTATATATGACAAGCAATAGAAAAGTAATCAAGATGCACAGGAAATAAATATATGCTGGAGCACAATAAGTAGCTGCAATGTAAACTGGAGAACAATACAAGTAGTGAAAAAGTAACTGCAGGTGAGAAACATGAATACTAGCTAAGTGCCTTGAGCACAAGTTCGTTATGTGATCGGCTTAGGTTGCACATGAAAAACACTAAGATAACTCCGTTATGCGTGAGTTGCATAACCGACATACACATGAATACTGTTTGGCTTTGATCACATAACCAACTCACTACTCCCCTCCCCCACTAATACCATTGGATCCAACCACAACACGCTACGTACATGATAATAGCTCGCGCACACGAAGGCGAGAGCACAAGAAGCACATGATAGCACATGATAATCAATACCCGAAGCACATGATGAAATACACGTGATAGAGTACCCGCTGAACACGGTAAGGGGGATAGCACCTCATGACGGGATCCACTAGTACCAGCTCGTGTAATAAAGTGTCAGAATCAAGTATTACAGTTCTAGAACAGGTGATATAAACGCTATCATAAAATAGAAACTATCAGAGGTAGGTACTCGCCTGATGTCCTGAGCAACTGATGAGGATCGAGGTCCGGACCGGTGAAATTCGGATCAAAAAGTCAACCCGGGGTCCAAAAAGTCAACTCTAGGTCAAAACTAGGTCAAATGTTGACTTTTACGGTCAACGGGGACAATTATGGTCAAAGCTAGGTCAAACTAGGGTGCCCCTGAAATTCTAGGTCAAACCGAGCTCATTAAGCCACTAAACTCACAAACTCGCCTAATCGAGATACCGGGATACCCTCGGTATCCGATACCTCGTCCTAGGCCACGCACCCCGCCTAAACCCGCTAAAACCTATGCTAGCACGCGTAATTATATATATATAAACATACAAAAATCACTCCAAAGCATTTCCTAGGCTAATGCTCAAATACCCCGCTCGAAACTCAATACCTTGAATATCTCAAGGTATCGAGATACCTCGGTATCTCAAGGTATTGAAGTTTCGCCCTAAGGCCCTCTAACTAGCTATCTAGCTACTAATTATATACCTAGTTATTAATCTAGGCTAGGTAATATAGATATCTACTATATTTATATATATCTAAGTATGTATATACCTATGTATATAGATATCCACACACATTTACCCGATTACCCATTATCTTACCTATACACCTATATATGTATATAACTTAGGCATATAGATATTTATATCTCTTAGATAGGTATATCTAAGAATCTAGTTATCTACCTATCTAGTATCTATCTATCTATCTAAATACCTAGCTATCTATCTATCAATATCTATCTATCTATCTATCTATCTATCTATCTAATTATCCATAACTTATCTTACCTATTTATCCAACTACCTATCTATTTATCTTATATAACTATCTATAAACTTATCTATCACTATCTCTATAACAATCTATCTATATAACTAACTATCTAACTATTAATCTATCCATATAGATATATAGATCTATATAACTCACTCTAAGCTACCTCCTACTACCCGCTGCTTGCTGCTGCTACTGCTGCATCTCATAAACTGCTGCTGCTGGCTGCTCCTACATGTGCTGCTGCTGCTGCTCCTTCTGGAGCTGCTGCTGCTGCTCTCCTAGCAGCAGCTAGCTGCTGCTGTTGCAGCTGAACTGCTGCTGCTGCAGTTCAGTTTTCCCCCCCCCTCCATCTCACACACACACACCTACATATATATATATATAAATATATATATCACTATCTATATATATATATATACATACATATATATCTATATATCTATAACTAGATATCTATATATATATACACTCATCTACACACTCTAACACACACACTAACACACTCACACACTAACAACACTAACAACACACACACACATAAATATATATACATAGCTACATATATATATACACTCAAAATATATATATACACACACTCTAAACTATATATATATATCTACACACACTCTCAACTATATATATATACATACACCTATATATATATATACACATACACACACAAGCACACTTACACATATACATATATATATATATACACATAGACATATACATATACAAGTACATAAATATAAATACACACACACATATATAAATATATATATAACACACATACATATATATAAATATATATATATATAGACACATATCAAAACAAACACAACCACGCACACAACACTCAACCCACACGCCCCTCGCACGCCCAACGACCCCGACACTCACCAACACCCTAAAATATATAAAATATAGCCCAAAAACTCTAGCACACACTCCCCGATACTAACCCAATGCGCGCACAAAGCCGAAACGAGGAAACCAAGTCGAAATGGCCGTTCGGTCATTTCGACGAACACGTGGTGCGCGGCTCGGAAAACCTCCTGAAACGCACACCAAACGAACTCGGAATCGGCCCAAAATTTACCCACGCGCTCTACACGATGTCTAGATCCTAGAAAATGTGCTCCCACGTCGATTCTAGGCCCGTGGCGGAAACGCACACGCACTTAGAATCGGCGACGACGAAAAGCCCCAATTTCGCCCGAAACGCCCGTTTCTCCGCGACACGGCTTCCCGTGTCCAAACGGAGACACGCACTCACCCTCTAGACACCCGACAACATCTACCTAGGTCCATCTAACCTAGGGCATCACCTAAAATTGGGCCAAATTAGGATTCCACCCGAATTCGACACAAAACCTAATGTCAAAGTCTCTAAACTCACCCAAACTAGTTCCAACTTCCTCCTACGGGTAGGGTTAGGGTCTAGGAGGGTTCTACAACACTAATTACACTACACAAAAATAATTAGGAAAGGGAAAGTTAGGTTTTACCTCTTGGGAGTTGGAATCCCAAGGCCAAAGTCTCAAATTCCCTCCAAATCAACTCCCTCAAGCTCCAAGCTTCCAAATCTATCTCCCACACTAGATCTAGGCTTCTCACACCTAGGTTAGAGAAAATGCAAGGTGAGGGTTAGCTTAAAGAAGAAGAAATGGAAGAAAGAAAGAAGAAAGATGGAGAAAAGCTTACTTTGGAGGAAGAAGGAGAAGAAAGAAGAAGTGGAGAAGAAGAAGGAATGAAGAAGAAGAAGTAAATGAAGAGAGGGGGCTGCTGTGGCTGTTCTCACGGGTGGGGGTGGTAGGTAGGGCCGGCCAATGCTAAATAAAGGGTTCACACAAGTCACCAAATTCCCAAAATGCCCCTATTGACTCGGTTTTGGGTTTCGGGTTCCAAATGCGCTCAAACTAGTTCCAAATCTCTCCAACTAACCTCCTAAAAATAAAATAATAATTCTAAGCCCCAAAATAATTCTCACCAGGGTGTGGGCTGGGTCGGACATGGGTCCACTAGGGTCTGACATGGGTCCAGGCTAGCCAAAACCCTAAAACAATCAAAATAAAAATAAGACAAGCACTAATTAAATATAAATATAAATAATTAAATACAATACACTATTTATCAAATAAAAAAAAATACCCTATTTTCTAGAATTGGGTAGTGACAAGCCTACCCTCCTTAAAATAATTTCGTCCTCGAAATTAAAAGACGAAACTAGGACAGGAATGCAAAGAAAGAACCATACCTCAGGGCTCGAAGAGATAGGGGTATCGCTCGTGCATTTCATCCTCCCTCTCCCAGGTCGACTCCCCTGGAGAGTGATGCCTCCACGCGACGCGAACCAAGGGAATAGTCTGGTTCCTCAACACCTTCTCCCGCCGGTCCAGAATCTCCACCGGCTGCTCTGGATAGCTAAGAGTACGGCCCACTGCGATCTCCGAGTGATCCAATACGTGACTGGGATCCGCCACGTACCGTCTCAACTGCGACACGTGGAACACATCATGAACTCCCTCCAGCGTAGGCGGCAACTCAAGCCTATACGCCACGGCGCCGACCCTCTCAAGAACACGGAAGGGTCCGACGAAACATGGGCTAAGCTTCCCGCCTCCACCGAAGCGAATAGTGCCCCGCGTCGGAGAAATCCTCAGGAACACCAGATCTCCAACCTAGCACAAACAAGGTCTCCGCACTTAGTCTAAAACAAGCAATCACAAGCAAACACAAGAACAAAATCTAGATTCTAAGCTATACCTCGAACTCCAAAGGTCTCCGGTGGCTATCGGCCCAATGCCGCTGCCTGTCCTGCGCCACCCGAAGTCTATCTCTAATGAGCTTGACCTTCTCCGCTGCATCAACCACCATCTCCGGGCCAAGCAAAGCTCTCTCACCTACATCATCCCATGACAACGGAGTGCGACACCTCCGTCCATACAACGCCTCAAAAGGTGACATCTCGATACTGGCTTGGTAGCTATTGTTGTAAGCAAACTCTACCAAGTGCAAGTGATCCTCCCAAGAGCCTCTGAAATCCAAAACACAGGTGCGTAGCATGTCCTCAAGTGTCTGAATGGTCCTCTCTGACTGACCATCTGTCTGTGGGTGATACGCACTACTAAACTTGAGCTGGGTGCCCAAGCTAGCCTGCAGACTCCTCCAGAAATACGAAGTGAATCGACTGTCCCGATCTGATACTATGCTCACTGGAACTCCATGCAGTCTGACTATCTGGCGCACATACATCTCTGCGAGTCTCTCTGTAGACGTACCCACTTTGAATGGTAGGAAGTGGGCCGATTTGGTCAACCTGTCCACGATGACCCAAATCGCATCCTTCCCGCCTGGAGAACGGGGAAGTCCAGAAACAAAATCCATGGTCACATGCTCCCATTTCCACTCTGGAATGGGTAACGGCTGGAGTAATCCTCCTGGCCTCTGCCTCTCCGCCTTCACCTGCTGGCACACTAAGCATCGGGATACGAAGCGTGCTACCTCCCGCTTCATCCCGTACCACCATACATGCTGTCTCAGATCTCTATACATCTTATTGGCACCGGGATGCATAGAGTACTGGGATCGATGCGCCTCCTGGAGAACCTCCTCGCGCAACGACCCACTCGGCACACACAACCTGGTACCGTGCCGCAAGGAACCATCATCAGCAATGGTGAAGTCATCTGCTAATCCCATCTGAACCTGCTCCCTGATGCTCCTCAGGGACTCATCCTCAAACTGTGTAGCCCTGATCCGGTCTACCAACTCTGACTGAATCTGCAGTCCCCACATCTGCATCTCAACTCCAGGCACTATCACCTCAATGCCCAAGCTCTCTAGATCTGCCAGAAGATAACGATCTGTAGTCAGGCACATAGCTACCGGATATCTGCTCAATGCATCCGCAACTACGTTCGCCTTCCCTGGATGGTACTGCAATGATATGTCGAAGTCTTTCATCAACTCCAACCATCTCCTCTGCCTCATGTTCAGCTCTTTTTGGGTAAACACATACTTCAAGCTCTTGTGGTCTGTGAAGATCTCCACACGCTCTCCGTATAAATAGTGTTTCCACAACTTCAGAGCAAAAATGACCGCTGCCAACTCCAAATCGTGGGTAGGGTAATTCTTCTCATGAGGACGTAATTGCCTGGAAGCATAGGCAATCACCCTCCCATTCTGCTGCAACACACAACCCAGTCTCTTCCCCGATGCATCACTATAGATAGTGAATCCTCCAGAACCTGATGGCAACGTCAACACTGGAGCTGTCGTCAACCTCCTCTTCAGCTCATCAAAGGCGATCTGGCACTCCTCTGACCAAACAAACTCCACGTCCTTCCGAGTCAGCCTGGACAACGGCTCTGCAATCCGGGAAAAATCCTGAATAAATCTCCTGTAGTAGCCTGCCAGTCCCAAGAAACTTCTGACCTCGGCTACTGAACTCGGAGCACTCCATGCCTCAACTGCCACGATCTTTCTCGGATCCACCGAGATACCCTCTCCAGTCACCACATGACCAAGGAATTCAACCTTGTCAAGGAAGAACTCACACTTCGAGAGCTTTCCATAAAGCTTCTCCTTCCTGAGAGTCTCCAGCACTATCCTCAGATGCTCCTCGTGCTCCTCTGGGGTCTTCGAATACACCAAGATGTCATCTATAAACACCACCACAAACCTGTCCAGGTGCTGATGGAACACCTTGTTCATCAGATTCATGAACACTGCCGGGGCATTAGTCAACCCAAACGGCATCACCAAGAACTCATACTGTCCATATCTGGTCCGAAAAGCTGTCTTCGGAATATCCTCCTTCCTGACCTTCACCTGGTGGTAGCCTGTCCTCAGATCAA
Organism: Iris macrosiphon; assembly: GCA_036927795.1. Taxonomy (NCBI): domain Eukaryota; kingdom Viridiplantae; phylum Streptophyta; class Magnoliopsida; order Asparagales; family Iridaceae; genus Iris; species Iris macrosiphon. The sequence goes on along the minus strand of JAYESA010000017.1, from coordinate 120,188,170 downwards.
TCCTGGAAAACACCCTCGCTCCGCTCAACTGGTCAAAAAGATCATCAATACGCGGCAGCGGATACTTGTTCTTGATTGTGAGGCTGTTCAGAGCCCTGTAGTCGATACACATCCGTATCGACCCATCCTTCTTCGGCACAAAAAGTACCGGAGCACCCCACGGAGAAGAACTAGATCTGATAAATCCCTTGTCCTGAAGCTCATCCACCTGCTTCTTCAACTCTATCAGCTCACTGTTGCTGACTCTATAGACGTGCTGGGATATCGGCTCCGCGCCTGGCACCAAGTCTATAGAGAACTCCACGTCTCTGTCCGGAGGTAACCCTGGCAACTCCTCCGGAAAGACATCCATATACTCCTCTATCAGTGGATGTAGCGACCTCGGCTCTACCACCAGGGCTCCGCAGAAGACTCCCTCGGTCTGCTCCGCTGCTCCTCTGGCAAACTGAAACTCTGGCTCACCCGGCGGACTAAACAAAACTCTGCCTCCACGATAATCTATACTAGCACAATGCGTACTCAACCAATCCATCCCGAGTACAATATCGTAGCTCGGAAGTGGCATTACGAGTAGGCACACACTCAACTCCCGGCCTCCCAAGGTAACTCTCCGGTCTCTGCAAACATCACGGACTAGGATGATACCACCCCCGGTCGTGATCTTGCAGAGTCTAGCTAAAGGTTCAGCAACAAGATGGTGTCTAACAGCAAAAGATACAGACACAAAGCTATGGGAAGCACCGAAATCAAATAAAGCAAGTGCTGGAATGGAATCAAGGAGAACAGAACCTGAGATAACATCACCAACTGGCTCGGCCTCGTCCACTGTCAGGGCAAAAGCTCGCCCCTGCTGTCCTCCTCGGTGCTGCTGCTGGTGCTGGGCGAACCTCTGCTGCTGAGTCTGCAAAGGCGGTCCTCTCTGCTGCATTGCAGGTGCTCTGGCTGGTGCCCTCTGAGCGGCTCCTCCGCCCTGAGCTATACGGGCAAGCGCTGAAGGACAATCCTTCAGCTGGTGGTCTGCGGTGCCACACAATAAACATCTGCCCAGCCTCTTTCTGCATATGTCCCATCCGTGCCCTGGCTTCTTACAGAAAGGGCAAACGATGGGCTGCCTCTGGCCCTGCTGCTGACCCTGCCTCTGCTGCTGAGGCGCCTGCCGGAAGGGCGCCCGACCCTGACCCTGGTGCTGCTGGGTCTGCTGGAATGGCCTCTTGGCCGGGCCTGCACTGCTGCCTGCTCCGGAAGTGTCTCTGCCCCTCTTCGTCTTCAGCTCCAAATCATCCTCAGCCCTCTGAGCATCGCTGACAATCTGCTCGAAGGTCGCCTCGCGGTCGCTCCTAGTCAAGGACTTGACCGCCATGGCTAAGCCCTTGCGGAACTTTCGCGCCTTCGCTGCCTCTGACAACCCCTCAACAAATCTGCCCAGACGGCAGAACTCCGCTGCATACTCATCCACTAGCATACTCCCCTGGACGAGCGCCTCGAACTGACTCTCTAAGGCACTGAGAGCCACGTCCGGGAAGAACTTCTCCTTGAAAAGCTTCTTGAAAGCCTCCCAAGTCAATCCCGGAGCTGCTATCCGCGTATCCGTGCGGAACCAAGTGAGGGCAAGGTCGAACATCTGGCTGCCCGCTGCCTCTATCTGCATGCTGGCTGGGATCATCGCCAGCCTAAAGATGCCCTCTATATGCTCGATCCAGTCGTCGGCGTACAGGATCCCCTCTGTGCCGCGGAACTCCTTAGGCCGCATCCTCTGAAAATCGATGATAGTACCCGGCCTAGGATACTGAGCCTGCTCTGGCTGTGGCTGGATCTGAGCCACTCTGTCGACCGCTGTCAAAGCCACCTGATGAGCATTCTCAATGCCCATCCTCATAACATCTGCCTGGCGGTGCTGCGCATCCATCATCTCTCGGAAGAATGCGAATAACTGTGCAGCATCTACTGGCGCAGGCGGTGGTGGAGGAGGTACCACCGGGACAACTGGGGTGGCTCTCGGATCAATGGGAGTAAGGGGATCTCCGAGAGAAACTGAAGCTCCCTCAACCGCAGGAGTGGCGAGTGGAGCGGTAGCGGCTGCCGGAAGTCGAGCAGGTCGAGAGGTGGGAGACCTCTCGGTGGCAGCTGCTGGGGCGGTGCGCTGAGATCTGGTCTTCGGAGGCATCCTGAACACAGATCAAAAGAAGTCAATATAGTGCAAGAAACGATAACATCAATGAAGGACAATAATATTGCAAAAGAAAACAATTTCAAAAAAATTAAAGATAGCAAAAGGAAGTAGGAAGGGTCCTAGTTGTGATTGAGCACACTCTCTCTCAGCCTATATCCTATATCCTACTGCAGGTAAACTAAAAAGCTGACCTGCATGGGCCACCACCAAAAACGTGTCACGACCCGCACCCGAAAATCGGGCATGAGCCGTGGGTACGTCCAGCCTACGCCGCAGAATCGGCGGTAGAACGCTGTAAAGGTCCGTTCTAGGTCAACCATATCTATTTATATCTCACTGAAAAATCCGGCATGACCTCTCCAAAAGGAGGGCAAAACCACGCAATATATATATGTGAATAAAATCCTCTCCAACAGGAGGGCAACCACGCAATATATATATATATGACAATAATCTCAATCACAAAACTAGAGGAAGAATATAAGCACGATATGATATAAACAAAGAAAACCAGAACCAAGAGAGCAAGACAACCAAAATGATACAGTCCAAGTCTAAAAGCTACAACATCTCACAGAAGCACAAAAGAATAAGTACAGTCATCCAAAATACAAACCACAAGAAAAACCCAGGAAACCCACCTAGCTAACTAGGGTGCTATCGGCGTCTCCTCGGCGCACTCCTCCTCGATCACGGGGTCACAGCAGTCGTCAATACCAGGCCCGTAGAACGTAGGGCAAAAGTCCTCAGGATCCTCTGGAAAAAAATATGCCCAGTCAGGACTGGAGCGAAGTACATAACTCTGAAAGCAACTCCAAATACATGGTAAGGTGTATATGACGAGCAATAGAAAAGTAATCAAGATGCACAGGAAATAAATATATGCTGGAGCACAATAAGTAGCTGCAATGTAAACTGGAGAACAATACAAGTAGTGGAAAAGTAACTGCAGGTGAGAAACATGAATACTAGCTAAGTGCCTTGAGCACAAGTTCGTTATGTGATCGGCTTAGGTTGCACATGAAAAACACTAAGATAACTCCGTTATGCGTGAGTTGCATAACCGACATACACATGAATACTGTTTGGCTTTGATCACATAACCAACTCACTACTCCCCTCCCCCACTAATACCATTGGATCCAACCACAACACGCTACGTACATGATAATAGCTCGCGCACACGAAGGCGAGAGCACAAGAAGCACATGATAGCACATGATAATCAATACCCGAAGCACATGATGAAATACACGTGATAGAGTACCCGCTGAACACGGTAAGGGGGATAGCACCTCATGACGGGATCCACTAGTACCAGCTCGTGTAATAAAGTGTCAGAATCAAGTATTACAGTTCTAGAACAGGTGATATAAACGCTATCATGAAATGGAAACTATCAGAGGTAGGTACTCGCCTGATGTCCTGAGCAACTGATGAGGATCGAGGTCCGGACCGGTGAAATTCGGGTCAAAAAGTCAACCCGGGGTCCAAAAAGTCAACTCTAGGTCAAAACTAGGTCAAACGTTGACTTTTACGGTCAACGGGGACAATTATGGTCAAAGCTAGGTCAAACTAGGGTGCCCCTGAAATTCTAGGTCAAACCGAGCTCATTAAGCCACTAAACTCACAAACTCGCCTAATCGAGATACCGGGATACCCTCGGTATCCGATACCTCGCCCTAGGCCACGCACCCCGCCTAAACCCGCTAAAACCTATGCTAGCACGCGTAATTATATATATATAAACATACAAAAATCACTCCAAAGCATTTTTTAGGCTAATGCTCAAATACCCCGCTCGAAACTCAATACCTTGAATATCTCAAGGTATCGAGATACCTCGGTATCTCAAGGTATTAAAGTTTCGCCCTAAGGCCCTCTAACTAGCTATCTAGCTACTAATTATATACCTAGTTATTAATCTAGGCTAGGTAATATAGATATCTACTATATTTATATATATCTAAGTATGTATATACCTATGTATATAGATATCCACACACATTTACCCGATTACCCATTATCTTACCTATACACCTATATATGTATATAACTTAGGCATATAGATATTTATATCTCTTAGATAGGTATATCTAAGAATCTAGTTATCTACCTATCTAGTATCTATCTATCTATCTAAATACCTAGCTATCTATCTATCAATATCTATCTATCTATCTATCTATCTATCTATCTAATTATCCATAACTTATCTTACCTATTTATCCAACTACCTATCTATTTATCTTATATAACTATCTATAAACTTATCTATCACTATCTCTATAACAATCTATCTATATAACTAACTATCTAACTATTAATCTATCCATATAGATATATAGATCTATATAACTCACTCTAAGCTACCTCCTACTACCCGCTGCTTGCTGCTGCTACTGCTGCATCTCATAAACTGCTGCTGCTGGCTGCTCCTACATGTGCTGCTGCTGCTGCTCCTTCTGGAGCTGCTGCTGCTCCTTCTGGAGCTGCTGCTGCTGCTCTCCTAGCAGCAGCTAGCTGCTGCTGTTGCAGCTGAACTGCTGCTGCTGCAGTTCAGTTTTCCCCCCCCTCCATCTCACACACACACACCTACATATATATATATATACATATATATATCACTATCTATATATATATATACATACATATATATCTATATATCTATAACTAGATATCTATATATATATACACTCATCTACACACTCTAACACACACACTAACACACTCACACACTAACAACACTAACAACACACACACACATAAATATATATACATAGCTACATATATATATACACTCAAAATATATATATACACACACTCTAAACTATATATATATATCTACACACACTCTCAACTATATATATATACATACACCTATATATAAATATACACATACACACACAAGCACACTTACACATATACATATATATATATATATACACATAGACATATACATATACAAGTACATAAATATAAATACACACACACATATATAAATATATATATAACACACATACATATATATAAATATATATATATATAGACACATATCAAAACAAACACAACCACGCACACAACACTCAACCCACACGCCCCTCGCACGCCCAACGACCCCGACACTCACCAACACCCTAAAATATATAAAATATAGCCCGAAAACTCTAGCACACACTCCCCGATACTAACCCAACGCGCGCACAAAGCCGAAACGAGGAAACCAAGTCGAAATGGCCGTTCGGTCATTTCGACGAACACGTGGTGCGCGGCTCGGAAAACCTCCTGAAACGCACACCAAACGAACTCGGAATCGGCCCAAAATTTACCCACGCGCTCTACACGATGTCTAGATCCTAGAAAATGCACTCCCACGTCGATTCTAGGCCCGTGGCGGAAACGCACACGCACTTAGAATCGGCGACGACGAAAAGCCCCAATTTTGCCCGAAACGCCCGTTTCTCCGCGACACGGCTTCCCGTGTCCAAACGGAGACACGCACTCACCCTCTAGACACCCGACAACGTCTACCTAGGTCCATCTAACCTAGGGCATCACCTAAAATTGGGCCAAATTCGGATTCCACCCGAATTCGACACAAAACCTAATGTCAAAGTCTCTAAACTCACCCAAACTAGTTCCAACTTCCTCCTACGGGTAGGGTTAGGGTCTAGGAGGGTTCTACAACACTAATTACACTACACAAAAATAATTAGGAAGGGAAAAGTTAGATTTTACCTCTTGGGAGTTGGAATTCCAAGGCCAAAGTCTCAAATTCCCTCCAAATCAACTCCCTCAAGCTCCAAGCTTCCAAATCTATCTCCCACACTAGATCTAGGCTTCTCACACCTAGGTTAGAGAAAATGCAAGGTGAGGGTTAGCTTAAAGAAGAAGAAATGGAAGAAAGAAAGAAGAAAGATGGAGAAAAGCTTACTTTGGAGGAAGAAGGAGAAGAAAGAAGAAGTGGAGAAGAAGAAGAAGTAAATGAAGAGAGGGGGCTGCTGTGGCTGTTCTCACGGGTGGGGGTGGTAGGTAGGGCCGGCCAATGCTAAATAAAGGGTTCACACAAGTCACCAAATTCCCAAAATGCCCCTATTGACTCGGTTTTGGGTTTCGGGTTCCAAATGCGCTCAAACTAGTTCCAAATCTCTCCAACTAACCTCCTAAAAATAAAATAATAATTCTAAGCCCCAAAATAATTCTCACCAGGGTGTGGGCTGGGTCGGACATGGGTCCACTAGGGTCTGACATGGGTCCAGGCTAGCCAAAACCCTAAAACAATCAAAATAAAAATAAGACAAGCACTAATTAAATATAAATATAAATAATTAAATACAATACACTATTTATCAAATAAAAAAAAAACCCTATTTTCCAGAATTGGGTAGTGACACGAGGAGGCGGCAGCGTGCGGCGCATGGCCGGGCGGAGCTGCGCCGGCTGCTGCTGTTGCTGCTGTCGAGCGGAGGGGGAGACGAGGGAGGCGTCGGGTCTGAGAGGGGAGGAGGTCGATGGGCCGCGTCCGGCGGGCTGGGCAGCGGCGCTGCGGGCGGCTGGCCGGTCCGGGCATCGACAGGGAGGGGGAGCCGGTGGTGGCGACGGGGGATGGCTAGGGCGGTGGGGGTGATCGGAGGAGGAGGAAGAGGGACTTATATAGGGAGAGAGGAGGCTGAGGAGGGCCGAGACGGGCGGAGGACGTGGGTGGCGTGGAGGCGTGGGCGACCGGAGCGGGCGGAGGACGCGGCGGAGGCGGCGGCAAACGCGGGCTGGTAGCTGGGTCGTGGGTGAGGGAGAGAGGAGCGGGCCGGGTTGCGGGCACGGGCGGGTCGGGTCTGGCGGATCCGACCCGACCCGGTAGGGGCTGGGCCGGGTTCGCGGGCCGCGGGCTGGGTAATGAGCCGGGCTAGGCTGGGTAATTTAAACAATAATAATAATAATAATAATAATAATAATAATAATAATAATCAGATAATAAAAAATAAATAAATAAATAATAAATAATTAATTTTTGGTAATTTAAAAATAGGTCCGGGGCCCAATAAATTCCAGAAAAATTACCCTAAGTCCAGTTTTTCATTTTACATCAAAAATATTATTTTTATAATATTTTAATATTATTTATTATCATTTAAAAATCATTGAAAATCCTGTTTTTAAATTACAGAAAATTCCCAGAAAATTTCAGAAATTTGTGAAAAATCCAGTTTTAAAAATTTTGAAAAATCAGGGGGTTTACAATCTACCCCCCCTTAAGAGGATTGCGTCCTCGCAATCAAAGAATAACCGGTCAACAGAGATGACATGATTGCAAGTATCGTTCGAAACACAACACAAGATACTTGGGAAATACCGTTTCCCTAAAAATAAAAGTTATACACTTTCCTGAAAAATTTAGTTGAAGTCAAAAAAACTACAACTTTTATGAAAACCAGGTTATTATTAACAAGTTGTAAATTACTAGGTTGGTGCTGAGGTCACGAACCAAATAGGCACGAGATACAACAAGACTAGAAACGGATAACTATGAATCACTTACTCGCATCAGCGTCCTCCAAAGTTATCGCGTAAGCTTGCCCTCGTCCTTGAGGTAGACTCCTCTGCTGCTGCTGAGCTTGCTGGTAGGGTGCTGCTCGAGGCACTGGTGGAGTTTGCTGGTTCGCCCTTGGTGCTCCTTCTCTACGCTCAGGACAGTCTCTTACTGCATGCTGTCTGGATCCGCAGCCTAAGCATAGTCCGAGTTTACGTCTACACTCCTTCTCAACATGGCCTATCTTGCCGCAGTGGTAACAGGTAGGAAGGTAGAAGGCTTTTGGTGCTGCTCTTGGTGGCAGGCTTATTTGTTGACGCTTTGCGGACTCCTCTTGTGCTGCTTTGGTTGGTGCGGATGGGGAAGGCCGCTTCAGTCTGGTCTCTCTCTTGGTGACGCGCTCCATGCGTCGAGTCGCATCAAGGACGTCCGAGTATGTTGTTGGTGCGACGGACCCAATTAGTTTCTGTAGCTCAATGTTCAGTCCGTCGAAGAATTTCTCGGCCTTCTCTTCCTCTGTCGGGATCAGGGTGGGGGCGAAGCGGCTCAGACGAATAAATTCTGCGTTGTATTCTTCCACCGTCATAGAGTCCTGAGTGAGGCGATTGAACCTGTCCCGCAGTTCTGATCGAGCGATGGCAGGAATATACATCTCTTGGAAGAGCCTGGAGAACTCCTCCCAAGTGACTCGGTCTGGTCCGAGTCGCGTCTCCTCAGATAGCCACCAGTGATGAGCATTGTCCGTCAATTGCATTCGGACGGCAGTCATCCAACGTTCTCGGGGAAGCTCAGCGGCTTCAAGTTGATGCCGAATGTTGGTGAGCCACTCATGAACTTCTGTGGGCTCCTCTTTTCCAGAAAAAAGTGCAAGGCTTCAGTTGACGGAAGTCAATGATAGAGCCCGTCGAAGGCCGTCGAGCTGTTAAGTTGGCCTGCTCCAGTGCAGTTACGATGCTGTCCCTCAAGAAATTAGCTTCGCGACGCTGAGCCTCGTGTTGGACTTGTTGCTGAGCTTGCATCATCGCGTAGATCATTTGGAATATCTGTTGCCCATCAATCGGCTGTCCTGGTGGGAACACGGGCATTGGTGGAACGAACTGCGACGGAGGTGAGATATCATCGCGCCGGAATCTGGAGGTAGGTTGACCTGCCAGCTGGCTCTGTTGAGTTGATGGGACTCCTCCGACTGGTGTCACTTCGTCGTCATAGGTGACACCTGTAGCTTGTGGCGTTCCGGCGGGAGTCTCGTTGCATCTTTGTGGGTCCATTTCTCTGTATCCAAAATAACCAATAAGAGGCGCACAGGAATCAAGGCAAGATGCAAGTCAAAATTAGTTCGAGTACGATACAGATATCAAAAATGATTCAAGCAAGTGGATGAGATCCTAAAAAATTATCCTATTCTTTATTGCAGGCCTGTTCGGTCCCTAAGTTGAAACCGAATAATTTAGTCGTAGACCTGCATGGGCCACCACAAAAATCATGTCACGCCCCAGTCCCAAAATATCGAGGGACTGGAGACGTTGCAATGGCCAGCAGCACGCACCGATGGACAATCTAATTTAATGGATCCATCAGGGCATGCTTAAGCTGTAGTCTAGCAGTAATATATACCAGTCTCAGGTATTTCTAATCTCATCCACAGAATAAACACAGATTAATGCCAGAAATAATGTAATAGAAATAAATAAGCAATAAATAAGATTGTCTCGGGAAACAATCCGAGAATTAGTCTGTTACATTCAGAGAAAAATAGGCAGGAAATAAATACTGAAAATAGAAATACTGTGTAGATGAAGCCGGTGCTCAGGAAAAATCTTCGGCCAATATCTCGTTCTCTGTTCCGGGTTCTGCTCCAAGGAGTGCTCCTGTACCATACACCTCGGGGTAGTTCTCCTCGGCTATACCTGGGGACATAGTCCATTCCAGGTCCTCAGGGAACATAACAAGGTACAAAAAATACAAGCCAAAATATATGCAGTGCAGCAATAATGAAACAGCAGGGTAAATATGTAAACCAGCTAAGTGATATGCAAGTGAGAGTTTTAGTCATACTCAGGCTGAGACTACTACAGGATCAGTGTCGAAGAAACCATAGCAGTATTTTCTCGACAGGGCCAGTAAGGTACCAAAGCTCTGTATCAGAGTCTAAGGCACCGCCAGATAACAGTATTTATATTATAATATATTCAGCCTTGATATGATAATACTCTCCCCACCCCATGTAATCTCACGTCACAGTTCCAGAAAATCTCATGTACGAGTCACGCAAGTTTGAACTAATGCAATGAGTCAGGATAGAATCTAAGCATGTAAACTGTATATGTCATAAAAATGTAACCTATACGGAATTACCAGGTATATCTCAGGCAATTCCGTCATATGAATAGTGTCAGGTGTCCTGGGTTGAGCAGTTAAACAAGTTTACATATGAATCTAAGTAAAAATAACATAACCAGAAATATCTGAGAATTGGCAAGCTTTACTTGCCCACTGATGTATAACTAAGTCCAGGAAATAGGTAGCAAAGCTGCAAGTTTTGGCGAGGTACACTTGCCTGCGGTTCCGGTTCCAATTGCTGCTCTGTCTTCAGCTGGAATTGCAGACGGTACTCCGGTTGCTGAAATAAACATCACCATCAGATCCAGAAAATATCAATCAGCTAGAAATGCCTGTCCTTGAGTCCAATTTGGAGACAAGGGCAGAAACGGCAGTTTCGGGTCAAAACGGGGTCCGCATGTGGGCCCGCTTTGCACCAAAAAATGTGTCCGGGTCAAAGGTCTCCAAATTCACCAAACTTAGTGTCAACAGGTCAGGAACGATGATACGAACCTAACAGAACTTCCAGAATTGGATTCCGATGAGCCGATCACAAAATCGCCCGTCGAGTGGGGCCTGTGGGGCCCACGACACGCGATTTCGTCAACGTTCTCATAATCGAACCAAACTTGACCCACAGGACCAGCGTATTGCTACGAGTCCGATGGCGTAAGTTTCGTCTCGATCCGACGTGTGTACACAAAGTTAGGACGCATTCCAGAAAGTACGGATATGGGGCGATGTCCGCGGATACGCGTTGATCCCGGTGTGCACGCACACCCGAATCGACTTCTGCGAAATTCCATACGTCCGTATCGACGACGCGCACGTATCTGTGAAGACCGCACGCGACCAAGTCGTCCCGTTTGGCGGGGCGTACTCGGTTCCGGGGTGAAACAGGGTCTGGTTTTTCCTATTTTTGGATCACGGTGTGCGATCACCATAGGATGCGATGCCCCGAGCGGTTTGTCCGGGCACCGAGAGGGTTATACAGGCTTCGTAACGCAATTTGCGGAACCGAAAACTGAGCTACGAGCAAGAAGATACACGCACCTGAACGGGACCCAAAAACCGGGGTCCGAATCGTGTCCGACTCGACACAGGACACGTGTCCTGTGTCCGACACAAAAATTGAATTTAGGGTTAGGGTTTGGGGATTTCCGGCGAGGGGCGGCGCTGGGCGGCCGGGCTGAGGCGGAGGGGGCCGGGGGCTCTGCGGCGGAGGGCGACGCCGCGTGGCGAAGAGGCAGTGGCGTGCGGCGTGTGGCCGGGCGGAGCTGCGTCGGCTGCTGCTGTTGCTGCTGTCGAGCGAAGGAGGAGACGAGGGAGGCGTCGGGTCTAAGAGGGGAGGAGGTCGAGGGGCGGCGTCCGGCGGGCTGGGCAGCGGCGCTGCGGGCGGCTGGCCGGTCCGGGCGTCGACGGGGAGGGGGAGCCGGTGGTGGCGACAGGGGATGGCTAGGGCGGTGGGGTGATCGGAGGAGGAGGAAGAGGGGCTTATATAGGGAGAGAGGAGGCTGGGGAGGGCCGAGACGGGCGGAGGATGTGGGTGGCGTGGAGGCGTGGGCGGCCGGAGCGGGCGGAGGACGCGGCGGAGGCGGCGGGAAACGCGGGTTGGGGGCTGGGTCGTGGGTGAGGGAGAGAGGAGCGGGCCGGGTTGCGGGCACGGGCGGGTCGGGTCTGGCGGATCCGACCCGACCCGGTAGGGGCTGGGCCGGGTTCACGGGCTGGGTAATGGGCCGGGCTGGGCTGGGTAATTTAAACAACAATAATAATAATAATAATAATAATAATAATAATAATAATAATAATAATAATAATAATAATAAGATAATAATAAATAAATAATAAATAATTAGTTTTTGGTAATTTAAAAATAGGTCCGGGGCCCAATAAATTCCAGAAAAATTACCCTAAGTCCAGTTTTTCATTTTACATCCAAAAATATTATTTTCATAATATTTTAATATTATTTATTATCGTTTAAAAATCATTGAATTATTAAAACCCTGTTTTTAAATTACAGAAAAATCCCAGAAAATTCTAGAAATTTGTGAAAAATCCAGTTTTGAAAATTTAAAAAAATCAGGGGGTTTACAGATCCAGAAAATTCAACGGAGGATTGCTCCGGGTCTATTTATATAAATTGTGAATTCATAAACTGTGGGAAGATTAGTTTGGAAACCATTTTATATTCTTTTTTACTGGAAATTTAGCGACTATTAGCGACGTTTAGCGATGTTTATATACGTCGCTAAATACGTCACTAAATATGTCTCTAATTATGTCACTAAACGTTGCTAAATTACTGACATGGCAGTATTTACCTGGTCAGCAAAATATCGCTAAATGTATTACAAAACGTCGCTAAATAAAAAAATATTAGCGATCTTTAGAGACACACAATACGTCGCTAATATAGCTATGTTGCGTTGCTAAATGTCGCTAATATGAAAAATATTAGCGTCATGAATACGTCGCTAGAAAATGTTGCTATAGCGACATTTTGCCTGTCAGTGACTAGCTTAAACGCGACTTCAATTAAACATCGTTAATTACGTCGCTAAATTTTTTAGCGACGTTTTCATGCCATTTAGCGACATTTTTAAACGTTGCTAATTTGACTTATTCTGGTAGTGTGAGGGGCATTGTGTAGATTTTGTATGCTTCTACAAGACCCCCTTCAAAGTTTCTGAATTTAAACTTTGTATAAAGTTCAGAATACTTTGAACAGAAGCATGGAGGATATAAGTGCATGATTCACTTTAGCATATGTGTGAAGCCCCCTTATGTTTGGCGCAACGGAGTATTTTTTTCCAGCGCAGTATGTTGTTTGGCGCATTTGACTGTTGGGCGAATGCAGAAAGTCACTTAGCCAGGTGCAGCGGACTACTTGGCGAATAGGACTTCTGAGCGCATCAAGCCACGTCAGAGATTTATCCGTTGACTGTTAGATTCACCTCGCAATTTCAGTGCCTAGCAATTCGTGAGCTATTAATAGCTTTCTTGCTATAAATAGAGAGCTAGGGAGGAAGAGAATAATGTGCTTCTCTCTCTCTCACAATGTCTCTGTTGAAGTTGGATACGAGGAAGCCAGTCGAACGGTTCGTCGACCCTCTCCCTCTGATGGTCGACCACGCTTCCATCGTCGGCAAAGGTGAGGATTAGGGTTTGTACTCTTCTTTCTTCCTTCTTTGGTCACTTTGGACACTTTTTTGGCACTGCGCGTTCATACCGTCCTTGCCATTGTCTGAACTGCTTGGCCTGATGCGCATGGTCGTTGCTGACGAGCTTCGTCCTGAGGATGCGTTGATGGCAAGGGCTCTATCTTGGTAGCATGGGTGAGGCTATCTCCGGACACGCACCTGAAGCATGCGCCGAGAACTAATAAGCGACCACGCTGTAGAGGCATATTCACCTCTTCATGGAGAAGGTCGCCTTAGCACTGTGGCGGTGCTGTGCCTTTCTTGCGGGACTTGATGGTTATGCACAGCTTTCCTGAGCGCATTAATAGCTGGTCTGCTGAACGACACATGACTATGATGCACGCTTTTGTATTATTTTGTAATCATTCTGATTTTGGTATGCCCGTTTATGCAGGATCTATCTCGGATTGCTCTAGTTATGATGGAGCATGAAAGGATATCATAGTCACCATTGTTCGGGGCGAACAAACACATTACCCGGGGGATTGTTCGCGGTCTTTCAACCTAGCTCACTGTAGCTTCCCTCCATATGTGTCCAGGATATGTTGGCTGGATCTCGGGTCAAGTCCTGGCGGCCCATCTGAGTGGCAACGGCGGGGCTAGTTATCCCAACAGGGATTTCTAGTCGCGTCCTTTCACATGACAGAGTTGAGTCTATAACGGCTCAGCTCTGAGTTACAAGCTCTCTTACTATCCATCAGTATAGATTCTTTTCTCGCCCTTTGGCTTGTACTGAGGAGTCTTGCTGAAGTGATATCCCAGAATGAGTTGAGCTGTCGGCTTCACACGTGTTGGTACCAAAAATAGCACAAATGGGTCTCCTTCTTTTCACATGTACCCATGACCTTGAATATTAATGAAAATCCTTGAATGTAATGGACTTCCATATGTACTGATGATCCTGAATATTAATACAAATTTTATCTTATTTTCTGTTTGGAAATTTTTTTTGTTGCTGTGGATATCTTGTTGAGTATTATACCAGAGGTAATATGGACATAGTATAACATCATAACGGTGATAGCGCTAAGCCCTATCAAAGGTAATATGAACGTGATATGTTAGATTAGTTCCATTAAGGAGGTCCGATGGAGACTTTATCTGCGATGGTAGAGATACTTTGGTGTAGAACCGAGAGTCAAGCACATATGTTTGTACCTGAGCATGATCATGGTGGAGTATTTTATGGAGAGAGCGAAGAAAAAGAGTCAGAGAAAATATGGACTTGACTGCTTTCTTGGATAACTCGCAGTTCAGAGGTGATATGGACGTGAACTACTCACTTTGTATAGATTTTTTGTAGGGGTAACAATAAAAGGGACGAGTCATAGGTAATATGTATGAGACTATCTTCTTTTAGTGGGGAGAACGGCTCATAGTTCAGAGGTAATATAGACGTGAACATTTTGCCTTTAGAAAAGTTGTTTGAGGATCTGTTACCCATTGCATACTCGAGACTCCCGAGTATGGATAACATATTTGTCCGCTTACTACGGGAGGTATAGAAAGATAACATGCTGAGGAGAATTCTAATTGTAGATATTGTCCTCTCATTTCCCTCTGCTAGGGGTAGAAGAGAAATTTTTTTTTGCCTTGCCTTGATTAGGCATAGTACTTTTTTAGGAACTTGCCATTGATGGGCATCATGAGCAAGTCACTGGTGGGCTTGGAGAGTCTACATGCACCACTGGAATATACCATCTCTACAACGAAGAGGCCCTCCCACTTGGGTTAGAATTTTCCCGCCTTCTTGTGGGTCATGACCATTGGTCTTCTCACTGCGAGGACTAGGTTGCCCACTTGAAATATTATTTCCTTGACCTTTTTGTTGTAGGCACAGAAAGTCGTGCTTGGTATAGCTCAATGCGCTATTGAACCAAGAGGCATTTTTTATCGAGTTCTTCTAATTCTTGCAAGCGCCGACAATGATTGTCTTCGGTAGTCAGTGAGTCCTTGTCGAGGTCTGCTGACGTCATATTGGAAGACAATGTTTGTTTGAGTAAGTCTCCGATGCTGGTGTTTGAGTCCCAAGCGGAAGACTGTGACGAGTGAGATTGTACTTCATCTTCCTCTCCCGAGTCTTCAGGAGTTGTGGGAGGAGTGATATACACCAAACCATGATCGGTTTATTGATAGTATGTTTCAGGTTTGCCCTTGGGGGCGAAATGATGCAGTGGTAAGCGTCGTCATTTGTCGTAATTCAGGTCATGGTCGCTTTTCAAGTCGTACCCTATTTTCTGGAGGATATGCTTAGTTTGTATCATGTAGCGGTGAAGTTGCATTCTATCACTTTTCGATTCTGGATCTTCGTAGACGAAATCTCGACGACCTTTAATTTTTCCAAAGACGACGGGTTTGTCCCCTTTCTTTCTTGCTGGAACGATGAAGCATGGGTCTTGGCTGAGATAGATCCGGTTGATCGCATGAGCAGTAGCTACTTGCATATGAAGGTGTAAACCTATACCCTGCTCTAAAGAATATGCGACACTCCAATGCGCGACAACAGAGCAATTCAAAGAGAGGCCTTTGTTGAGAAAATATAATATCTCCTCTGAAGGGATTATATCGTTGTAGGATGATACGTTGGTAGATGCCGCGACATACTCTTCCAGCTCATCCTCTCTGATGGTTGTTAGTGATGTTGGCGGTGCCGGAGTCCTTTTGCTGATCTTGACCACCAACTGCCCTGGAGTTTTTGTGGTCGGGGAATTCTTTTCTGGAAGACGCCTCTGTCCCTGGAGCTTGACCACCAAAGGTTCGAGCGCTTTTCCATGAAGCTAAACCTCTAGGGGGTAGATATACGGGGAGGACATCCTTTGAGATAGATTCTTAGAGGATTTCCAAAAGCTATGGCCAAATCGGCCTCATCATCAGCGTCGTTGCCTTCTTCATCTAGGTAAATTTTCTTATACAAGATCGAGTCAGAGTAATACGCCTTGATCCATTTAAAATGATCTACGTTGGCAAATTTTGTTTTGACCACGCCATCTACGTTGACATATTTTATGCATTGGTGGAGCGTAGATGGGATGATAATGTACTCATGTATCCATGGGCGTCCTAGCAGCACATTCTAAGACACCTCCACATCGATAATGTAGCATGTCACCTCTGTACGAAGATTACCTATCTGACACTTCAGACGAATCTTGCCTAGAGGGTAACTTCTTCCATCGTTAGTGGTGTTGGTGGCTGCTAGTTCATGCATCGGTATTTCCAAGGTTTGTAGCAGACTCCGTGGGATAATGCTGAGGGATGAGCCGGGGTCGATGTACGTCCTATCCACCTTAATGTATCTGATATATCCTGTATAATACAAAGGACGGTCGTGCATGTTGTTCTTTAGTAATATATCATGCTGAGAGAATGAGATGTTGGGGATCGCCTCCATCACACTGTTGCAGTAGGAACATACAACATGATCTTCGGCTGGTGGCTAGACTCGGGCCAGATAAGAATCAACATTTTGCAACACCTTACTCAGAGCGTGACGAGTCTCTTTGGAGAGATGTAGGAGCTCAAAGAGAGACAACTTCGTGGGAGTGTTAGCCATTTATGCCAAAAATTTAAAGTTGTAAGGCTTCTCCAGCCCTTGAGTTGTGTCTTTTCATAGAGGTTTATCAAATCGTGTCTCCTATTTTTGCTTGTCTACTGCGGAAAGCTAGGATAGACTAGGATTAGAGGTAGAAGATAAAACAGTTGGAGGTGTACCATCTCCGGGAGCATTGTCGTCGTGTTGGTAGGCTAGGCCCGACCTGGTCACACCAGCAAAATCCTTGTCTGCTGATGGGGAGACAGTATGACATGACTTGGTCTTCTTAGATTTAGACACAGAAGGCACTACTTGCTGCGTCATTTCGGGGACGAGGTTTGATGAACCGACATGACTTCACCTCTTGGAGTAGTAAAGGAGACCAACCCCTCTGTTCGGGCTGGAGGGAGGTTGACGACCTCCATGGTTGTCCTAGGAATAAAGACCGCGCCATCTTGAGCCTCAGTTGTCGGAAAAGTGCCAAACTAGAGAACACCATGTTTGCAGTGACTGTCTTGTCTTCATAGTCCAAAGTGAGAGCTTTAGAATCAATTGGTCATTGTATCTGCCTTTTTAATATATAACATTCGCGTATGGCATGGTGGACATATCGATGGTAGCGACAGTACTTAGGATTGTCGACCTTGCCTGCCCCGTCGGGGCGCCTGATGTCGGGTACCTTGAGTTTGTTGCCCTTCATCAACACTTTGAAGAGCTCCATGACATCATCATTAAAGTAATAAGTCTCTTATACTATAGGTGGCTTTGTCGTCTTAGTAACAGGTGAGGTCAGTCTTTCTGATAAGTTAACCATCAGGGCCTGCTTCCCTTTATTGTCACGATTATTGGCGGCTATAAAAGGATGCTTTCTCTTGTCTTCAACGTTGGGGGCCTGGAATCCCAATAAGCGGGCATCTTTTGCGCTCTTCTCTGCAGCAGCGTCACTTATAATAAATGTTGTCCAATCATTGAATGGGCCAGACGCCGTCCAGAGTCTTATTGCTGGTAGAAGATTCTTTCGGCAGGTATCCATCAGCAGGGATTCAGGAATGCCAAGAGGTAGTTTCAATACCGTCTGCCAGAAACGCTTGATATAATTTCGTGTGAGTTACCTTTCCCCTTGGGTAATGTCCATCAGGGAGTACATGGTCATGTTCATTCCTCCTTCATAAAATTGAGTGAGGAACAAAGACTTCAGGTCCTTGAAGGAGGAGATACATTTGTCTGGGAGGCGACAGAACCACTCAAAGGCAATGTCGGATAGTGCCCCAACGAACAAGTTGGTGAGTAAGGTGTCATCCCGAGGTAAATGTACTGTTGTAGACTGGACGTATCTCATGTACCAACGAGGTGAGGTCTTTCCGTCAAATAAAGCCAGAGATAATGGCTTATACTTGGGAGGGTATACCAAATTATCTCATTCAGGAGGATAGGGTTGGCAGATCCCAAGCTTCTGGAGCCTGTCCTGGTTGTCTCGAGCGTCGATGCGGGCACGCATGTCCTTGAGATTCTCTTGGATATCGTCTGTCAAAAGGTGAGCAGAGGATTGAGGCGTTGTGTGACTACTTGCAACCTGAGGAGCCAGATCAGGCGCATCAGGTTCCTCGTTTATTCGTACTGACGCCTTTAGATTAAGCGAGCTTTTCTTTGAGATCATCTTCACTGGAGAAGACCTCCATGTTGATAAACACGAGGCGACAGACAGTTCCTCCTCGTGACGTAAAGATCTCCGAGGGCGTTGTTTGGTCGATGTCGCGGGATGTAGCCGCTGGAACACCAATTATCTGGCTGCAAGAACTGGTGCTTTGGAGCAACAACAGTTGGTGATGATATTGGCATAAGTGTGTCTACGATAGGTCACATCATGTGCGAGGGTCACCTCTCTCGTCTTACGCTTGTGACTAATCACATTGCGTAAATCAGACGATGGAAGGTTCACTTTCACTCCTATTTCATGCGCTTGGGCAAGCTTTGCGCATGGAGGTGATAGTAGAATTTTTTCTCCCTGGCCCAGTTCTCCCGCAGAAAGTACAACTAGATCATTGATGGAAGACTTAAAACGAGATAGAACCACTACATGCACGCAGGTAGACTGGGCGCATGGGTCTGTCATCTCAATGCTTGTTCCCCGACTTGGTTTAGGTGCAACTATGGCATCCAAATGGGTTCTAGAAGGCTCTAAGGGTCGATCCACATCCGGGGCATGAGTACTTAGGTCTTACCTATAGTCTTTCGTTAGCAGCGCGTGTCTCAGACAACGGCGCATGCTTTTGGAGAGCTGACGGTGCAGGCTCTCGAGCACGCATGGCTCAGGATGTTTTAGATTTCCTTGAGCTACCATCCTTCGGTTCATAGTACAAGGAATCCAAGTTGGGACTATACGAGCCCTTGTTACTAGCAGCCTTGCTTGGAGGAGGTTACATGCGCGTGTAATCAGCACATTCTTTCTGGCCAAGACGGTGCTGCGCGCGCATCGTGGGACTTGGCACGGCTTTTCTTGAGCGCAGCTTCAGATACAAAGACAGGATGCGCGCCAACCTTATGTTCACCTGCGGCAAAGGTTGGTGGAACTTCTGGAGCGGATTCTGGGTTCAGCGCAGCGACCTTAGCAACCCATATCCTTCAAAAAATTTGATGCCGTGATGGCCTTGGCAAGGGACTCATCTTGTCGATGGAGTACAGGTCAACCGCTAGTGCAACTGCGGCGTGGGTTGACGATGCAACTGATACCAACTTCGGGCTTGGCACAGCGGCACTAACGTCTCGAGTTCTGCGAGTCTTGCAAGGTCTTACGGCCTCATTGGAGAGCTCGGCTTGTCCAGCATATCTTCGAATGCCAGTTGGTCGAAGTGAACAACCAACATCCTTTGAGTCGAACCTAACTTGGTCACGTCGGATTGCGTCACCAGCTTCTCGTTGGAGGAGAAGCTCTTCCCCAGCAGAGTTGCCATTTTTGTCGACATCGTAAAAATAAGTTATTTATGTGGAGGATATAAAATTCTTATTTATTATCAATTGACATAGAGTATAAGAGAATCTCTATACAAGAGGATCTAAGTACAATAAAGAAAGATCTAGGTAAGTGTCACAGTGGAGATCGAGCACTGCAGCGACTCCTTTACTTCGTTGACGATCCGGGACCAAGGAGGTTGACGAGGCTTCGAATGGTGCTTCTGTCTCCTTATCCTCCTCTTCCACGTGTGTTCGCTTACTCTACGTGTGTCTCTTTTATGTGTAGCTGCCTCTTCTTGCATGTGGACGACATCCACTATTTATAGCCTTAGGAAGGCCTTACATAGGTGCATGTACGCAGGCTGCATGTTGGCACATGGTACTGCAGGCCCATACTGCATTAAGGTTGCCACATGTCAAGCCAAGATCTGGGGTTGATGATGCCCATAATACTCATGAGACGTGTCATGCCCTAATTTAGATAGCCGTATTTGCACCTTGTGAATGCTCCCACTTGGCGCATGAAGAGCATTGAAGGGGTAGTGGTGCATGATACTATAGGCGCATACTAAGATGCATAGTGGCGCATGGCACTGGGGGAACATAAGACACTAAAATGCCTAGTGGCGCATGGCACTGCGGGCACATGAGACACTTTTTAAATGGTTAGTGCATAGAGTAAGGACACTGAAGCACATGAAGATGTACCCTGAGGCGCACGGAGCTGGGTCACTGAGGCACGTTGAGCTGGGTTACTGAGGCGCATGGTGTAAATTTTTTATGCTTCTACAAAGGTTTGATTAGAGTAATGCATACAATTATTATGGCAAATTAGCAAACATAGTAACCATTTCACCCATCAAAATATGATAAGGAAATTTCCTTATCATGTTTAGTCTTATTATGTTTTCTACCCCCCTTCTTTGTCTATATCTCTCTCTCTCTCTCCTCGATTTGATGCCTGTTATCTGAGGATAGTGTTGGGATCGTACACGCCCTACAAGTGCTCTGATACCATGTCTGCGACTGACCGTAGAGGAAACTTAGGCCAAGCATAAATAAAGACAAGTATATGGCGGTGACTACGTCAACTGGATAAATTCTAATCTATATAACTCGGATGAAATTATAAGATTGACAAAAAATCAATGTTGAACAATTTTTCCAAGTTATATAGATAACCAACTCATGTCTAACGAACACCAAGCATAAATAAAGACAAGTATATGGCGGTGACTACGTCAACTGAATAAATTCTAATCTATATAACTCGGGTGAAATTATAAGATTGACAAAAAATTAATGTTGAATCATTTGTCCTAATAGGTTCAACCTGCTCACCACACTCAAGAAAAAATGACAAAGATTATAATAAAATCACTCACCAACCCGTACCAATTTTTCTAACCGAAGTTGACGACTCCTCGATTAGATCTCTTCTTCCCTCTGTCTTGAATGACGAAGAACCCTAAGAGCAAAGCACAAACTTTTCTTAGATTTCCTGTGGACGAGCACCCTGAATCTTAACTTTGTGCTATATTTTTGTGCCTCCACCCTCACCCATATAAATATGATGAGAAACCCTAATTTTAGGTCATAGGCTTTCCTAAATAGGAAAACACATTATCTAAAATAGGAAACACCAATTATGGACGTCCAAATATGGTCAGATTAAATATTTGATACAAATTTAAAATCTACTCAAATCTTACATTTAATGTAGATTTTTAAATTATATCAAATCAAATCTTTGACCATATTTGGGCTCCAAAATTTACCAAATCCAGACTGGACTTCAGAAATCTCCCCCTCTAGTATGATGAGAGGGTGTTGACCCCATGGCTCCTCAACTGAACTCTATGTATGTCTCCCCACGACAGAAAATATGCTCCCCCATGCTACCAATCTCCGATCCCCAGAGTTTCTTTGCATCTTTCTTCGTCTTTAACTCCTCGACCATCACGTCGACACTAGCTATCATGCGTAGCACCTCCTGTACCACTGGAATCCTGTCGACATCAATGACACGGCCAAGATCGAAGTCACTGACGATCAGCCTCACCGTGAGTCTTGACTGCCTGTCCTGACTTTCGTCTTCCACTGGAACGTACTACCGTTATGACGAGCTTTTTTACCCTTGGTTGGCCTAACCAAGCGGACGGTGTGATTCCCTCGAGACTCAGACTCATTAACCTTCCCACCTTTGTGTCTGACACTAAAGCTCTCTCGTACACATGCATCATCTAGCAGAATATTATGCACTGTGTATGTCGTCGATGACCCACAACTCCCTCAAAACTGTATGAATGGAGATGCACCCGCCTCATATTGAGTTTGCTGCACACATTGATCTCCTCCATGGCTTTGAACTACTGAAACCGATGTCATTTTGTAAAGCTTTGGCAAACCACTTATTGCCAAAACTGGATCCGTGGAACAACCCCCACCTAGAGAACGACCAGCTGTCATGGGACCGACAGAATGACCCTCAATCTTTGGCTCATCATCATCCGTCACTTTGTCTCGACGAACCGAATCCTCTGTAATCCTCAAAGTATCTCGAAGACCCTCCTCAGCAAATTTTCGACGATATCTACCTCCTATCGAACACCCCTTAAGCCTCCATATGATGTTTATGGCCTGCATGTACAACTCAACGGATTGAGATTGTACATGCCACAACATAAATCTCCTCGAGCCAGCTGTTGGGAACCCTTCATAAGCATCTAATCTTTGTCCCTGAACAAACTGTGATAGCCATCACCCGTCTGTCTCCCCACCGAAACTAAGTTGTAGCGCAAACTCGGTATATGTCGTACACCCTTGTGAACAAGCTTCTCATCAAGCTCTGTTATCAAGTGCACATCAATGAGGACTACAACTACAATCGTCCCCTTGTTGTCCATCTTTACACGTCCAAACATGTCGTCATGGTATGACGTGAAGATCCTTCTATATGGAGTGGCGTGATACGATGCCCTAGTGTCCATGACCCAATCGTCATCATGACACATGCCACAAGGTTCCTCTGTGTCGGTTGCTGAGATAATGATATCTCTCAATGTCGTAAGATCCTCTTGTTCGTCCTTGCCTTTGGCCTTATCAGCTTTGAGCTTCATGCATTTTCTCTTGATATGACCACTTTCGCCATAGTGATAGCAATCCTCATTGCGGTCCACAGTCGTAAGATCCCGAGAACTTCCTCATGTCCTCACCAGTGACTTGGGTCTTCCCTTCCCGTAGGAAGATACCAGAGCGGACTGCTGCGACGATTTCACTTGCTTACGTCGGACCTTCTCGTTCAACAAGCTGCTTTTGACTACCTCCATCATGACAACTCCATCGGGTACGGAGTTGCTCACCGACACCACCAACATCTTTCAGCTTTCCGACAGAGAACTCAAAAGTAGAAGGGCCTGAAGCTCATCATCAATCAACATCTTCATCGCAGATAACTGATTAATGATACCCTGAATCTCGTTCAGACGTTGTGCCACCGGGCACCCTCCGTGTACTTCGAGTTGACGTGTTGGCAAATCAAAAATACCTTGTTGTCAATTATCTTTCTTTCATACAGAGAATGCAGCATAATGCTTTTACCGAACTCTCCATCGACACGTGATGAAATACCGAGTCGTCCAGCCATTGGCGTGTAACTCCCACAACCGCACGGTGCGTGACGCTGAGTCGGATTGAATGAAACAAATGCTGGTTCCATTTTATTTGTTGGACTTTGGGAAGAAGTATTGATTGAGTTGTTTCATGTGCAGATGGCTAGCGGGTTCGATGGAAATCAGGTGTTCGTTCAGAGCAGTACTGAGATAGCTGGGTTGGAATGATAATGCCATCTTCCTTAGTTCGATTGGTCGGATGATTTGGAGAGCACGGCCTGCTCGCACGGTCATACCAGTTGAGTAGATCGCGCTTGCATCGGACCACGGGTTCAAGGGATTGGCCGTATCGGCAGGACAGGATGCCTAACGGGATCAAACATTGTGAGTGGGCTCTTTCCCTTCTCATCTACTCCTTCATGCCTAATAATATGGAAAATATGTAAAGGCTTGAACACTTGGGCTGAAATATTGGGAACCACTACACTGAGGCGTGCATAGAGTGTACGTCGTTGGCTTGGATAGGATTGTGGCTTGAAATGATTTACACGTTGGATAAGTTGAGGCGATAGTTGGATTATACATTTGAGGCAGTCGGTTGGATACTTGGGATAATGCTTGTACGGCTGGAATGATACATTCAGGCAAATGGGAATATCGAGAATTCGGGCGAGCGAACGTGCATCCGTGCACGAGTATCACTGGATCGCTTTGTCATGCAAAGCGAGCAGTTGTGGTTCGAAACCGACCAACTGCATCGGCGAGGGTGTTGTGCCGCTTGATGGGGCATCGTGCCACGAATGAGGCATTGTGCCACTGAAACGGTATTGGGCCATGGGATTGCTTCGAGCATGGGTGTTGCACCAATTCAGACTCTGTGTTGAGAAGAGGCATTGTACCTATGAAACACTTGATATTTTGGTGCCTTGGGCTATATATTGAGGTCGAGATTTGGAATCCTTGGTTGGATATATTGGAAGAATGGTTATGGATATTTGGTTGCATATCGGTTGAACGAGTCTAGGATCGCTTGGTGGGGCGAGAATGTTCGATCCTCTCGTCATACCTACTTGGTGTCTGCATGTCACGGACAACCTGTATTGCACAGGGTTTGGTCTCCTCGAACGAGAGCTTCGGAGCACCGGGACCGTTCGGCCATGGAGGAGACAACTGGGTAACGCGTCTTGGGCGCGGTGCCAGCGGTTGGATGCGATCCAGGTGGGTTAGCTACTTAGCGCTGTTTCGAATAGAACCGCATTTGATCCGTCCGATCAAAGTCCTTTATGGTTTAGCCAGTGACTTCATATAGCTTAAGAGTTGGCTTGCTTTTCTTTTATTGGTTTGGCTTTCGTGTAGGCGCGGCCACCTTGCCTCGGCAAGAGTGTGCACTTGAGATTGGAATATAAACTTTGGTTGAGGATGGATATTGAAGCGAGACTGATGGTTCGATACGTTATCGTGCAAGCGATGGCATTGAGTAAGACGGGTCGGTTATATAATGCTTGTCATTTGGTTTGAGATTGAATGCTTGCATGCGTAAACTATTTTACAGCTTTCCTTAACATATCATTCATATGCCATAAAACGAATCTAGGATTCAACTAGAAAGATTACCATATAATTGTTTGCATTCACTATTTTACTTAGTGTCGGCTTAGACGAGTGGGTTATCCCGCTCACCAGTACGGCTGTGTACTGACCCACGTTTGTGGGCAATATTTCAGGTACACAGGCGTAGTGGCACTGCTTGGATATACGAGGCATGATGTATGAACTGTAAGTACCTTTGTAGGCTAGAGAACAGAGCAAGAGCATTTCATCGTCTCCGTGGCATCGCCTTTGTGGCATTGCCTTCGGGGTATTTCATTTGGACCCTATCAAGAGCTTCGCTGCGTATTACTCTGATGTGTGCTTGGTACACAATACTTGACTTCTGCTGCAACTTGGTTGTTTCAATGATAACATTTGGTGTTTGACAACATCGCCTTGTACGAGCTCAACTCCAGGCTCGTACGGCATCACGTCCCGATGAGAACGATGGTCCTGCGGGAGAGCTGCAACGTGGTAATTCACGTTCAGCGGGGACTATTGAGCTTGCGGGAGATTGGGGCATGACAAATTGGTATCAGAGCGCCTGGTTCATTTTCTCGGACTTGGTCCTTCGCTTTATCACAAACTCTAAATAGCTTCCGCGTGTCGTCTAGCTCTTGACTCTACTCAGTGCCGCATTGTATGTTTCATGCAATAAGTCTATATTTATTGTTGGTTGTGGCTACATGTTATTCTCGGTTGCGTTGTCTTGGTTGGTTTTCGTAGAATCGCTTAGCCTCGTTAGGCGTTGTTGCATTCGTGCAACAAGTCGGTGGCGTTGTTGTATTTATGCAACAAGTGTGGGCTTTCGTTGGGTTGGCTTGGCTTATCGTTCAAGGATTTTCTGATTGCCTCAATGGATCAGTTGGTTGGCATACGAATTTTGGTAATGCGGCATGTTGTGAGTAGAAGCATTCAGTGAGAATGGATCGTTGCACGAGTTGCTCGTGTAGCGACTGTATTGGATAGAAGTTTAGAATTTTGGCTGTGGCGCATTGGTTGAGCATGTTTGAGTTTGGCTCGGGAATATCAGGATAAGTTTGCACGAGTTGCTCGTATAGCAAATGTATGGAACCGTTGGGTATTGGGTTGGACTACTTGGAGGAGAGCTCGTTGCACGGGTTGCTCGTGTTGCGAAAGCATTGAGAATGGAACATAGCGCGAGTTGGATCGCGAGATTGATGGAAATTGTTGGATAATTCAGGCGATGGATGAGTTTTGTGTCAGACTCGAGTTGGGAATGACAGGATCATACATAAGGGATGGTTCGAACGGATCTTGGATCAGTACAAAGGAATCGTAATGCGAGTAGCGACTTGATTCAGAGTGGTATATGGGATGCCACATATTGAGCAAGGCATTAAAAATATTTTTTGGTTGGACATTAATGGGAATTGCCTGAACGGACTCGAGTAACAGAAATATAAGTTGGTTGGTGCACGTCGGTTGAGTTGGAAAGAATGAAAATGGAGCAAGTGAATATTGAGTTGAGCATGTGGAACGAACAGTTGGGATACGCTTGAACGAGCGATGGGTGAATCGAATGATAGTGAGCACGGACTACGATTTTGGGCAACACATTTGAGCTGTTGGTTGAGTAATAAAATACGATCTTGGTTTGGAGGGATAATGCGAGGGATTCACACAAACTTGAAGATTTTGGATATTGCTGCTCGAGAAGTCGACTCAGGTTTAGCGGAAGTAGAATTTTGGACAAGATGATGCAACAAGCGTAGACGGATTCTCCGGAAGACGTGGACGAATTGTGGCAACAACTGATGGCAATGATTGTGGCGGACAGACTTTTAAAGATAGCTAAATGTGGAAGCGACGTCGGAGCAAATCACTGTGCTGCTCGAGTAAGTTGGACGTGCATTATGGAACGCGGCAAACGGATAGGAATTTGAGCAAGTCTCGAGTTTCGAGAATCATTGCCTGTCGTAGTGCGAGTAGACGAACATAGCAATTTAAAAATTTGATGGATTCAGGACAGAAAGACGGATTGATGGAAGACGGTTTCAACGAGCGCGGTGCTCGGACTCGGAAGTTCGCTCGGATGGAATGGTTGGATTTTGATTCGGATTTGCAGATAAGATATAGCATGGTTCATAGTAACTGTCCATCGTGATGATTACAATTATCGAGCGTAGCTTCGGGACAACTGACCCTAGCGACTTTCCCGTCAGATCAGAGATGAATATGGTAGACCCATAGAACGACCCTTGAGGCGACGTATTTGGGGATGCGTCGAGGGCAGATGATAAGATTTGGCTTATTGACTGAGTGTTGGATTCGAGAGACCCTTGGGATAGTCTTCAGCTGAAGATGCAGCCGGAAGATCGAAGCGATGGTGGGATTGGCCTAAGTCAACTGATGAGATTCAGAGTCGCAGATTTTTATCGATGGCATCGCCTATGACTCATCGTGCCCTGGAAGGGAATAGCATTCATATGAATTGACGACTGTAAAACTAGCTCGTGAAATTAAAGCAGCGGCTCGTTCAGATCAAATCCTTGCGAATACTGGAAGGGACAGATTTGCCTCAGATTTACAAGATGCCTCAGAACTTAGTCTGGGAAGCGTGCTCGTTCGGAAGGCAAAGGTGATATTCTATGCTTCGAGGCAGTGGAAGCAGCGCGAAGAACTATTCCATGCGCAACCTAAGAATTGTGGCGAGTGTGTCCACGTTAAAATCGTGGCGACACTATCCCTTTGGTGTGGCGGCGAGATCTTCGTGGATCACACGAACCTCGATATAGATGATCACCCAGCGAGGTATTGAGAGGGAAGGAAAATGTGTTTCACTGAGCTGATCTAAGCAAAGTTGATTTTTGGGTAATTTGCCTAGTTAGGGTAGTATCAGTTGAGATGATCGTTCGGTGCATGAGATATATTTGGAGATGTTGCTAGTGCGGATTCAGAAATAGTTGGATGGATTTAGTTGGAACACGAACTGATTGAGTCGGTGGGAAATAATCATATTTGAGAATAGTGCTCAAGCGAACATGTTGGAATGGAAATCTGGATTGGTTCAATTGGGAGTAAAGCAAATGGATGCCTCGGACATAAAGATACCCTTGTAACTTGTCCAAATTCGCTATCACAAAGCTCGGCTGAAATGCATGTATTTTAGGGATGCCTTAAATATATGTACGATCCAAAAACTAAGCGATACGAGGAATTTGTATTGAGCTGCAAGGAGGACGTGGGAATTCGAGAATTTGTACGAGCATTCAGCAGAGCGAGATGCTGTATCAGGATTGTGAATATGAGAGTTGCATAGAGCATATCTATGGAATTGGACTAACGACATATGATAGGAATTGGACTAACGGCATATGATAGGAATGAGTACCAGCACGGTTCATGGACGAACCTGATTTCTAAGTGGTATATTATGTAACGCCCGCAACCGCACGGTGCGTTACGCTGAGTCGGATTGAATGAAACAAATGCTGGTTCCATTTTATTTGTTGGACTTTGGGAAGAAGTATTGATTGAGTTGTTTCATGTGCAGATGGCTAGCGGGTTCGATGGAAATCAGGTGTTCGTTCAGAGCAGTACTGAGATAGCTGGGTTGGAATGATAATACCATCTTTCTTAGTCCGATCGGTCGGATGATTTGGAGAGCACGGCCTGCTCGCACGGTCATACCAGTTGAGTAGATCGCGCTTGCATCGGACCACGGGTTCAAGGGATTGGCCGTATCGGCAGGACAGGATGCCTAACGGGATCAAACATTGTGAGTGGGCTCTTTCCCTTCTCCTTTACTCCTTCATGCCTAATAATATGGAAAATAAATAAAGGCTTGAACACTTGGGCTGAAACATTGGGAACTACTACACTGAGACGTGCATAGAGTGTACGTCGTTGGCTTGGATAGGATTGTGGCTTGAAATGATTTACGCGTTGGATAAGTTGAGGCGATAGTTGGATTATACATTTGAGGCAGTCGGTTGGATACTTGGGATAATGCTTGTACGGCTGGAATGATACATTGAGGCAAATAGGAATATCGGGAATTCGGGCGAGCGAACGTGCATCCGTGCGCGAGTATCACTGGGTCGCTTTGTCTTGCAAAGTGAGCAGTTGTGGTTCGAAACCGAACAACTGCATCGGCGAGGGTGTTGTGCCGCTTGATGGGGGCATCGTGCCACGAATGAGGCATTGTTCCACTGAAACGGCATTGGGCCATGGGATTGCTTCGAGCGTGGGTGTTGCACCAATTCGGACTCTGTGTTGAGAAGAGGCATTGTGCCTATAAAACACTTGATATTTTGGTGCCTTGGTGTCACGACCCGCATCCGAAAATTCGGGCACGAGTGCGTGGGCACGTCCAGCCTACGCCGCAGTGTCGGCGGCGTGGCGAGCGGATCGCGCGGCGCTGCGCGCGGCGGCCGGCGGGGAAATCGGGCGTCGTGGGGGACGGGGCACAGTCGGCGGGTCGGGTCGGGCTAACGGGTCTGGGCAGACCCGCCCGACCCGCAAAGGAGACGGGCTGGGTTGGGGCTACGGGCCGGGCCGCGGCCCAATGGGCCAGGAAGAAAATAAAAAATAAATAAATAAATAATACATAATAAATAATAAATAATAAGTAAATAATTTAGAAAATTAATTAAATAATTAATTAAATAGTTTTCAGGCATTTAAAAATATGTCTGAGGCCCAGAAAAATCCAGAAAAATTACCCTAAGTCCAATTTTCCATTTTACACTCAAAAATAATATTTTCATAACATTTTAATGTTATTTATTATCAATTAAAAATCTTGTAATAATTCAAAACCCTGATTTTAATTCCAGAAAATTCCCAGAAAATTCCAGAAAATTGCTAAAATCCAATTTTAATATTTTTTTAAAAATCAGGGGCTTACAATCTACCCAACTTACAAAAATTTCGTCCTCGAAATTTAAAATTAAGCCATACTCTGTTAACCTTTCATGTACATCAATCGCAATCTCCTTGCGATAATTTAAATTCTAATCATGTCCACTGCAACCACTTCAAGGCTAAGACGACTACTTGTTCCCATCAAAATTTAACCTATGGTTATTACTTCTTACTTCCTCAATTTATCCACAAGCAAATCTTTAGTCCATATAGTATTTTCAAGATGACCTTGCCTTACGATTCGAATTATCATAATTCCTCTAGAAGTGATTCGAGTCCAACAATATTTGTATGTTTCAGCCCTTTTTAAATTACATTCGCATCCTCAATATTCCAACTAGGTAGTCCAACCATCAACTTTTAAATTCTTAATTCAAATCATCAAATTGAAAAAATAATGTAAGTGTAGTCCACCAATGTTCAAGTCTGAATTACATCCTCTAAATTAAAGTTGACTCTCGATATCAATTCATTAATCATCTTAGTCACTCCTTTAAATTTTCAAAATTATAAAGGCTTGCTTCTTCCAATCTAACCTTACTCGGTCACAATCCAAAGGACATTCCTCTCGAGTTGACAACTGCATTGCTACCCAACTTAGAGTTTACCCATTCATCACAAAAGACCATATACTCTAAGAAAATAATCCTTAATATAGTTACTCATGTCATTCAATCCTCGAAATTTCAACGCCGATCATATCACATATGATATGTCCTCAATTACGAAATGTTAGTCCTCAAGTATGTGATCGGCCTAGGTGGCATATCTAGTACTATCTATGTATCAAACTTATACCAAGCACATGATTTCGTCTTCCCGAAATAAGGGAAGACGAGGATCAATAATAAAGAGTTCAAGGGTGGGGTGATAGAACAGAAGTATAGGGATCAAGGCGTTTAAAGAATTCTAGTGGGATTTGTCAGGTGGTTATGGATTGAGGTTCTATTCTGGTAGTCATTTATTCGCATGCTCGTATTAGTTTAGTTATGTAACTGATACGATATGCTCAGCATGTCTAGGTCAAGTATATTTGTCTACTAATCACTACGTATCTCAATCCACGTAAAGTAGTCGTGCGAAGTGCGAATCAAAATGCACTAAGGTTGATCAGACCGCAATACACTGATTCTGAACAGGCACTTGTATTAGTGTACGCGTCCAATAATACACGTGTCATGAACAAGCCTGATAAAGAGTAAGCTTGCAAAACTAGGCTATAGAATAGCAGCATAAACAAAGTACATCAAAATTAAGTGCGCTAGATGATGATGAAAGGAGGTACCAAATTTAAATTCACATAATAAGCAAAATAACAGAAGATTCTACAATCTCTACAGTTATTAAATATAAAAGCATACCAGGTTATTAGCAAGTTTAAAATTACTAGGTTGGGGCTGAGGTCACGAACCAATAGGCGCGAAAACGATACTAGAAAAGGTATCTACGAATCACTTACGCGCATTAGTGACTCTAAGAGTCTGCACGTTCTCCACGGTCATCGCGAAAGTTTGTCCGTGTTCTTGGAGTAGCGGCACAGTCCTTCACTCGATGTGCTGCTGATCCACAATATAGACAGACACCTAGCCTCTTTCTGCAATTCTTCCAAATGTGACCTTGTTTTCGACAAAAGCCACAAATGGGGACTCGTTTGTTCTGCCCTTGGGTTGGATTCATCTGTGGTCGTTTTGCAGCTCTTTCCTGTTGTGCTTGGTCTTGTGCTGACGCAAATGGCCGCTTCCCGCTGGACTCGATCCTTGTGGTACATTCTACAGGTCGCGCTGCAGTAAGAACGTCCTCGTCGAAGGTAATTGCATTTGAACTGCTTGGCTTCCGTGACTCCGAGCTAATTTTGTCGACGAAGTTCTCCGCTTGGTTTTGCTGCGCTTCTTGTTGAACCTTCTGATAGGCTTGCATCATTACGTAGAACATGCGAAACATCTGCCGTTCGTCCATAGGCGGTCCCAGTGGTGGAGTAGGCTGCGTCGAGGGTGGAACGTCATCTTGGTGGATTCTGGAGGCAGGCTGACTTGCTTGACTGCCTTGTGATGATTGGACGACTGGCATTACATTGTCTTCTTGGTTAACCACGACGGCTTGTGGTGTTTCTGCGTGAGCCTCGTTGCTGGCTGGTGGGTCCATTTCCTGCATTCAAAATGACCGATAAGAGGCGCACAGAAATCAAAGCAGGATGCAAGTCAATAAAATAATTCGGAACCGATATGAATATCAAGAACGATCCAATCAAGTGGATGAGCTTTTCCTAAAATCCTCAATCTTATTGCAGGCCTGTTCGGTCCCTAAGTTGAAACCGAACAATTTAGTCGTTTGACCTGCATGGGCCACCACAAAAATGTGTCACGACCCGCACCCGGAAATTCGGGCACGAGTGCGTGGGCAAGTCCAGCCTACGCCGCAGTGTCGGCGACGTGGCGAGCGGATCGCGCGGCGCTGCGCGCGGCGGCCGGCGGGAAAATCGGGCGTCGTGGGGGACGGGGCACAGTCGGCGGGTCGGGTCGGGCTAACGGGTCTGGGCAGACCCGCCCGACCCGCAAAGGAGACGGGCTGGGTTGGGGCTACGGGCCGGGCCGCGGCCCAATGGGCCAGGAAGAAAATAAAAAATAAATAAATAAATAATACATAATAAATAATAAATAATAAGTAAATAATTTAGAAAATTAATTAAATAATTAATTAAATAGTTTTCAGGCATTTAAAAATATGTCTGAGGCCCAGAAAAATCCAGAAAAATTACCCTAAGTCCAATTTTCCATTTTACACTCAAAAATAATATTTTCATAACATTTTAATGTTATTTATTATCAATTAAAAATCTTGTAATAATTCAAAACCCTGATTTTAATTACAGAAAATTTCTAGAAAATTCCAGAAAATTGCTAAAATCCAATTTTAATATTTTTTGAAAAATCAGGGGCTTACACTTGGGCTATATATTGAGGTCGAGATTTGGAATCCTTGGTTGGATATGTTGGAAGAATGGTTATGGATATTTGGTTGGATATCGGTTGAACGAGTCTAGGATCGCTTGGTGGGGCGAGAATGTTCGATCCTCTCGTCATACCTACTTGGTGTCTGCATGTCACGGACAACCTGTATTGCACAGGGTTTGGTCTCCTCGAACGAGAGCTCCGGGTACCGGGACAGTTCGGCCATGGAGGATACAACTGGGTAACGCGTCTTGGGCGCGGTGCCAGCGGTTGGATGCGATCCAGGTGGGTTAGCTACTTAGCGCTGTTTCGAATAGAACCGCATTTGATCCGTCCGATCAAAGTCCTTTATGGCTTGGCCAGTGACTTCATATAGCTTAAGAGTTGGCTTGCTTTTCTTTTGTTGGTTTGGCTTTCGTGTAGGCGCGACCACCTTGTCTCGGCAAGAGTGTGCACTTGAGATTGGAATATAAACTTTGGTTAAGGATGGATATTGAGGCGAGACTGATGGTTCGATATGTTATCGTGCAAGCGATGGCATTGAGTAAGACGGGTCGGTTATATAATGCTTATCGTTTGGTTTGAGATTAAATGCTTGCATGCGTAAACTGCTTTACAGCTTTCCTTAACATGGCATTCATATGCCATGAAACGAATCTAGGATTCAACTAGAAAGATCACCATATAACTGTTTGCATTCACTATTTTACTTAGTGTCGGCTTAGACGAGTGGGTTACCCCGCTCACCAGTACGGCTGTGTACTGACCCACGTTTGTGGGCAATATTTCAGGTACGCAGGCGTAGTGGCACTGTTCGGATATACGAGGCATGATGTATGAATTGTAAGTACCTTTTTGGGCTAGAGAACAGAGCAAGAGCATTTCATCGTCTCCGTGGCATCGCCTTTGTGGTATTGCCTTCGGGGCATTTTATTTGGACCCTATCGAGAGCTTTGCTGCGTATTACTCTGATGTGTGCTTGGTACACAATACTTGACTTCCGCTGCAACTTGGTTGTTTCAATGATAACATTTAGTGTTTGACAACATCGCCTTGTACGAGCGCAACTCCAGGCTCGTACGGCATCACGTCCCGATGAGAACGATGGTCCTGCGGGAGAGCTGTAACGTGGTGATTCACGTTCAGCAGGGACTATTTAGCTTGCGGGAGATTGGGGCGGGACAAATTGGTATCAGAGCGCCTGGTTCATTTTCTCGAACTTGGTCCTTCGCTTCATCACAAACTCTAAATAGCTTTCGCGTGTCGTCTAGCTCTTGACTCTACTCAGTGCCGCATTGTATGTTTCATGCAATAAGTCTATATTTATTGTTGGTTGTGGCTACATGTTATTCTCGGTTGTGTTGTCTTGGTTGGTTTTCGTAGAATCGCTTAGCCTCGTTAGGCGTTGTTGCATTCGTGCAACAAGTCGGTGGCGTTGTTGCATTTATGCAACAAGTGTGGGCTTTCGTTGGGTTGGCTTGGCTTGTCGTTCAGGGAGTTTCTGATTGCCTCAATGGATCAGTTGGTTGGCATACGAATTTTGGTAATGCGGCATGTTGTGAGTAGAAGCATTCAGTGAGAATGGATCGTTGCACAAGTTGCTCGTGTAGCGACTGTATTGGATAGAAGTTTAGAATTTTGGCTGTAGCGCATTGGTTGAGAATGTTTGAGTTTGGCTCGGGAATATCATGATAAGTTTGCACGAGTTGCTCGTATAGCAAATGTGTGGAACCGTTGGGTATTGGGTTGGACTACTTGGAGGAGAGCTCATTGCACGGGTTGCTCGTGTTGCGAAAGCATTGAGAATGGAACATAGCACGAGTTGGATCGCGAGATTGATGGAAATTGTTGGATAATTCAGGCGATGGATGAGTTTTATGTCAGACTCGAGTTGGGAATGACAGGATCATACATAAGGGATGGTTCGAACGGATCTTGGATCAGTACAAAGGAATCGTAATGCGAGTAGCGACTTGATCGGAGTGGTATATGGGATACCACATATTGAGCAAGGCATTAAAAATATTTTTTTGTTGGACATTAATGGGAATTGCCTGAACGGACTCGAGTAACAGAAATATAAGTTGGTTGGTGCACGTCGGTTGAGTTGGGAAGAATGAAAATGGAGCAAGTGAATATTGAGTTGAGCATGTGGAACGAACAGTTGGGATACGCTTGAACGAGCGATGGATGAATCGAATGATAGCGAGCACGGACTACGATTTTGGGCAACACATTTGAGCTGTTGGTTGAGTAATGAAATACGATCTTGGTTTGGAGGGATAATACGGGAGATTCACACAAACTTGAAGATTTTGGATATTGATGCTCGAGAAGTTGACTCAGGTTTAGCGGAAGTAGAATTTTGGACAAGATGATGCAACAAGCGTAGACGGATTCTCCGGAAGACGTGGACGAATTATGGCAACAACTGATGGCAATGATTGTGGCGGACAAACTTTTGAAGATAGCTAAATATGGAAGCGACGTCGGAGCAAATTACTATGCTGCTCGAGTAAGTTAGACGTGCATTGTGGAACTCGGCAAACGGATAGGAATTTGAGCAAGTCTCGAGTTTCAAGAATCATTGCAAGTCGTAGTGCGAGTAGACGAACATGGCAATTTAAAAATTTGATGGATTCTGGACAGAAAGACGGATTAATGGAAGACGGTTTCAACGAGCGCGGTGCTCGGACTCGAAAGTTCGCTCGGATGGAATGGTTGGATTTTGATTCGGATTTGCAGATGAGATATAGCATGGTTCATAGTAACTGTCCATCGTGATGATTACAATTATCGAGCGTAGCTTCGGGATAACTGACCCTAGCGACTTGCCCGTCAGATCAGAGATGAATATGGTAGACCCGTAGAACGACTCTTGAGGCGGCGTATTTGGGGATGCATTGAGGGCAGATATGAGCGATAAGATTTGGCTTATTGACTGAGTGTTGGATTCGAGAGACCCTTGGGATAGTCTTCAGCTGAAGATGCAGCCAGAAGATCGAAGCGATGGTGGGATTGGCCTAAGTCAACTGATGAGATTCAGAGTCACAAATTTTTATCGATGGCATCACCTCTGACTCATCGTGCCCTGGAAGGGAATAGCATTCATATGAATTGACGACTGTGAAACTAGCTCATGAAGTTAAAGCAACGGCTCGTTCAGATCAAATCCTTGCGAATACTGGAAGGGACAGATTTGCCTCAGATTTACAAGATGTCTCAAAACTTAGTCTGGGAAGCGTGCTCGTTCGGAAGGCAAAGGTGATATTCTATGCTTCGAGGCAGTGGAAGCAGCACGAAGAACTATTCCATGCGCAACCTAAGAATTGTGGCGAGTGTGTCCACGTTGAAATCGTGGCAACACTATCCCTTTGGTGTAGCGGCGAGATCTTCGTGGATCACACGAACCTCGATATAGATGATCACCCAGCAAGGTATTGAGAGGGAAGGAAAAGATGTTTCACTGAGCTGATCTAAGCAAAGTTGATTTTTGGGTAATTCACCTAGTTGGGGTAGTATCAGTTGAGATGATCGTTCGGTGCATGAGATATATTTGGAGATATTGCTAGTACGGATTCAGAAATAGTTGGATGGATTTAGTTGGAACACGAACTGATTGAGTCGGTGAAAAATAATCATATTTGAGAATAGTGCTCAAGCGAACATGTTGGAATGGAAATCTGGATTGGTTCAATTGGGAGTAAAGCAAATGGATGCCTCGGACATAAAGATACCCTTGTAACTTGTCCAAATTCGCTATCGCAAAGCTCGGCTGAAA
Organism: Iris macrosiphon; assembly: GCA_036927795.1. Taxonomy (NCBI): domain Eukaryota; kingdom Viridiplantae; phylum Streptophyta; class Magnoliopsida; order Asparagales; family Iridaceae; genus Iris; species Iris macrosiphon. Next base: position 120,151,647 of record JAYESA010000017.1, on the reverse strand, counting down.
TGCATGTATTTTAGGGATGCCTTAAATATGTGTACGATCCAAAAACTAAGAGATACGAGGAATTCGTATTGAGCTGCAAGGAGGACGTGGGAATTCGAGAATTTGTACGAGCATTCAGCAGAGCGAGATGCTGTGTCAGGATTATGAATATGAGAGTTGCATAGAGCATATCTATGGAATTGGACTAACGGCATATGATAGGAATCAGTACCAGCACGGTTAGTGGACGAACCTGATTTTTAAGTGGTATATTATGTAACGCCCGCAACCGCACGGTGCGTTACGCTGAGTCGGATTGAATAAAACAAATGCTGGTTCTATTTTATTTGTTGGACTTTGGGAAGAAGTATTTATTGAGTTGTTTCATGTGCAGATGGCTAGCGGGTTCGATGGAAATCAGGTGTTCGTTCAGAGCAGTACTGAGATAGCTGGGTTGGAATGATAATGCCATCTTCCTTAGTCCGATCGATCAGATGATTTGGAGAGCACGGCCTGCTCGCACGGCCATACCAGTTGAGTAGATCGCGCTTGCATCGGACCACGGGTTCAAGGGATTGGCAGTATCGGCAGGACAGGATGCCTAACGGGATCAAACATTGTGAGTGGGCTCTTTCCCTTCTCCTCTACTCCTTCATGCCTAATAATATGGAAAACACGTAAAGGCTTGAACACTTGGGCTGAAACATTGTGAACCACTACACTGAGGCGTGCATAGAGTATATGTCGTTGGCTTGGATAGGATTGTGGCTTGAAATGATTTACGCGTTGGATAAGTTGAGGCGATAGTTGGATTATACATTTGAGGCAGTCGGTTGGATACTTGGGATAATGCTTGTACGGCTGGAATGATACATTGAGGCAAATAGGAATATCGGGAATTCGGGCGAGCGAACGTGCATCCGTGCGCGAGTATCACTGGGTCGCTTTGTCTTGCAAAGCGAGCAGTTGTGGTTCGAAACCGAACAACTGCATTGGCGAGGGTGTTGTGCCGCTTGATGGGGCATCGTGCCACGAATGAGGCATTGTTCCACTGAAACGGTATTGGGCCATGGGATTGCTTCGAGCATGGGTGTTGCACCAATTCGGACTCTGTGTTGAGAAGAGGCATTGTGCCTATGAAACACTTAATATTTTGGTGCCTTGGGCTATATATTGAGGTCGAGATTTGGAATCCTTGGTTGGATATGTTGAAAGAATGGTTATGGATATTTGGTTGGATATCGGTTGAACGAGTCTAGGATCGCTTGGTGGGGCAAGAATGTTCGATCCTCTCATCATACCTACTTGGTGTCTGCATGTTACGGACAACCTGTATTGCATAGGGTTTGGTCTCCTCGAACGAGAGCTCCGGGGCACCAGGACCGTTCGGCCATGGAGGATACAACTGGGTAACGCGTCTTGGGCGCGGTGCCAGCGGTTGGATGCGATCCAGGCGGGTTAGCTACTTAGCGCTGTTTCGAATAGAACCGCATTTGATCCGTCCGATCAAAGTCCTTTATGGCTTGGCCAGTGACTTCATATAGCTTAAGAGTTGGCTTGCTTTTCTTTTGTTGGTTTAGCTTTCGTGTAGACGCGGCCACCTTGTCACGCCCCGATCTCCCGCAGGCAATTTCGGCCGTTCCCGCTAGGCGGGAATCACCCTCGCCAGCGCTCCCGCGGAACGATCGCTTAACCTATCCGGGCGTGATGCCGCACGAGCGTGATCCACGCCCGTGCAAGGCCATGGTTCATTGGCTGGCGGCAAGAGTTCTAAGCCACAGAGTCGCACAGATTGTCCGAGTGCAGCGGAGTTTAGGAACGCATAGCGATCGGTAACAGGTTCACTGAGTCGACAATATAGCGGAAGCATCGAAACAAGTAAAGTAATCTCTTTATTGATATGAAACATGTATTACAGGCAGTGTATAGCCGAGATTACAAGTCGCTCGAGCCTCTCTCTCTGAAACAGTAAAAGCGTGCCAAGTGGCTACAACTGTGGAATGCATGTACAGGCGATGGTCAGGCGATGTTCACAACTTATGTCTTGTATATGTGCTTCAGTCCCGGACGCACCGTTGCTTCGGAGTGTTGTCCACGCCTTAGCACGCACGTTGGAGGCGTCCGCACCGCACGAGGTTCTCCCGCACCCTGCATACAAACTGGTGGATTATCAGTACATTGAATGCACTGGTGGGGAAGCTACTCGCCCGCTCGACAAATCCAAACACGTAATACAGGTTCCGTGCACAACTATTAAGTTGTCTTTCTAGTTGCCTTAGGATCAGTTTCATGCAAACATTGAATAGCTTAACGTGTCGGGCAGTGCGCCGTGCGATGTTTGAGGAAACACGGCGAGACTTACCAACTTACCATTTCTCCTTCCCTGTCCAAGGCAAACATGATTAATTCAAGCACGGTAAGTATAAACATTCAGGAAGCATAGCATATGCAAACATGAGGGTCGTTATGTTCAGATCGTCCAGGTGTTCAGTTCATTGATGCTATGCAATGACTCGCACGCGGATAGCCGCTAAGCGAGGATGACTTATCTATATGACGAAAGTCGCTAGCATAGCCTTTATGGACGGGTTATGGTCTCGGGACTAAGAGCGATAGCAACGCAGGTGGCGAGCCCCGCTACATAACACTCCGTCCGTGACTAACGACCATACAAACTCTTCCGCCCGGATCGGATCGGTCCCAGTGCCCCGGTGACCGTCCACGGAAGCCAAAAATCCTTGTGCACAGGTTGTCCGCGACATGCAGGTCAGGGTCTATCCAAATCCAAAGCTTGACATGATAATCATGGAACACACAAACTTATTCTGAACGAGCACATTGCTCCACGAGCTGGGATTCGAACAGTACAAACACAATCCTCGTTCAGATCCAAACATGGCATGATTATCATTCAAGCGTGATTCACATTCCAATATCCATTCTTGCTTAATGCATTCCCCTAGTTCGGGGATTTGCCTTGGGTGACCTAACGGTCCCGGATACTTGCAGGTTCAAATGCACAGAAGGACTATTTGATAGTCTTCTGGCTAAACAAGAATGCATGCACAACACAATAACGCTAGACGTTCGAAAGCAGACAAGCATACGTTTCTAAGGAATATAAGCAGGCACGTTGCTCGGACCCGAAGGTAAGCCGAGAGTTGAAACCGTTAAGGGACTTAGCATGCGAGGGTCTGAATATAAGCAGTATTTCATTTCCATGTTCTAGCATAGCAATACAGGTTAGGATTTTTCCCTTAGCTAGGTGCGTTGGATTTATTAGCATGCAGGGGTGATTCACCTAGCGACTAGCATGAATATTCTAGATTTTATGTGTGCTGGCTAAGCAAAGACAAGTTCACCGTAGCCACCCACCTTAGCGATGATTCGCCTCGGTAGAGCGATACGTCTGAGCGAGCCTCTGATAGTCCAAGCCGGATTCCTGTAGGGACAAGTCTGGATATCCTTTGCTTCTTGATCGAGGCAAAGCGGGTCGGGACAGTTGCACGATTGCCGATTGAGACGGCAGTCCGCTTGAGCGAAACGGGGTGTTACATCCTACCCAACTTAGAAAAAGTCTCGTCCTCCAGACTTACTAAGGACAAGCAGTAATCTAGGGTTGAGGCAATCCTAGACAAGTCGTTTGTACTTGTTCATTTGGATCTTCACTTGCACAAGCGTCAAAATCAGCATATCGCTTAGACTGGATCGTGCGCACTTTCGAAGGTACCCTCTAGCGTGAACACGTCAACCAGCTTAGTGATAGCGAAGTCTTAGCACTCGAGTTTCACCTTTTCTTAAGTCTTGGATGGTGCACTAGTTCAAGGCGTCCCTCGAATAGATGCATTCAACCAAACTTAGGGTTAGTAAAAATCGGACAAGCTACTAGCGATACTCTTAAGGGTTCGCACAGGTTGGCACAAAGGCCACTCGCAGCATACAACCAGACAAGCAAGCATATCATTCAAAATGCATTTTGAAAGTATTTAGAATTATTGTTGGAACATCCCATCGAGGCATTGAGAGAGAGCGTGCACATAACCCACGAACGAGCTTTCGAAACAGAGATATCGAATCGAAGTCCAAAGGCGTAGAAGCCAGGCTCTGATACCAACATGTCACGCCCCGATCTCCCGCAGGCAATTTTGGCCGTTCCCGCTAGGCGGGAATCACCCTCGCCAGCGCTCCCGCGGAACGATCGCTTAACCTATCCGGGCGTGATGCCGCACGAGCGTGATCCACGCCCGTGCAAGGCCATGGTTCATTGGCTGGCGGCAAGAGTTCTAAGCCACAGAGTCGCACAGATTGTCCGAGTGCAGCGGAGTTTAGGAACGCATAGCGATCGGTAACAGGTTCACTGAGTCGACAATATAGCGGAAGCATCGAAACAAGTAAAGTAATCTCTTTATTGATATGAAACATGTATTACAGGCGGCGTATAGCCGAGATTACAAGTCGCTCGAGCCTCTCTCTCTGAAACAGTAAAAGCGTGCCAAGTGGCTACAACTGTGGAATGCATGTACAGGCGATGGTCAGGCGATGTTCACAACTTATGTCTTGTATATGTGCTTCAGTCCCGGACGCACCGTTGCTTCGGAGTGTTGTCCACGCCTTAGCACGCACGTTGGAGGCGTCCGCACCGCACGAGGTTCTCCCGCACCCTGCATACAAACTGGTGGATTATCAGTACATTGAATGCACTGGTGGGGAAGCTACTCGCCCGCTCGACAAATCCAAACACGTAATACAGGTTCCGTGCACAACTATTAAGTTGTCTTTCTAGTTGCCTTAGGATCAGTTTCATGCAAACATTGAATAGCTTAACGTGTCGGGCAGTGCGCCGTGCGATGTTTGAGGAAACACGGCGAGACTTACCAACTTACCATTTCTCCTTCCCTGTCCAAGGCAAACATGATTAATTCAAGCACGGTAAGTATAAACATTCAGGAAGCATAGCATATGCAAACATGAGGGTCGTTATGTTCAGATCGTCCAGGTGTTCAGTTCATTGATGCTATGCAATGACTCGCACGCGGATAGCCGCTAAGCGAGGATGACTTATCTATATGACGAAAGTCGCTGGCATAGCCTTTATGGACGGGTTATGGTCTCGGGACTAAGAGCGATAGCAACGCAGGTGGCGAGCCCCGCTACATAACACTCCGTCCGTGACTAACGACCATACAAACTCTTCCGCCCGGATCGGATCGGTCCCAGTGCCCCGGTGACCGTCCGCGGAAGCCAAAAATCCTTGTGCACAGGTTGTCCGCGACATGCAGGTCAGGGTCTATCCAAATCCAAAGCTTGACATGATAATCATGGAACACACAAACTTATTCTGAACGAGCACATTGCTCCACGAGCTGGGATTCGAACAGTACAAACACAATCCTCGTTCAGATCCAAACATGGCATGATTATCATTCAAGCGTGATTCACATTCCAATATCCATTCTTGCTTAATGCATTCCCCTAGTTCGGGGATTTGCCTTGGGTGACCTAACGGTCCCGGATACTTGCAGGTTCAAATGCACAGAAGGACTATTTGATAGTCTTCTGGCTAAACAAGAATGCATGCACAACACAATAACGCTAGACGTTCGAAAGCAGACAAGCATACGTTTCTAAGGAATATAAGCAGGCACGTTGCTCGGACCCGAAGGTAAGCCGAGAGTTGAAACCGTTAAGGGACTTAGCATGCGAGGGTCTGAATATAAGCAGTATTTCATTTCCATGTTCTAGCATAGCAATACAGGTTGGGATTTTTCCCTTAGCTAGGTGCGTTGGATTTATTAGCATGCAGGGGTGATTCACCTAGCGACTAGCATGAATATTCCAGATTTTATGTGTGCTGGCTAAGCAAAGACAAGTTCACCGTAGCCACCCACCTTAGCGATGATTCGCCTCGGTAGAGCGATACGTCTGAGCGAGCCTCTGATAGTCCAAGCCGAATTCCTGTAGGGACAAGTCTGGATATCCTTTGCTTCTTGATCGAGGCAAAGCGGGTCGGGACAGTTGCACGATTGCCGATTGAGACGGCAGTCCGCTTGAGCGGAACGGGGTGTTACACACCTTGCCTCGGCAAGAGTGCACTTGAGATTGGAATATAAACTTTGGTTGAGGATGGATATTGAGGCGAGACTGATGGTTCGATATGTTATCGTGCAAGCAATGGCATTGAGTAAGACGAGTCGGTTATATAATGCTTGTCGTTTGGTTTGAGATTGAATGCTTGCATGCGTAAACTGCTTTACAGCTTTCCTTAACATGTCATTCATATGCCATGAAACGAATCTTGGATTCAACTAGAAAGATCACCATATAACTGTTTGCATTCACTATTTTACTTAGTGTCGGCTTAGACGAGTGGGTTACCCCGCTCACCAGTACGGCTGTGTACTACCCACGTTTGTGGGCAATATTTCAGGTACGCAGGCGTAGTGGCACTGCTTGGATATACGAGGCATGATGTATGAACTGTAAGTACCTTTGTGGGCTAGAGAACAGAGCAAGAGCATTTCATCGTCTCCGTGGCATCGCCTTTGTGGCATTGCCTTCGGGGCATTTTATTTGGACCCTATCGAGAGCTTCGCTGCGTATTACTCTGATGTATGCTTGGTACACAATACTTGACTTCCGCTGCAACTTGGTTGTTTCAATGATAACATTTGGTGTTTGACAACATCGCCTTGTACGACCGCAACTCCAGGCTCGTACGGCATCACGTCCCGATGAGAACGATGGTCCTGCGGGAGAGCTGCAACGTGGTGATTCACGTTCAGCGGGGACTATTGAGCTTGCAGGAGATTGGGACATGACATGGCGTATGAATCCAATAGCCTTCCGATCCAGTTGTTTCCAGTCTTCAGCAGCTTTATCCGATGGTTTTGTGTTGTCGCCCTCCAACGGATCATGGAAGTCCTTGCACCCGAGTAGATCCTCTATCATTGGCTTCCAAATCGTCAAGTTCTTCCCAGTGAGAGTAATCATACGAATGTCCATCTGGTCCTTAGACATAGTTCTATATAACTTAGGTGAAATTACATGATTGACAAAAAAATCATTGTTGAATCCTTTGCTCTAATAAGTTCAACCCCCTCACCACATTCAAGAAGAAACGACATATATTACAATGAAATCACTCACCATCCCGTAGCAATTTTTCTAACCGAAGTTGACGACTTCTCGATTAGATCTCTTCTTCCCTGTCTTGGATGGTGAATAACCCTAAGAGTTAGACTTTTTCTTAGATTTTCTGTGAACGAGCACCCTGAATCTCAACTTTATGCTATCTTTTTTTGTCTCCACCCTCACCCATAATAGGATGAGAAACTTTAATTTTATGTCATAGTTTTTTTCTAAATAGGAAAATATATTATCTAAAATAGGAAATACCAATTATGGACGTCCAAATATGGTCGAATTAAATATTTAAATCTTACGTTTAATATAAAATTTTAATTTATATCAAATCAAATTTTCGACTATATTTGGATTTCAAAATTTTTCAAATTCAAACTGGAGAGGAAATCAAAAAAAGCTTTAAGGAGCCCCAAATCCGAAACCATAAGCAGATCGGGACAAGATAGCCAATCAAGTTCAAGAAACGAAGATTTTCCTTTACATCAACCATTACTGATATACAATAACAGAGACTATAACATGGAATAAAAAAGAAACCGTCCTAATATTCTCTAACATGCACTTTTTAATATATTTTAATATTATGTAATATTGTTGCTCAAATCTATTTCTCTGTTAAAAATGAAACATCACATAGGGGACTTAATTAAAACAATATAAAGGATATATATATAACCCTGAACGGGTTTGTAGATTTTTTCATTGGAAACTTCCTTATATCATTCCGGACATTCTCCTGTCAAAACGATAAGTGTGCGTATAAACACCGACAGACATTTTTACTATAATATTATGAAGAAGAAAAAAATCAAAGAGTATCTTTGGATATATTCAGATGGAACTCAACGTTCACACGGAAGCTTCGACAACTTTTGAAAGTGTGTGATAGGAACATAAAGCCTCATATGAAATGGAAAAGATATATATATATATTTTTTTTAAAGTAAATGGAAAAGATGTTAATATGTAAAAAAGAAGAAGAAGTCATGATATTAGTAAGAGCAGCCATTAAACCAGCATGCTTATTCTGTTGCTCGCTATCCATTAGTAATATTTCATTAACCTCCAATATATATAAAAATTCTATTTTCATATAACCCCATCAAAATGTAACATATTTTTGTATAAGCCCCTACACTTTTCTTTATATAACTCCCCTACAACTTATTATTTTCTTAGATTGATATCAATATTGTCACGTCCCAATCTCCCGCAAGCTCAATCGTCCCCGCTGAACGTAAATCACCAAGTTGCAGGGCTCCCGAGATAATTGTTCTCATCGGGACGTGATGCCGTATGAGCCTGGAGTTGCGCTCGCACAAGACGATGTTGTCAAACACCAAAGTTATTATCGAAACGACCAAGTTGCAGCAAAAGTCAAGTATTGTGTACCAAGCACACATCAGAGTATATGCAGCGAAGCTCTCGATAGGGTCCAAATAAAATACCACAAAGGAGAATGCAACACTCTTGCTCTTTCTCTTGCCCACAAAGGTAGTTACCGTTCATACATTATGTCCCGTATATCCAAACAGCGTCACCAGTACGAGTTGTGAGACCTCTGGTGAACTCTCCAGTCCCATCAGACTAAACTACAGAACATTTTGTTGATCGTTGTGACATCACAGGCTATGGAGTGAGAGAAGAAATGATAGGGAGGATTTTATTTTATTTTTTTTGGTTTAACTCCGACTACAATTGAAAAAATTAATCCACTATTTTGTAGGATTGAATCTATCAGCTATGATGCTCTATATTTTTACATGTTGACCACTAAAGCCAGAACTTTGAATGAATTATAGAGACAAAAGACATTTGGAATGACTCGTGAACTTTAGGCTATCTCCAATAGGAATTTCTAAAATTGAATTTCAATCTTACTTGACATTGTACTATAAAGAAATTTTTATTCTAGTTGGTAGAGTTTATACATATAAATTGTAAAAAAAAAAAAAAAAAAACTTTTCAACGGTTCTCAATTTCTATCTTACATGACATAAAATAAAAAGAGTCAATTTAATGATTTAATTTGAAAGTAGAGCCCAATATTAATTTCTATGAAAGAGAAATTCTACACGTTTTTCAACGATTATTAATTTCTATCTTACGTGACAGAAAATAAAAATGACAAATTTAATGATTTAGTTTAAAAATAGAGCCGGATATTAATTTCTACGATATAAAATTTTTTATATAAATTCTTTATTATACATTAGCGCTACGTAGGACAAAAATTAGAATAGAAATTTTGGGAGAAATGTTTTCTAATTTTTTTTTTCTACCATATAAATATGATAAATATGGAAGATGGCGTTATATGCAAAAAGTACTAAATATTATGAGAGTTATTGATGGTAGTTGGATACTTGTGGAGCTTTCCATGCTCTCTCCTTTAATAGAAAGAAAGACCAACCCATTCCACATTTAAACCTCTTTACTCCTTCCAACCCCATCCACATTTAAACCACTTACTCTCCTCTTTCTTCCTTCCTTGGTCACATATCTGTTCTTCTTGAAAGAGAATGGGTGTGGAGAAATCATCAGCAAGTAATGGTAATGGAGTGACTGAGAGATCACTGGAGGAAGGGAGCACAAGAGAAGAAGCAGCTCAGCTGCATCATGAGAATGGATATGGGACTACTACTTCTTCTGCTAAGAGAGGCAGCTGTGCCTTCAATTTATCTGTCCACTTCTTGCAGAAGGTGATACCATAGTCCATTCTCTCCACCATATATTTATTTGCATCTTTGTAATCATCAATTCAAATCTATTGTCTATGCTGCACGAACACCAATACGACACGACACAATACAGACACAAATTCATATTTGGCTAATTTGGACTAAAAAATATCCTTAATTATCAACTTTTGCACTTCAATGCTGTAAACTATTTTGTATAATATCCTGAAAGTTTTGGTAAGTTACTCCCTCTGTTAACCTCGGTCCACTTTCGCCATCTCCATCCCACCTCTCTCTCTCTATTTAAGATTTTATCACTCCAATCAATAGTTAAATTGAGGAAAAACTTGAGGAGTGAGAAACCGATTCCTCAAATTTGAGAAGAGAGTATCCTCAATTTGGGGATTCATTTTTTTTTTTATATTTTTAATGTATATCTTTTAATTTAAAATATAATATATATAATAATTACATCATTAAAAAACTTTGTTGATGAGATATATGAATAGTCTAATATTGAATATATTTGTGCTTACTTTAAAAAAAAATTTGTTATTAGATACTGAACAATAAAGATTGTTGCTAGCAACTAAGCAAAATATTTAATCAAGTTATAATTATATGTAAGTCTAAACAATGTAGAATAATATAGTGTATATAATTATATTACAATAATTGTAAAAGAAATGAAGTTACGTAGAAATAAATAATAGTTGTTTATTGTTTGAGTAGTGAGGTTAACCGGGAGGGGGTGGGCATATTCCCCCTTAGTAATTTATATCTTTTTTATTTTCTTAATAAATATTTTAGTTTTAGATATTAATTCCTGAACACCCCCCCCTCCCCACCCACCCACCCACCCACCCACACACACACACACACACACCACCACCACCACACACACACACACACACACACACACACAAATATTTTTTACTCCTCTAAAATATAGCTTCCCCCCTCCTTCACTCCAAACATTTTAATCAAGCTCCGCCACAGGAGGTTAAGAGATGTGTTGGAATTGTAAAAGTTTGATGATGGAATAATACGAGAAGATTTTATTTTGAGTCCTCAAATTGAATTTAAAAAAAAAATTAGATTGGAGATGGTCTTAACAGTGATCCGATGGCCAGTTTCAACCTGTCCCATTGTCTTTTGGAGTGATTGTGTCGTGTGAAGACTGTCAATACATGTTACAATGCGACAAGTATACGGCAAAGAATAATCTTTTTTTGTTCTTGTCCTTTTGGAGCAATCAGATAGGCATGACTTCATTGCTATGTGACACATTGATGGCTAAGCTAAATTTTATATAGGAGAAGATTATGACCCTTCTTTTCTTCTTTGACTTTAATTGCAGTAGCAAAAATTAGGTGATTCCATTCCTTGTTCTAGAGACCATTAGATCATCTGCTAGAAATAGTAGCTGTTCCACCACAACCGCTGAAACTATCGAAATCAACAAATTTAAAAGCATCCAAACTAAGGACGGAACAAAAAATTTGAGCTGGAGTGGGCTGACTAAGTTGAAAAAAAAATGAAAAAGAAAAAGGAGAAATTTTTTGAGGTGGACTGAAGACTGGAGCCATCCCAATCCCTACATGGTTCTGCCTGATCCAAAACCCTCATCGATGCCCCGAAACCGCTAATTAAGAAGGATCTGCTACTGATATCGTTAATTGTGAACCATGGTACAAAAATTAAGAACAATTCGATACTGTGAACAAGGGTACAAAGTTTTCATACTCGGCAAATCCTATACGAAAAATACACGGGATAGCTTAACTACTCGACCAATTGGACTTTTAAGAACTATATATACTATTATAAAGAGGTTCACAAATGGCTCAAAATGAGTCGTCTAAATCGTATGTATATCTTCACTTCGCATATATTCTTATCATGTAAGGAAAAAAAATCTTAAAATCTTTCTAACTATCCGAACATATATTCAAAGCCTATAAACATATTTATAAAAGAAAATTCTAATTAAAATATATTTAATATTCAAATTATATTTAAACCACATATATTCAAAATTTTAAAAACATATATATAATAAATCCTAATTAAAATATATTTAAATTATATTTAAACTATTTAAATATAATTTAAATTTTTATCTATTTTTTAATAATATCAGATAATTTTTTTCTTTTTTTTTCTTTTTGGTACGTTGCAAGTGACTAGTATTCTTAATTGCAAGTGTTTCTTAACTAATTAATAGTTTCCCATAGATACCCTTGTCATAAACATTCACGATAATCCTGAATTTGCCTTTGGTTTAACAAGTTTGCTACCAACCAGACATAGTAAAATAGCTGAGATTAGAATTTATATTGGATACAGTAGAAATATTATTATTGGTAGTATTAGTATTATTATGTAATCAAAGTCAATTATCAATAACGATGTGTGTGTTTTTCCTACTTTGCTTGTTAATTTGCGGTGATATCTTCTTCACAAATTTCATAATCAATTTGTAGGTGAACTAAATATTAATGTCACACAGTTAATAAATACAACATGTGTCCATTCTCAAATGCTATCAAACAGGGGTCCCTAAGAAGAAGAGAGACATTTCTGAGGCTTTAACTTGCAAGAAACCCTTGTTAGAATTTATGACAGGATATGGCCAACTATTTAATTTTCAAGCACATTCCCTTTTCATCATACATATCACTTGCATGCATCATTAGACTTGACACTCATAGTGTAACAACATATATAGATTTGTATTAGTAATTTAGGGCATATTTGGTTCACTGCAATGTAATTGTAACCGTAATGAAATTGAATGAAAATAAATGTATTTGTATTTTTTTTCATTCGATTTCATTGCGATTACATTACAGTAAACCAAACGGGGCCTTGGTAAGTTTGTTGGTTGTGTTTCTTGTTTGGAGCAACATATAATTGTCTATGTAATTCAATAATGGAATATTTTGTTGATAATATTTTTTCTGATTTCCTGTAAACAATATAACACAAGTTTAGTGTTACCGATCTCGAATCCTCCTAGAGATAAAATTCCCTTGCTACTGACTTTCCGTCACTGAACACATTTTCAGAAGAGATGACCCGAACTTAGCTTTGCCCATTTGCTGTCTACGGAAGGAGAAAGAGGCAAACTTTTGTTGAAAGTTTTCACGTTAAAAGTGTGTATCACAGAAAAAAATTGACTGTATAAATAGCTACCCCCCTACAATAATTGATGAATAGGACTTCAGTGATAATAACAGATGACCCAAACCTAGTATTGAAATTAGGATATTTGTGGACGCTGTGTGCGTGTACCCGCATATGTAACACACGTCGAACCAATCTGAGCTGGACTGGACGACGTCGATGACACGTGCACGTGTGTCCCATATGACTAGTCCACAATAACTCACAAGTGAACAAAAATGAAAAAGTATTATATGGACAAGTGAGTGAGTTCCATTTTCCAATGTGGAACTAAAAAAGAGCTTAGTTTTTTTACCAAGTGATACAACAATATTTTAGTCCCACATGGGATATGAGAGATCATTCTCCTTTGGTTAAATTGCTAAACCCACTTTATTGAGTCCATCCAACCCGTGAGAACGTTTGCGGTTTAATGCTCGTTTTTTAGTCGGATTTGCGATTTAATACACGTTTATTAATCGCACACTTAGCTGCGGACCGGAAGACGAGTAAAACGATAATTTTCTATCTTTTTATTTTTATTTTTTATTTATTCTTTTTGAGTTTAAGTTGAGGTCTTTCGAACCAGCAATCCATTCTATTGCACGAACATGATCCTTTCCACTGCAGAACACACGGTTCGTAGAGACGAAATCTATTATTCTAAGGACATCGTCTGTAACTCTAATCCTTTGCTCTCAATTCCTATTTCTGGTTTATGTGGTTTCCTCTTTACATGCTTTTAAGTTAATTTCCAAGAAGTTTTTTTGTTAATGATGAAAAGGAAATTTAAGTAGGGTTATGAAGTGTAGTATTTCTGGTTGTGTGTATAGATAATAGCTGAAGTGTTGGGGACTTACTTCGTGATATTCGCGGGTTGTGCTTCTGTGACTGTGAATCTGAGCAAGAATGGCACCGTCACATTTCCGGGCATATGCATCGTCTGGGGCTTGGCCGTCATGGTCATGGTGTACTCCGTCAGCCACATCTCGGGCGCTCACTTCAACCCTGCAGTCACCATTGCCTTTGCCACTTGTGGAAGATTTCCATGGAAACAGGTTTGTAACAATATTAAGCTACAAAGACTTGATACTTCTCAATCATATTCTTATACTTGTGGTTGCAATCTTATCATCATCATACAAGCCAAATAACAGCTTTCTACTCTTACATTTCCCGGACATGAAATAGTATAGTACTTGTATCGATCCGTATGTATCAATCTACTGTAGTTACATAGGTGAATATATTGTACCTATCTGGAACTTTTCGTATCCTGTATCCGTGTCACGTTCTTATTAGTGTCGGACTTGAGATTTTGAGACCTGGGACGTACTCCAAAAGTGGTGCCCTCAAAACTATTATTTGTAGTGTTTTGCTCATATATAGACTCATAATGCAAGTTTACAACCTAATAGATTACATATATATGTACAATTGTACAGTGCATCTACAAAAGAAACAACAAACAAAAGCCTATTGAAAGAAATCAAACAATTAAAGTACATGAATTTGGTATATATACGTGAAAAAAATTTATATATGCAATAGACTTGTAAACATGAATCAGATGATTACATATTCAAATATGGTAATCGGTGAGAGAGAAATCTATATATATAATGTCCTCATGAGTCCTGTGAAGTCTTAGATATCTAGATTCAAGAATAAAATTGTAACATGTGATTTGTTGTTCAATTACCTCCAACAAACATATATATATATATATATATATATATATATATATATATATATATAGAGAGAGAGAGAGAGAGAGAGAGAGAGAGAGCAGAGGAATTTGACAACGACGGAAGGGTGGAGGAGATTAAGAGCATAAGACTGTTATATCGAAGGAAGGAGAGGATTAATTTTACAGTGACGACACCAAAATTGTTGTTTACTTTGACTAACAGACTTGTATCTTGGTATTCTAGTATATGACATTATATATCCTATAAACAAAAAAGATCTTTTTATACGGAATAAAAGGATCAGAATGAGCATGCTGGACTTTTATTCAAAATTAAGCTTTGTTGAAATTAGTTGATGATTTTATTGATTGTCTCATTGGCATTATATAGCCTTACAGTCATTGATCTTAATCATTATGACAATTATCTCATAATGGAATATCCTGTGACATATTCTGGCATCCCAAATATGTCCTCAGGATATTCCCATGTGCTTATACTATACTTAAATATGACACCCAACATACCATATCAACACCCACCTCAAGATGGGTGAAAGATATTCACTAAGCCCATCTTGTCACATCCTCTAATCATGCTCACTGAGGCGAGTCCCTTGGTTAGTCCATCTGCTACTTGATCCCTGGTTGGAACATGGCCAAGCTCCAGTAATCCACTATCCAACTTCTCTTTGATGAAGAATCTATCAATCTCGATGTGTTTGGTCCTGTTATGCTGTACTGGATTGTTGGCGATACTAATAGCTGACTGATTGTCACACCACAGCTTCATCTGGGCTCCTTGATCTAGCTTCAGCTCCACCAGCATATTCTTCAACCATAGCAGCTCTGCAACTCCCAAGGCCATAGCTCTGTACTCTGCTTTAGCTGTCGATCTGGCCACCACAGACTGCTTCTTACTCCTCCAGGAGACCAAGTTACCTCCTACAAATATGCAATATCCCGAGGTAGACCTCATGTCATCAGCACAACTAGTCCAGTCAGAATCACAGTAGCCCTCGATGCTCACGTGATTGTTCTTCCTGAATATTAGTCCCTTCCCGGGAGCACCTTTCAAGTACCTCAGAATCTGGTACACTGCATCCATATGACCCTTCCGTGGGTCATGCATGTAGCGGCTCACCACACTTACTGCAAAGCAGATATCAGGACGTGTGTGGCTCAAATAGATCAACTTGCCAACCAGTCTCTGGTATCTGTCCCGATCAACTGGTTCTCCAGCCTCAGCATCAATCTTGAACCTCTGATCTATTGGTGTCGCTGCAGGTTTGCACCCCAACATTCCAGTTTCTGTGAGAAGGTACAGTGCATACTTCCTTTGAGAGAGAACAATCCCCTCTGCTTCTCGAGCAATCTCAATCCCAAGGAAGTACCGAAGAAGGCCGAGATCCTTCACCTCGAATTCCTTGCCAAGCTTTCCTTTGAGTTGGGCGATCTCATGCTCATCATCTCCTGTGATAATCATATCGTCCACATACACCGCAAGCATGGTGATGTGGCCTCCACTCCGACGGAAGAACACAGTATGATCAGCATTGATCTGCTGATATCCCATCCCTATCATCGCCCTTCTGAATCTGTCAAACCACGCTCGAGGAGACTGCTTCAGTCCATAGAGGGACTTCTTCAACCTGCAGACCTTGCCTACTGTCTGATTGGTGTCAAATCCTGGTGGTATCTCCATGTACACCTCCTCCACTAGATCTCCGTGAAGAAACGCATTCTTCACATCCAGTTGGTGTAGCTTCCATCCACCATTCGCTGCCAGAGAAATCAGAGTCCTGACAGTGCTCATCTTTGCAACTGGTGCAAAGGTCTCGTCATAGTCGATGCCGTATGTCTGACTGTATCCTTTGGCTACTAGTCGAGCTTTGTAGTGCTCAACCTGTCCATCTGGGTTCTGCTTCACGGTAAAGACCCACTTGCATCCAACTGCTCTCTTCCCCTCTGACAGTCTCACAAGCTCCCAAGTGTGGTTCTTCTCCAGAGCTCCCAACTCCTCGTGCATTGCCGCTTTCCACTTTGGATCGTTCTTGGCAACCTGCCAATTGTTAGGTACAGTAATACTATCCAAAGATGCTATAAATGCTCCATGAGAAGAAGGGATATGGTCATAAGAAACAAACTGAGCAATATCCCAACCATATCTGTTTGGAGGATTTCCTGCATTGCTGCGAGTGGTCCTCCGTACAGATAGTGGTGTGGGAGGAGTAGAAGTAGGAGAAATGATATCTTGTGAAGGAGAGGGTATCACCTGAAGGGGGGTTGGTGTCGGTGCCTCAGGAGTTGGGACGAACGCAGGCAAGGGACTTGGCACTGGCACTGTCGGTACTGGTCCTGCAGTTTGCTTCTCTCCTGCTGTAGGTAAGTAACTCTCCCTGAGCCGTAGGCCTAACACCTTCACCTTCTTGTCCCTTCTCCGTGCCTCCATGCCTCCATGCCAAACTTCTAAATCGGTTACCACCAAGTTCTCCATCTCCCCCTCTCGCCTAATACTGGCAGTATTAGGCGTGTTGTGTGAAGTTCCGTCCTGGTGGTAGTATGGCTCATGCTCCCGAAAGTGGACATCCATACTGACAAACTTCTTCTCTACTGGACTCCAGCACACATACCCCTTCTGGGTCGCCGAGTAGCCTACGAAGATGCATTTGACCGCTCTAGGGTCAAGTTTTCCAACTGATGGCCTATTGTCCTTCACAAAACACACACCCCCAAACACCTTCAGTGGGAGTATCCCACTATTATTGCCTTGCAATACCTCACATGGGAACTTCCATCCGAGGACCTTCGAGGGCATCATGTTGATGAGTTGAGCTGCTGTCAATACTGCATGCCCCCACAGACTCTATGGGACATTCATGTCGATCATCATACTTCTTGCGACCTCCAGAAGGTGTCTCTTTTTCCTTTCTGCAACTCCATTTTGTGCTGGTGTGTATGCACAGGTGGTCTGATGCTGTATTCCGTGTGCTGACAAGTATTCTGCAAGCGTCCTGTTGGTATACTCCGTTCCATTGTCAGACCTCAATACCTTCACAACTGCTTTGTACTGAGTCTGGACATGCTTATGGAAATCCTGAAAACAAGCAGGTACATCATTCTTATTTTTCATCAAATATAACCTGGTAACACGAGAGGCACACTCAATAAAAGAAACAAAGTACTTATAACCATTCATAGTGTTAGTAGCACATGGACCCCAGACATCATAATGTACTACCTCAAAAGCAAAAGTGCTCCTATGACCCGTGCCAACATATGAGCTCCTAGTAAGTTTTTCTAACTCGCACGCATCACATACTAATTTCTCTTTATTTGTTTTTGCATAAATCTCTGGATACAACTTACTTAGAGTATCAAAGGAAGAATGTCCCATCCTCCGATGATGGAGTATCAAGGTATCCTCAGTCCTCTGCTGCCATAGATACCAATGCTGAGTCCAGTCCTTCTCGATCTAGGTACCACAGTCCCTCATGCCAAGTGCCAGTCCCAAGTCTTCGTCCTGTCCCTTTCTCCTGGAAGGTCACATTAGGAATATCAAAAGAAACAATGCATTTAAGTTGGAGGATTATAGAACTAATGGACAAGAGACTGACTGGAAAGGATGGAGCATGTAAAACATTGGATAATCTTACTGAACCTGTACAATTAACAGTATCCTTACCGACCACTGGCTGGAAAGTGCCATCAGCTGTCTGAATGCTGTCTGCTGATGCTAGGTGAGTGTAGGAAGAAAACTCACTAGCATTCCCCGTCACATGCCGAGATGCTCCTGAGTCGATAATCCAGTCTGATGATTTAAGGGAAGAGATAGAAGCAAGGGCAAGTGATTCGTCAGTACCTTCTGATGGATGGGCATACATGGCAGCGTTGCCCCTAACAAAGAATGAGGTGGACGCCTCCTCTGTTCTACTCCTCATGTCTCCCAGTGCCTGGTCCTCCACAGTAAAGGTGCCATCAGTTTCTCCGTTCCCTTCTGATATCAGGAGGTTCGCCCGATAACCTCCTCGGCCGCCTCGTCTACCCCCTCGACCACGACCACGTCCTCCATTATATCCTCGTCCGCCGAACGGTCCTCGTCCACCACCTGAATCTCCCTCCCTAGGTGGTTTGGTACAAGCATACCGATAATGACCTATCTCCCCACAGTTGTAGCACTGCCGGTTATGCTGCCAGGGCTCTCCTTTAGATCCTGTGTTACCTGAGCTGGTGATCGCTAGTGCTGACTTTGCTTCGGGGGGACCACCTGTCCCGGCTTGCAGTCTGATGCGTGTCTCCTCCTGGATCATGGCTGAGATAGCCTCCTCAAGGCTAGGGATCTTTGGTTGGGCTAGAAGTAGGGCCGTCCTCTGTGCGAACCTGTCTCTCCTTACACTTAGGGTCCCCGCAGCTCGCCCGATCTGAGGAGTGATCATAATCCAACCACAGACGCTCCAACTCCGTGGCATACTCCTGCACCGTCTTCTCTCCCTGTACGGTGTCATCAATCTCCCCCTTTATCTGGAAGACCCGTAAGTTGTTCCCCACACCATCATAGGTCCTTCTCAACTTCTTCCACACATCTTTCACCATCTCAATACCGTCTACTGTGGCGGCAATAGACTGGACTAAGGAGTTAAGAAGCCAGATGTAGATCACCATATGAGTGGACTTCCACTCATCGCGTCCTGTCGAGCCCTCGTCCGGCTCTGTCGTCTCGCCCGTCAGGAACCCCTCCATGTTTTTTCCTGCGAGAGTTCTTCTCACACGCCGTGACCAACTCAGATAGGTGGCTGGTCCATCTAATTTCAGATCGATGGAGGGAAGCTTCAACTCCGGCGACGTTCGTGTCGTGTTCTCACCAGCCGACATCGTCAACAACTTCATCAACGTCGCCACCTCTGCAGAATTTAGCTTCTTGATGATCTCCTCCATCGATGCGTCGTCTATCCAATCACGTCACGTCCGCTCCACGACTCACGCTCGTCCTCGTCGTCCGCTCCTAGATCCGAACATGTCCCCCCTTTTTTCAGATCTAGGCATCCCTATTAGGCGCTGTCTCGTGCTGGTGCGGAGGAGGCGGCAGCACGCATGTCATAGCCGTCGTCGCAGCAGCAGCAGCAGCAGTAGTAGCCGCAGCTGTAGTGGGACGGGGCAGCAACAGCGAAGGGCGGCCTGCGAAGGGCGGAGAAGGGAAGAAGGGGGGGCGTGGAAGAGTTCGGTGGAGGAGATCTAGGAAATCCTCCTGTGGGTTTGTGGAAGCTTGGTGACGGCTAGGGTTTGTGGAAACTTGGCTCTGATAACATGTTGAAATTAGTTGATGATTTTATTGATTGTCTCATTGGCATTATATAGCCTTACAGTCATTAATACAATGATCTCAATCATTATGACAATAATCTCATAATGGAATATCCTGTGACATATTCTGGCATCCCAAATATGTCCTCAGGATATTCCCATGTGCTTATACTATACTTAAATATGACACCCAACATACCATATCAACAAGCTTACATACAGATGAGATATACTGAACAACAAGCAAAGGGGGGAATTTCTATTTCAAGTCCATGAAATATGTTTCCGTATGAAAATTACTCCTTTGGTTCAATATATTTGTATGCAAATTATACTTTGTCAGGTGCCAGCTTATATTACAGCTCAGATGTTAGGATCCACTCTCGCCAGCGGCACGCTCCGGCTGCTATTCGGAGGCAAACGCGAGCACTACTTCGGGACGATTCCGGCAGGGTCAGACCTTCAGTCTCTGGCCATCGAGTTCATCATCTCCTTCTACCTCATGTTCGTCATCTCAGGTGTTGCCACTGACAATCGAGCAGTAAGCCGCACAAAATTTATAAAAAAAACTCAATTTTGATGATAACATTGTTCAAAACTTGTACATATCTTCACTTTCTGATGAACAAACTGCAGATTGGAGAACTGGCAGGGCTAGCTGTTGGAGCTACCGTCTTACTGAATGTTCTATTTGCCGGGTATGTTAATCTATACTATTATATAATGAGAACATAATAAAAGTTCAGTTTCAACGTAAAACTTTTAAATCTCAAATATATTATTGTATATGTTTACTAATTAATATTATTCATTAAGGTTAATAGAGATAGTTAGGTAATTACAGAAGCTGTTCTTTGATCTTCCTAAATAGTCTTGTAGGCTGGTATAAAATAATATATGTAGAAAGATTTAATTGATTTATTTCTCAAAGAGGGGGTACATATATATAGGAGGAGGCTAGCCTCCTCCTTACTTTCTATCCAATGTAGCCTCCTCCTTACTTTCTATCCAATGTGGGACTAAATAAGTTCCCATAACTCAACACTCCCCCTCAAGATGGACGATAGATATCAATCATTCTCATCTTGTTACAAAAGATGTCAAACTCTCTACAACATAAACCTTTAGTTAAACAATCAGCTAACTGCTCCGCTGATTTCACATAGCTCAAAGTCAAAACTTTTCTATTCAGCTGCTCCTTGATGAAGAACCGATCAATCTCCACATGTTTGGTGCGATCATGCTGAACGAGATTGTTTGCATCAATTGCTGATTTGTTGTCACACCAAAATTGCAGGGAGTCTACTTTAAACAAACGCATCTCAGCCAACAAGCTCTTCACCCACATCATCTCACACAGGCTAACTGCCATAGCCCTGTACTCGGCCTCAGTTGTAGACCTAGCCACTATATCT
The DNA here is from genome assembly GCA_036927795.1 of Iris macrosiphon. Taxonomy (NCBI): domain Eukaryota; kingdom Viridiplantae; phylum Streptophyta; class Magnoliopsida; order Asparagales; family Iridaceae; genus Iris; species Iris macrosiphon. The sequence goes on along the minus strand of JAYESA010000017.1, from coordinate 120,130,270 downwards.
TGTTTCTTGCTACGCCAAGATACAAGATTGCCTTCAATAAAAATACAGTAACCTGTAGTGGATTTGCGATCGTCCATACAATGCGAACTGCCTCCATATGCTCTCTCTGGGATCATGCATATATCTACTCACCACACTCACGACATAAGTAATATCAGGTCTCGTATGGCATAGATATATAAGCCGACCAACTAATCTTTGATATTGCTCTTTATATACTCTCAGCTCCCCCTGACTGTCGGCTCCCCCTGAGACACCATCACTCCTTGGTGACTCAAAAGGACATGGAATCATACCAACCACGATGCCACTCTTATTATCCCCCTCTCTACTAGCATTAGTAGAGTCATCATCGAATAAGGAACTTAACTCCATCTTCTCCCCATAAAATGGTTAAAACTCCCGGAAAGTCACGTCTATACTGACAAACAGCCTTCTTTCAGTGGGACACCAACACTTGTATCCATTCTGACTTGATGAGTAGCCCACAAAGATACATTTAACTGCTTGTGGATTCAGCTTGCTCACCATCATTCTGTGATCTCGGACAAAACATGTGCAGCCAAACATTCTGGGTGGAACAATAAAAATATTAGAGCCCAAGAGCATCTCACATGGTGTCTTCATCCCTAATACTCTTGACGGCATCCTGTTAATTAGATTAGTTGTTGTCATAACAGCCTCACTCCACAAGAACTTTGGCACATTCATTGTCAGCATCAAAGAACGTGCCACTTCTAGTAGATGCATGTTCTTGCGTTCAGCCACCCCATTCTGAGCAGGAGTATTTGGACAAGTGGTTTGATGAAAAATTTTCTGACTAGAGATGAAATTAGCTAACTCCTTGTTGGTGTACTCGGTCCCATTATCTGTTCGAAGAATCTTCACATTTACTCCAAACTGGGTCTTTGTATACGCCGAAAAATCTTGAAAATATTTGTACACCTCAGATTTCTGCTTAATCATGTAGATCCAAGTCATACGTGAGTAGAAATCAATGAAGGTAACAAACCATCTGAATCCACTGATGGAAGTAGTAGGACATGATCCCCAAACATCATAATGAACAAGTACAAATGGCTCAAGACTTCGAAGACCAACCATTTTATAAGTAGAACGTGTATGCTTTCCAAGTTCACAAGCATTACAAAATAACATTTTTTGTCTACTTTATGCATTATCTTAGGTTCTAACTTATTCAAACTATCAAAAGATAAATGCCTCAATCTGCAGTGTTTAAGCATTGCTTCTGTCTCTGGCCCTCCACTAATAGTAGCAGCGAGCATTGCAGCCTCCCTGTCCAGGTACCAAAGGCCATCATGCCTGATGCCAGTCCCAAGCCTCTTTTCCGTGGCCTTCTCCTGGAAAGAACACATATCCCGATCAAAAAGAACAGTGCAATTCAATTGATCAATGAGAGAGCTAACATAAAATTAGTTGACAGGAAATGAAGGAACATGCAAGACAGATGGCAAAGTAACAGATGAAGTACAATGGACCGAGCCAGTACCCCTGATGGGTTGGGATATCCCATCAGCAGTCTGAACTGTCTCGGGATGCATATGTTTGCTCGAATAATATAATGCAAACTCACTAGATGCACCTGTGATATGCCTAGATGCACATGAGTCTATGATCCAATCGGTATGAGATTTAGTGGATGCAAGTGCCTGAACCGGGATACTGTTGCCCATATGAGCAGTGTAACCAGTAAAGTTACCAAGGTAGGTAGTGTCAGCCAAATCCTGAGTGGCATGTCCCTTGCCCTTAGAACTCTCAACCTGAAGCTTGAACTGACGTAGTTCCTCCAGCTCTGTTATCTCGGCTCCAGTCATCTTAGTAGTGGTCTCCTCTGGCACAGCTAGGTGAGCAACTCCCCGGCCTCCATGTCCCCTGCCTCCTTGACCTGTACGTCCACCTCTCTGTCTTCTGCCTCCTCGGCCACGACCAAAATTGCGGGGTTGAGGACAGTTATAGCTGAGGTGCCCTTTCTTCCTGCAATTGTAGTACTCCTTGTCATCGCTGATGGGAGCACTAGGAATCACCAATATCGAGCGGATAGCGGGTGAGATCTCGCCTTTCATCACTTTTTGTCTGATCTCTTCTTGCTCCATCGATGCAACAGCCTCATCCAGGGATGAAAAAGATGACAAATGACACATTGATGCCCTCCTAGCCTCAAACTGTGGGTTCAGACCCTTGAGAAAATGAGCCACGCGCCTACGTTCAAGGTACTGTTTTCCAAGGAGAACATATGCCGGGTTTTGCAATGATAGCGGATAATAGTGATCCAAGTCCGTCCATAAGCGACGTAGCTCCGCTGCATACAGGAGTACTGTCTTCTCCCCCTGTGTGGTAGCATCAATCTTTTTCTCAACTTCCATTATCAATATGACACTTCCAGCACCAGAGTACATCTCAGCCAATGTCTTCCAAACATCAGCTGCACTGCAGATTGACTCCACAATCCCAGCTATAGATGGAGACACAAAAATCAGCAGCCAAGAAACCACCAGAGAATTAAGGTGACTCCATGTGCTCCACTTAGCACTCGTCTTATCCTCTGGCTCAGTGCACTCTTCCTTCACATATTTTTCAAGTCCCTTGGTCCAAAGGTTCAACAACGCCCTCATAAACCAACTTAGGTAGTTTCTCGTCCCCTCAAGTTTGATGTCATTTGGTAGCAACTCTATCTTCTTCATCACCTGCGACGGTTCTGGTGCGGGTACGACTGCCCTACTAGATGAGGTCTCCTCTAATTTGGCCTGAAATATCCTGGCCACCCCCTCCAGTATCTCCTTCAGCTCCTGACTAGTCACAGGTGTTCTCATCTCCAAAGTTGCTCTTATCGCAAACTCAACACAGGGACGAGATCAAACGCAAATCAAACGCGGGTCGTACGCCTACATGCGATCGCGACTTTCTTCATCTATCTGTACACCTCCAAGTTCATGTGGCAGGAGAGGTACATGATAGGTAGAACTCGCTGGAACAAAGGCTAGAGATAGAGATATATGCAAAACTTTCCAGGAAGTATGCTCTCTAATTTCATAACCCACGTTTAGATCGAAATCAGAGGATCACACAAGAGTTCCTCTCTGATTATCCATGATCCAACAAACAACTCGCCTACACCAGCGTATGACGAGGACAAGGTCGGCAGCAGCGTACCCTGCTTTCCGCAGGTTCGACAACACCCAAGGGGGCGTCGACGTACCATGCTTCCCGCAAGTTCGATAACACCCACAGGGGGGCGTCGACGTACCATGTTTCCCACAAATTCGACAACACCCACAGAGGGGACATTGACGGCGGAGAAGAGGGACGGTGGTGGAGAAGAAGAAAAGTGAGAAAAAATTATTGTGGAGAAAGATATTCATAATTTTGGCTATGATACCATGTAGAAAGATTTAATTGATTTATTTCTCAAAGAGGGGGTACATATATATAGGAGGAGGCTAACCTCCTCACTTTCTATCCAATGTGGGACTAAATAAGTTCTCATAACTCAACAATATATATATATATATATATATATATATATATATATATATATATATATATATATATATAATAATGTGATAATACTAATATAATAATAAATTTAGAATAATTAAGATAGTTGTCTTTTAGTCTTACTAAGTAGTCTTAATAAATATTAGTATAATTACAACAGGTGCCTTTTAGTCTTTCTAATAATAACTTATGAAATGCGTGCATCGCACGTACATATATATACTGGTTTTTAAGAAAACTTATAGGCTTTATCCTGAAACTTTTATTTTTCAAAAGTATCATTCTCTAATATTATATATATATATATATATATATATATATATATATATATATATATATTATACACTTTTCCACTAACGTAATTACTGACCAGTAACAATTACACTTCCAACTATAATAAATGTTCACCATCTCAAAATTAAATTTACTACAAAATATTTTATACTATTTTAAAATAGGTTGTGCAAGTATACATTTTAAAAGTGAAAAAAAACACACACACACACACATGAAATACACGAGGACAACTTCTAGTTTAATCTTAATCAGGTCTTTTTAATCATATATATGAAGGTTGATGTATCCATTGATCGTATCTTTGTGCAGGCCTATATCAGGGGCGTCGATGAACCCGGCGAGGTCCCTGGGTCCGGCGATCGTCGAGAGCCGATACAAGGGGATATGGGTGTACATCGTGGGGCCCGTCAGTGGTACCATACTGGGGGCATGGGCTTACAACCTCATCCGATTCACCAACAGGCCCCTGCGTGAGATCACAAAGAGTGGATCTTTTCTTAGAAACACACAAACTAACAACTCGAGCTCTAATTCAATTAATACATGAAAAAAGATAAATGTGTTATGTTTTTCTTCTTCTTTATCTTTCCCTCCATCTATAAAGAATTATTGTAGAAGACGTAACTCAACTTAGTATAAGCTGTATATATATGTATGATTAATATGCTTTTTAGTTAAGTATATATGATTTCACTTTCTATGAATGGATATCTGGTAAATGAAGTCAGAAGGAACCTATGAAAGAGAATGGAATGGCTACTGCAGAATTATTGGGTTGGCTTCTTTTTTTCTTTTTCTTTTTTTCCTTTTTTTTTCTTGCATTAAGGGAATCTTTCTGACTAATCGACACCATGTGTGCCAAGTATTTAGAACACTGCAATGATCATATAGAGAAGTTTAAAATTTATGTATTTATTTATTCAACATTGGTGGGGGTCCGATATCTCCAGGCTCTGCTGCCTTTCCAATATTGCAAAGAACCTGATACCAAATGTTTCAGTAAATTCATTCAAGTATTCTCCATAGTTTCACATGGAGGGTTTGTTGGGTGCATTTCAATACCAATAGTTGTTGTGGTATAATTACTATCACATATGTTCACCAATCATATCAATTGTAATTAGTAGATCCTCTGAAATTATACATTTTGATGTAAAACTGAGTTGAAGAATAAATTATTCGGATTTTTTCGTATTAAGTAATAAATTTATATATAATTATATATAAAGGGATAACTTTGGGGAAATTGCGGATGGGGGGACCACTCGCCAACTCAGTTGGCGAGTAGCTGACTTGGCGAGGGGCTCGCCAACTGAGTTGGCGGGGCACCCTCTTCGAGGGCCCGCTCGCCAACTCAGTTGGCGAGCAGCATGCTGACTGGGCCGTTGGCCAACGGCTACAAACCTAACGGCTATAATTCCCCTCCTATAAACCCCCCCCCCCCCACCCAACACTCCTCTCACAAAATTTTCATTCTCCTCCTACCCCAAACCTTCCTTACACCAAATTCTCCTCCTCTTGATATTTACTGGAGATGGCTACCCGCAATGACGGTCGTATTCCTGGCGGACCGACTACCGAGCTTATTCTTAAGCAACGTGAAGAGCACATTTCTACTCAGATTTTTACTGGCGAGGTATTTTTTGAAATTACAAGTTGCTACCTTTATTAATGTATATAATTTTTAGAATGTCTATGTTTACTTTATTAATGCATATAATTTTTATAGTTATACGACCATGATAATGCTTTACGAACCCGGATCCACGTACATTGGCGGTCTGAAAGGAATTATCGTACGTGGGAGCTTAATCCAGCTCAAGAGGCTTTGGTGGAATCCTTTGGATTCCACTATATAGATCGTGTTAGATATTTAATTCACGATCTTCATTTAGTTGTAAGCCTTGCGGAGCGTTGGTGGCCAGAACGCAACACTTTTCAACTACCATTCGGCGAGATGACGATCACCCTTTTTGATGTGGCGAATATACTAGGGTTACCTATTAAAGGTAACGCTATATATTTTGATCCACACTTAAAGGGATCTGATCTGATCCGGAGTTATCTCGGTGTTAGCCCTCCTTCTGGTCTAAAAGAGGGCAATTATGTGAAATTTTCATGGCTCCGTGGCAACTTTATAGACCTACATCAAACTATTGATGGGGTGGTTGATGTAGATGAAAATCGGGTATGTAATTTAATTAGTAAATTTGTTTATTACTTAATTTAGTGGTACAATTTAATAAATTTGTTTAACACTTAATAAATCCAGGTCATTCGTTGCACTAGAGCGTATCTGCTCTGTTTATGTGGTGCAATTCTATTTCCCGATGCATCGAGAAATATGGTAAATGTGCAGCTCTTGCCATTCTTGGATGATCTCACCAAACCTACTGAGCATGCGTGGGGAGCTGCTACTCTTGCGTTTTTATACGCCAATTTGACAGAATTTGTGAGATGCAATCGCAAGAGTATTTGTGGATGTATTTCACTGATACAGGTATGAATGAAAGACCTTAAAAAGTTAGAGTAATTTTATACGCAAATTTTGTTTGTACTAATGTCATATTTTTGTTTTATAGTTCTGGTCCTACGAGCACTTCTATATTGGTAGGCCTGTTACCAGCGTTCTCAGTGAAGTTGGAGTTTTTCCAGTTGCTATGCGCTGGCCTACAGATGTAGTGAATTATCAACACTACCAATACAGGACTGTATCACTATATCGAAGCCAATTTGATACACTACGGTCTAATGAGGTAATTTTAAAATATGCAATAAATATCTTTAAATTATTTAAGTTTTGATCGTAGATAAATTCTCACATCTAATCTCTTAAAATATCTTTAAATTATAGGTAACATGGGTACCGTACATATGTGGACCTGATGCTCCAGACATCAAGATGACATCCTGGGCATTTAGTTTACATAGATGTCATATTATATATGATCGGTTCACCATGTACCATCCGGCAGACCGTGTTCTTCGGCAGTTCGGAATGGCCCCAATAATTCCCGATGATCCACCGACAGTCGGTTATCAGACATCAAATGCATTCCAACGAATCATTGGTCTCGTTGCTGACTGGAATAATCGGTTCGAGAATTATAGTGTGAGGGACATGTCTCCCAGACTAAATTCTGCTGAGGAATGTAAGTTATAAGTTACTCATTATTCGTATTGATTTAGTGTAAATAGTTTGCTAAAATTTTGTTTACATTTTGCAGACATAGGTAGCCTCGACTACAGGCAATGGTGGGGATGCCCTCTTATGAGCAACCGAGTATACCACTACGAGGAGCCCAGGTTCAAGACTAGATCTGTAGACGATTCTACTCTGCGTGCTTTTGCCGATGGAATACATGATTTGGTATGACTTCATTATACTTTTAAAAATACATATACATAGATATGATAAATATATTAATTTACGTGTTCTTCAAATTTCAGAGTGGTGTATACCAACAATATTTGCAACAACCTGGGATAAACCTTCCCCCACAAGGTCGACTTCTTATGGAGGAACTTGTGACTCGTGTTGAGCATCTGGGTATTGGACGGGAACCGGAAATGCCTCCGGTACAATCCCGTCTTCCACCGGACTATCCGACCGGCGTTGTACGACAGAGACACTCTCGTCGTCGTCGACGGGATACTGCTGGAGCGGGACCGAGGGACCAGTATCCTGGGGCGGGCCCGAGTTACCAGTATGTTGAAGCGACCCCGAGTTACCAGTATCCTGGAGCGGGCCGGAGTTACCAGTATGCTGGAGCCTACTCGACTTACGAGACTCCTGGAGCGGGACCGAGTTACGAGACTCCTGGAGCCGGACCGAGTTACGAGACTGCTGGAGATGAAAGCTACCAGATATTTACACAATTTTTTTCGACTCCATCAGCACCGCTGCCTACCCAAACTCAACAAGACCAGGACGAGGAATAGTAGCAAATTTATAACATTGTATTATTGCAATTTTTGTATGACTTGTAATGGATTTTTACATAAATATTTGGGTATTGAACAATTATATTTTACTCTCTCGGTTGACTAGTACATCTTCTTCGGTTGTGTCCCATAGCACCACAATTACTGCATCGTAGATCTCGTGTCGATGATTCCCGGGGTTTGATGCGGTTCTTCTTTGGTCTTCCGGCTTTGCGTCTTACATCTGGCACCCCAATTTGTCCTCTTACTAAAGGACCTTGGATCTCGAAGGGAACTGGAATTGGCTCCATATTATGCGCGTATACACTCCTCAAGGTAGCCGTCGAAAATACTGCAGGATAAAAACTATCAATACTAATATTGCAATATCTACAAACAAAACATGTATGTATACATGGTATATAAGTATGGTACCATCTTAAACATGTACAAGATCTGTCAGTTAGATTAACAATATAGGTTCTACTTGTTGCCCGGTCTATTATTTCAAACCTATAACTATCAATAGCTAATATTTCTAGGTGGTTCTTCTCTTTGATAATAGAAGCCATATTTTTTAACATCTTCGGACAATAATCTGTGTCAACATTTTCAGCAAACTTTCTACGGTTGTCATGAAGTGTAATAATCTTGGCTCTAATACCATCGAGAAGTGTTGTTATTGGCTTATCTCGTAATTTCTTAATCCAGCTGTTGAAACATTCAGCAAGATTAGAAGTGTTAATATCTAATCTAGGACAAGTAGCATACGCTGTTATCCAATGTTCAAATCGACGACTTTCATCATTTACACCAAGAAGCCAATCGTACAACACTATGTTCTCGGCTTTAATTATATCAAACATACTCTCTGCATCCGTTTTATTATATGATCTAGCAAGCGAGTCTAACAAGCGTTGAAATACTGGTTCTTTTGTAACTTTTTTCATGTTTTGTTTAAAATGTTGAATACAAAAAAAATGAGCAGATGCAGGAAAAATAGCACGAACAGCATTTATTAAACCCTTTTGCTTGTCAGATATAAATGAAATTGAACTCCAATCATTAAAACAACTTTCAAAAGATATTTTAAGAGAATTTAAAAACCAAGACCAAGAATCACTATTCTCACCTTCAGCAACAGCATAAGCTATAGGATATAATTGATAGTTAGGATCGTGAGCACAAGCAATAAATAAGATACCTTGATATTTTGACGAAAGAAATGTAGCATCAGTACTAATAATTGGTAAACATCCACTTAAAAATCCATCAATACATGCTTTAAAACAAATAAAAATTCGTTGGAAGCTATTATTTTCGGTAGTTTTAATAAAACATGTACTACCTGGATTTGTCTCCATAATTCTATAACAATACTCCTCAAGACTAGCGTATGCCTCATCATAACTACCATTAATTTCAGCTAATGCTGTCTCTCGGGCTCTCCATGCTTTGGAATAACTAACTTGTATACGGTGCTCCTTATATATATCTTTAACAATTTGTGATGGACTGTATGACTGGTTATCTCTAATAATGTCAATTATCATGGTCTTAATCCATGAAGCGGTAGCTAGTCGATGACGTCCTGTACTAAGTCTTCCTAAACAAGAATGACGATTTTCTAATGTACTAACTTTAACTATATCGCCATTTCCAATAGATTTTACATATACTCTCCAATTACAATTCCGTTGATCACAACTATATATAATTCCACGAGCATTATTCATATCACTAGCTGAACAAGTAAAATTATATTTAATTGCTAAATTACTTATAAAGCTTCTAAAGTGAGAACGACTAGGAAATGATTGTCCCTTAAATAATTCATCAGTGATAGCTTTTACAACATCATCATCTACCGTATAATCTATATTTTCAACTAAATCATCACTATTTTCATCGTCGTTGTCACTATCATCATCATGGTTAGATTCATCTGATGAATGACCTTCTTGGATAAATGAAACTATTTGTTGAGAAGAACTAGCACCTGAACTAACATGCTGATATTCAGAAAAATATTCATTATTTCTACTATCTAAGGTTGCTGCTACTTTAATAACATATATTTTTATATACCGTGATTGTGAATTAATCTCAAGAATATAATTCCATGCATCTTCACTATCTATCAAAAAACAATTAGAACCAAAAATAGACTTCAAAATAAAATCATAATGAATAGAACAACGTTCAATAATATGATTACGTATATTTTCAAAACTAATATTCGGATAAGTTGAAAAAATTATACTTTCTCCTCCTTCGTAATTTAACCCATTTACTGTACCGCCGTGCGAGCATACAATTCTTACGCAACGATCCATGACGGTTGAGAACTTTGGCTACAGAAAACCTCAAATGAACTTTAGCTGCGGGCAGAGAGACAGAGAGAGTGTTGAAGACTTTGCTAGAGGGAAGAGAGAAAATAGAGGAAGTAGATTGAGTGTGAGATGAATGGGTTGAGATAGGTAATTTATAGAGGGAGATTGTAATAGCCGTTGTTGTTAATAGCCGTTGTGAAACGGATCCTTACTCGCCAACTCAGTTGGCGAGCATACGAGCGTTGTGCAACGGCTCTTGGCCCAGTCAGCATGCTGCTCGCCAACTGAGTTGGCGAGCGGGCCCTCGAAGAGGGTGCCCCGCCAACTCAGTTGGCGAGCCCCTCGCCAAGTCAGCTACTCGCCAACTGAGTTGGCGAGTGGTCCCCCCATCCGCAATTCCCCCAAAGTTATCCCTTTATATATAATTATATATAAATTTATTACTTAATACGAAAAAATTGAGTTAAGAAAATTATAGTATGCTGTAAATGAGTGTTTGACGGCATAATATTGAGTTAAGAAAATTATAATCTCCATTTTCAATATGATATTAGAGTCCTAGATCTTCTTCATAGGATCTCTTTTTTCCTCCTCTTTTTTTACACTACAAAAAAATTGACCTTTTACGGCATATAAATTAAGGCGTGCCTAAGATAGTATGCTGTAAATGAGTGTTTGACGGCATGCATTGTATACGTCGTTAAATAAGTCTGATTACATTATTTACGACGTGCATTGAATGTTACAAAAGATGGCATATCATGGATGTCGTAAAACTCAATAAGACAAAAATAAAAGCGACAAAAAATTCAGAATTTTCTCCACCGTAAAATTCTTCCTAAATATTCTTCCTGTGCGTCTTCTTCTTCTCTCTCTAAATAGGTTCGGCTTCTTCTTCTTTTATTTTATTTTTTTCGAAAATAGCAGTCGGCTGCTTCCTCTACTTCTTTTGGTTTTCATTTCTTTTATTTGTGTTCAGGTCATAGTAAGAGAAGGGGAGAAGAATACAAATTTGTGAGCACGATTCTTATCCCCACCCAATTTCCCTCTTTTTTAGGATTTTACTCCCCCAATTTTCTTCTTTTTATTTAGGGTTTTGCTCTTACATTGAAATTTTTTTTTTCGTTTTTTAGGACCTCCACATATCTATGGAGACCCATAGCTGAACTACTCGACTGAGGTTCGATTTCTTCTTCTTTCCCCAATTTTACCTAAGAAATTTGATTTTAATTTGACATATGAGTTCTTTGGTTTGAGAAATTGTCATGATACTATACTTTGGGCTCAAATTAGATAGCTTTAATCTACGTATCAACAACAAAGTTTGATATTAATTTGTGTATATTAAATAAAAATTGTTATGATACTGTGCTTTGGGTTTCATGTTGTCTTTTTGTTGATATCACTATATGTGACCTTTCACTTTACTTACCTTGCAAAAATATATGCGTGCAGTTACTGACATACTGTGGGTTTGCGGCTATCTTTTTTTTGCCTACTGTGTACATGAAAATGTTGTAGATGTTTCACATATATGTAGAACTATGTTTGGCTGGAATTGAATGGGTTTTTGATACTGTTTTCTGATACATTGATATTGTTTTCTAATACAATGTGTTTTACATATACTATATTTTTGGTTCTAATACTATGTTATCTTTGGGGTATGTCTATATTTTTTATCTGGTCTACGTTTTTGGTTCTGAGACATTTATAAACATATACTACATTTTGAACATGAAACAACTCATTTCTTGTGTTGCTACTTTGGACTGGTTCTGATACTCCTTCAGGCCTTTGGGTTTCGTTCAAAATGAGATGGATATCTGAGTTTTTACCTACCTTCTTCCAATTTTTTCCATTATGCTCTTTTACATCTGTAGCCAAATGGTTATCATGTTGCAGTAAATGAAATATACAATTATTTTAGTATAGCATATAGTATTTTTACTGTTCCAATTCATCTAAATAAGTTAAGATGTAATCTTATTTCCTGAAGTATGTACATATAGTGATATTTTTAGTGTCAGGTCACATACATGAGATCGATTACTTCTCATAAAAAAGAGAGAAAAAAAATATACATACTCTTTATAAGAGAAAGTTCTCAAGTGAGAGCTTAAAAGGAAATTAAACAGTTGCAAACTAAATTCACATTGTTATTTTTCTAACAACATATTGACAACATTTTAAATGGTCCAACAAATATTATTGTAACCATGGCAAGCTATATATTAAGCATATACTACTCCTTTATCGAAAGATAAGTGAAAAGAAAAGAAAAACTAAATACTATTCGTACCTCATTAGTAGTCTCGTTTCTTTTTGATGATTTCCTTGTCGACCCACTCGTTCTCCTGAAATGAGGAAAAAATGTACCAGGTATAGTAGTCAGGATAAGTATCTCAAAAGAAATTAACTAAAAAGGTACTTCAAAGATGAAGCAATAAACTAAAAAGTTAATCAACATATAGACATTTCAAAACTTCAAGAACAGTCTGTGTAAGTAAAGGTTGGCGAACCTATTGACAGTAAAAGTCAATAAATAGCTATTCTCGGATTCTTGGATACTTGATAAAGAGATATGAGATTTGGTCCCAAACTTGAAAGGTAAAGCTAAGTGATCTAAATTCACTTCAATTCCCTTTGTTATCCATACCCAGTAAGTAGTAACTATCAGTTATAACATAAAAGAGGATTATACTTGTAAATATCTAATAATTACTGAAACAATATTTAAAAATATATAAAACATAAAGATGATTATATTGTATCCATGAATATTAGAAAACTTTTTCTCTAGACATAAAGAAGAAAATTGTTGTGATGTTTTGCCCGTTGACAACTGATCCCCCTCAAATGTTAGATCCTTAGTGCATAGGGTTTCTAGATTTAGTTTAGGTCACATTTTGAACATATACTACATTTTTGGTTCTGAGACATTTATAAACATATACTACATTTTGAACAGGAAACAAATCATTTCTTATGTTGCTACTTTGGATTTGGTTCTGATACTCCTTCAGGTCTTTAGGTTTCATTCCAATACTATCTTGTCCGGGTTTGGTTTATGATAACCCATGCCTGATACTCTAATATGTTGTTGTTGCTGGCTTATCCGAACTCAACTATGTAGATCTATATTGGGCTTATCCTAACTTAGCTTTATCTTGTTGGTTTTGAAATGTAATATATTACATATACTACATTTTTTGTTGGGATATATGTCTGGTTGATTTTTTTTCGTGTTTCCTGATGCTATAACATATACTACATTAAATTCTAGTGTACTGCATTGATCCTTTTAGTAGCATCTCAAACAATCCTCTATTTCAGTCCCTAAAACAGTTAATTATACTTGTATTAATGTGTGATATACATATTGATTTATTACCTTTCAAAAATGAATATTGGTTTTAGTAGTAGAGGTTTGAAAATAAGCATATTTGCCCCCATAGAGAACAAGCTATATTTTTATTCAGGTTTTTAGCAATCCATGACAGACATATTTATTTATTGTTTACATTTTAACGCTTTTGAGATGATCTGAAGCGATATTGCATTATACTCTATTGGCTTAAGTGTATCATAGTTGTGTTGGGAACACGTGCGCTCTGATACCACGTGTTGGGCGCGTTGCGGAAGCGTTTGCCAACCCACCTGAGATTACCAACCAATCTACGAACACCAAGCACAGATGAAGACAAGTATATGATGGTGACTACGTAACCTGGACAAATCTCAACCTTTATAACTCAGATGAAATTTCAAGATTGCAAAAACTAATGTTGAAACCATTTGCCCTAATAGGTTCAACCCCCTCACCACACTCAAGAAGAAAAGCAGAAGATTACAATTGAAATCACTCACCAACCCATAGCAATCTCCCTAACTGAAGTTGACGACTCCTCAATTAGATCTCATTTTTCCTTCTGTCTTGGATGGCGAAGTCCTAAGAGCAAAGCACAGACTTTCTCTTAGATTTTCTGTGGACGAGCACCCTGAATCTTCAACTTGTGCTTCTCCTTTGTGCCTCCACCCTCCTCCCTATTTATAGGATGAGAAACCTATTTTAGGGTTAGAAAACCCTAAAAATAGTCAACCATAAGATCCAGCGATCTACTAACATCCAACGGTTCAAAATATAACATAAAAACTCCAAAACCCGAGCAGCCGCCGCCGATACCGAACTCGGACCGAGTCCGGTTTTGAGGTTCTGGAACACCACACCGAGTTCGGCCCAAACTCGGTCAGGAATCGAGTTTGGTCAGAACTCTGCCCCCTTTCAGCAGACTTGATTCCCAACAATTTTCTCCACTCTGATGAGAGGTATTGGCTCCATGCCTCCTCAACTGGACTCCATGCATGTCGCCCCGCGAAAGAAATTCTGCTCTCCCATGCCACCGATCTCCGATCCCCCGAGTTTCTTTGCATCTTTCGTCATCTCCAACTCCTCGACCGTCACATCGATGCTAGCTGTCATGCGTAGCACCTCCTGCACTACTGGGATCCAGTCGATATTGATGACACGACCAAGACCGAAGTCCCTAACGATCAGCCTCACCTTGAGTCTTGGCTGTATGTCCCCGACTTTCGTCTTCCACCAGAATGTGTTAACGTCCCGACGAGCTTCTTCACCCTTGGCTGGCCCAACCAAGCGGACGGTGCTATTCTCCCGAGATTTGAATTCCTGAATCTACCAACCTTCGTGTTCAAAACTGAAGCTCCCCCATACATATGCGTCCTCAAGAAGTGTAACGCCCCAGTCCCAAAATACGTAGGACTAGGAATACGTAACATGCCAGCTACGCATTCGACCAAACTCTGGTCCGACTCGAATACGTATAAGCTGTATTATAATGGTCACTATCTAAATAATCAAGTAAAGATTAATATCTATGCTTCAATCCATAATGAACAGAATACAACAAGAATAAGCTACATGTGATAAAGTCGGTCGTCAAGTAACACACAAGCTCGAATAGACTCGAGAAAGGAATATGAGTCTATAAAACTAGGCTACATTAGCAGATAAATAAACAATATGAATAAATAACCATAACTTCGGTAGAAATGATATAAGTACCTGGCACTAATGCCTGCAAGACGAAGCAACACACATCAGCAACTCTAGGCTGGCTCCATAATTGTCTATGCTACAAAACTGGCAAGGGCTCAGGTCCTCTGAGGGACGTAACAAGGTACAAGAAGCATCATGCCGAAGTAAAATAGTATAATACCACATACTCAAGGGTAAACTACTGTAACCATCTAAGTGATATGCATGTGAGGACATCACTCGTACTCAGACTGAAACTAATACAGGCTCTGTATCGGGGAGCCCATAGTAGCAAGTAATATCTCGAAGGGCCAGTAAATGTGCCAAAGATCTGAGACAGAGTCTAAGGCACCTCCAGTAATATAGTGTATATATATATAAACATAATCAGCCTGTAGTATGGTGTGTCTCTTCCCACCCAATGTAACCTCACGTCTCATGTCCACGACGTCTCATGTCCATAACACGCAAGATCATGACCTCTAGCTAGTACAACGAGTCATAATGATATCTCTATATAAGCAAGTCTCATATCACGAATCCTGTAAGCCTATACAGAATCACAATGAATAACTTAAGAAAAATTATGTCACATGAAATAGTGTAAAGTGTCCTACGGTATGACGTACTTGGTAAATCAAGCACACAAAAATATAGGATCATAGAAGCAACTCTCTAAATGACGTTACACGACTCCGCGTACGGCGTCGACACCCGAATCATGTTCGGACGCTAAGCAACGTCTCATAGTCCTAGGTTGAACAGGCACATCACAAGAATATATGAAAATAAACACTAGTCGATAATATAACAAGTTTTACTGCAAGTTGGCAAGGTACACTTGCTTGGGCTCTGAACTCCGTCAACTACTCCTGTAAAAATAAAATCTCCAAGTATGTCTCCAGATGTTGAAACAAACATCATTATTTCTCTCAGAATACTTGAAATAGCTATGATTGACTACTCATAAGTCCAATTTGGATACATGGGCAGAATTGACAGTTTTTGGTCAAAGCGGATGTGACCCACTTCATACCGTAAAATGTGCCAAAGACAAGGTTCTCAAAATTTGTTAAACTTAGTGTCTATGAGTCCAGAACGATGATACGAACCCAACAGAACTTCCAGAACTAGATTCCGATGAGATGGTCAGGAAATCACCCGTCAAGTGGAACCGTGGTGTTTCGTCAACGTTCTCAGAATCGAACCAAACATGGGTCACAGGACCAACATAACGATGTGAATCCGATGGCACAAGTTTCGTTGCGAAATGACAAGCACACACGAAGTTATGACGAGTGTCAGAACAGGTCGATACGGTGCTTTTCGACGGATACGCGTTGATTCCGGTGTGCACACACATCCAAATCAGGTTCAATAAAATCCCACACGTCCGCGTTGACAATACGCGCCTTTTGGTGTAATTTGCACATGATGAAGTCACCTCGTTTAGCGGGATGCACCCCGTATCGAGAAAATTTTGGTTTATGAAACCAAGTTTTTG
The DNA here is from genome assembly GCA_036927795.1 of Iris macrosiphon. NCBI lineage: Eukaryota > Viridiplantae > Streptophyta > Magnoliopsida > Asparagales > Iridaceae > Iris > Iris macrosiphon. Next base: position 120,113,637 of record JAYESA010000017.1, on the reverse strand, counting down.
ACGGATTTCAACAGTAAATAGATCACAGCATAATCAACAATAAAATAAAATAATTAAAGAGATTAAAACTCGATTACGTTTTCTAAATTACTATTCAATTATATTTTAAAAATGATTAACTAGGTTGGAAGAAAATTAGACACGAACATGGGAGGTTGAAAAAGTTTCTAATGATCCCGAAATTAAGTTTTTCTTGATTTTTGGATCGCGATTTGCGATCAACAGAGAATAATTTTAAATAAACTATTTGAAGGGAGTTGAGGGCGTATAGGTTGTGAGTTTACCTGCGAAATTGGTTTGGAAAACTATGGAGCGAGGGAGGAGAAAACTAGCTGCGAAATGGGGGTTCGGACCACGCTGCTGCTGCTGCTGCTGTTCCTGCGCCATTTGCCCGCTCGCGGCCGGCGGTTGACGGCGACGACGGTAGTCGTAGGGGAGATGCTGGTAGTGGTCTGCTCTAGGGTTGTTTATATAGAAGGAAGGGGGTTTCGGATGGGGAATGGAGGGGGTCATGGCGGTTATGAATAGGATCGAGGTCGGGGCTGCGGGGGTTTCCAGGGAGAGGAAGGGTTGCGGGTATGGGTAGGTTTCGGGTTTAGGGTTTCGGGTATGGGTTTAGGTTTAAGGATCCGGGTTGATTTGGTTTTGGGTTTAATAATTAATAGTTATATATATATATATATATATATATATATATATATATATATATATATATATATATATATATGTGTGTGTGTGTGTGTGTGTGTGTGTCTATCTAAAATTAGTTTTGGACCTCAATAAATTCTAAAAAATACTACAATACTCTAATAATAGTTGTACACCCAAAAATATAATTTTTGTACACTATTTTTAATTAATTACATACACAAAAAATCTATACATGAATATTATTTATTATAATTAGCAAAAAAATACAAAAAAACTCTCCCTTAATCTTAATAAATTACATAATACCAATATTCAATAAATTTAAAATTAAAATTTAACTCTAAAAAATCAGGGAGTTTATAATCTACCCAATTTATAAAAAATTTGTCCTCGAAATTAAAAATAAACATAGTAGAAAAGATTTTAATTAAGCAAGGTTGCACTAAAGATGGGGGACGCAGTTACAAATGGGATCCTAGTTTGACGTCGCATTCTAAGAATAAGGGTACGCTTAATCAAGGTTCTACCCAACTTATAAAAATATAGTCATGATCATATTTCTAAGGGTTTTTAGAAAGTCTAACTTCAAGGAGGGATACGAGATGGTAAGGATTTTGTGACCGTTGTCACAGCCTATCAAAAAAATCTAGGTACTACCATGGCATTAATGAGTCAATAACTCTATAAAAAAAGTTCTACCAGTTCTCCTTGCTTCTAATTAGGTCACGAGTCTACAAGATAATAGGAAATATCATAGCCAAATACAACTAGGGTAAAATAGTACCGAGGAATACTTCATCACAAATCTTGTCAAGGTGATTAACATTGTGTAGAGAGTTCAAGGGATCAATTTAATACAATACCAGTGTCATGGACTTTTTTTTGCTTGAGTGGGCTACGGTTATATCGGTGGTTAGGGTAATTGGGTTGCCGATATACAATTTAATTTAATTGCAATAGAATTGAATATTTAAGTCTAGGGTTTTCTAGAAGGGGGTATGCCACGAATGTTGTGGGGTCTATATCGAGCATGAAAATATATATTTGGGCGTAACAGCTGGGTCATGAGTGAAGTATGTCCAGTTACGCGCAAATCCTACTGGTCAAAAATCTAAATTCGTGACCCTAGTTTGTGTGTAACCCACAATATTCCACTATCATTCCTATAAGACTTTCATCTTTCATATATATTTTTCTACCATGTGTAAATCTATACTCTAAGGGTCTTGTGATAATCATCTACAGAATAACCATCAAGTCAGTATGTGATTCTGAACCTGTGTTTAATTTCTTGAAGTTTGTATCACTTCGAGACTGATCAATAATTTCTACTCGCACTAAATTCTCAAAATTTTAAAAGTATTACAATTCAATAATACTAGAATTATTATCCCTCAAATCCATACTACAATCCCTTCTTCTTGGATTATGCGACCATAATATCTTTCTCTTATCATTTGTTTCCTACTCACCTTCATATCATTTTAGTATGTTAATCTTGTTTTTAACTTTAGGCTTCGCCAATCATGACCCGGTACTTTCTACTTCGTAGTATAGATCCTCTAGGCAACTACCGAGTGATAAGTCTTCAGTCCTTCCTAGATCCTCTAATTTAAAATGCTCAAGATCATGTACTCCTCGTGACTCTTCTTGTTACCATTCTATCTTCTTCACTTTGTGTCACGTCCCAGTCCCAAAATACGTAGGACTAGGAATACGTGAGCATGCCAGCCGTATGTATATGGCAACTATAATATATGGATACCATAATACATATATACACTGTAATATGAATATTAACTCACATGTGGTATATATATAGTCATCAGTCACAGAAATACTAATCTCATCCACACAACAAGTCACAGAAAAGAAATAACTAAAATAGAATAATGAGTCTGAATCATCCAATAATAGTCGGGTGGAGACAAATCTACTACCAATGACTATACCAATACTAAAATGAGAGAGGAGGATAAATCTCCAATATAAAATAAGATTATGAGAGAAACGTATCAACAAAGCGATCCATTGCTAGAGATAATCAATGATGCTCAGAAGATAAGACCTCCTCGACAGAAAGTAATGAATCAGGTCCTGGCCCTTACTCCTGCGGATACTCCTGGTCGTCTATACCTGGCAAGGGACCAGTCCTCAGAGGGACGTAACAAGATACATAGAAGCATTCCAATTTGAATACAGTAAACATGCATAATAGGTAGAAAATATATAAGTACGATGTACAAGACAATCTATATGAATGCATAATGAGGATAAATTTTTGACGTATGGGCAAGGGTAGGCTACTCTATCTAATCTCACAACTCACACATACGGCAGGGACATCAGAAATCGACATACATCGGGGTAGCGACCAGCGCGACACCAGAAATCAACATACCTCGGGGGTAGCGACCAGCGCGACACACTACCGTAGTGCATGCTAGATACTATGGTTTACCAGAGTGGTTATAGCCCATACGTCTACTGATTGTCCTCCCCTCCCATGATACTATGTGTCAAGTGTGTGTCAACATATATATAGTATATAAATATGACTGGAAGAAAACACACATGCAATGAATATATAAAAATATAATAAGCATGCAAAGTACTGTAAGCAATTTGGCAAGGTATCTTGTCTGGTCTTAAAAGGAATGAAGTCCCAACTCAATGCGTCGTCCGATCTACCCGTCACATAAATTAAACAAGTTAGGTAACAAAAGTGGGTGAATAGGTTCCTCCATTTTAATCTATTTTAACTCTGAATAAAATAACCTAAAATAGTATTTTAATTTTATTATAATCTGATTTTATTGTTAAACCCTAATTTTGGTCCAAAGAAAGTCAACTTTACGGATTTGTGATCCGTGGCACGCAAATCGAGGCAATCCGTTGACCAAAAAGTCAATTGACTCAAATCCTGGATTTTTGTATAAAATCCTATAGATTTTAGTGCTACATAAACTCTGGAATCGACGGTTTTATAAAATCACAAGTCGGTAAAGAGTTATGGCCACAAGGGCGAATAGATGACAGTTTTTTGTGGTTTTCTATTTACGTCTACGTTGTACAAATTTTACAGTAGATTAAACTTACATGTTAAATTCTAGAAAAATAATTTTATGTAAGTTTATCATGTCAAATTTTCGAAACTTTAAACGGTTCATAATTCTGAATTCGAGATCTCCCGAAATCTCGAAAATACGGAAACGCGTCTGATTTCAGACAGCTGACACTTTTAGAATTTTTTGGAAATATAGGTTCATAAATTATTAAAATAATTTATATATTCAGAAAACTAACCTTAATATAGTTCTAAAAAAAAACTGCAGCGCGTTTGGAGTCCGGAGATAGGAGATATCGTCTTTTTAAGTCGTCATAACTACTAGAAAATGAGGCTGAATTTATGACGATTTTTAACTGTTTTTGGACGAAAAAGAGAAGAGTTTGGGGGAAAAAAATATGAATTCCATAATTCTAATATATATTTATAATGGTGGAGACTACTTAATTGAATACGACTAGGATTGGTTAATTTGGATATGATTAGGATCAGTTTAAATAAGGATAGGATATGCATGAAGTTGCTTTCCTAGTAGGCTCAGGATTTAAATTAATTTAAAATATAGTTTGTGTTTATCTCAATAATTTATAATCTTAAATATAATTAAAGATAATACAAATAATTTATATATAATCTTATTAATATCTATTAACACTAAATTAGCATCTATCTAATATTAAGACTATATATATACAAATAAAACCTAAATAATTTCATAAATCCAAATAAATTTTTTAAATTCTAAATAAACTACAGAAAAATATAATTAAATATTTTAACCCAAAATAAATATTTTGTAGGAACAATATGCAAGTATGGTCTCATTGTAAATCAAGGAAGTCGTAGAAATTTACATTTTTTATGTTTTAATTACCCAAAAATTCTAGAAAAATATCCAAAATCTAAAATAATCTAAAAATGATTCTAAATAAATATTTATATAAGTAAATATATCAAAAAAATTATTTTCTAATTAACTAAGAGAATACTCTAAAGAAATTTAATATTTAAAATAATTTATAATAAATATAATAATATAAAATACAAAAAAAATATCTATTTTGGATGAGGGGGTTTACAATCTACCCAACTTACAAAAATTTCGTACTCGAAATAAAAAAAATAAGGCATGATTTGCTAAATCCTTTATATTTGTATATAAGACAAGTCAATCGCAATCTCTTCCAAAAATTTAAATAACGAAATCTATTCAAATCCATCGCAATCACTTCAAAATTAAGATAATCACTGTTCAAATCAAAATTCAACTTATTGTAATCTCCTCTCACTTTTTCAAATCATCAACAACCAAATTTAAATTGAATCCATATAACATCTTCAAGATTTAAATAACCCACATCAATTTTTACATCACGATCTCCAACTATCATAATCTCCTCTAGATTTTAAATAATAACAATTCTAATCAAATCTTATTCCTATTCTCAACATATGAATTTCGTACTCTTCAAATTTTAAATTCAATTTCCATCATCAACATTTCAAATGGGTGATCCAACAATCAAAATTCAACTTTTAATTCAAATCATCAAATTGTAAAAAATTTAAATCTAATTCACCAATTGTTCAAGTCTAAATTTCTATATTTATCCTCAAACTTTAAATTAATGATTCAACCTTCAATATTCAAAATTTAAATCATGTGCTCAAGTATAAATATTTGGTCCTCAATATCAAGATATCAAATTTCATTAAATAATCATCATCTTAATCATTCTTCAAAAAAATTCTCAAAATTTAAAATGACTTAAATCTCTCAATCTAATCTTACTTGATCACAATCTAAAAGAAATTTACCTCAAGTTATCAATGCGACTTCTACCAAACTTAGAATTTACCCATCTATCACATAAGGCTATACATTTAAAAAATATTCCTCAAATTATTTAATCATTTTATTCAATCCTCAAAAGTTTTAACACCAAATATATCCCCTATGATATGCCCTTAATTACGAAATTAGTCACCAAGTAATGTGATTGGCCTATGGGGTATATCTAGTACTCTATGTGTATCAAACTTATACCAAGCACGAGCGTTCGTCTTTTCGAAATAGGGGAAGATGGAAAACAACAATAAAGAATTCAAGAAGGAGGTGATAGAATACAAGTACGGGGTTCAAGGCAATTTTAAGAATTCAAAAGAGAGTTGTCAAGGCAGTTGTGGATTAAAATCTTATTATTATTATTTTTTTTTTGGTAAATTCCTATTCACATGTTCATATCAGAACAGTTATGTACCTGACGTGATATGCTCTGACCAGTCTAGAGGGCAAGTATATTCGTCTAACAAGTTGAGTTAACTATATCTCAATCCACGTAAAGTAGTCATACGAAGAGCGAACCAAGCGCACTAAGGTTGATCAGACCATAATACACTGATTCTAAATAGATAATTGTATTAGTGTGTGCACCAAATAATACATATGTCATGAACAAGCTCGATAAAAGAATAAGCTTGCAAAACTAGGCTATAATAGCAGCATAAGTCGAGGTAGTTCAGAAAATATAAGTACGCTAGATTATGATGAAAGAAGGTACAAAAATAATTTAAGTTTACCAAGAAGATCGATGTTGTACCTCTACATTAGCCATACTAACTTCTTGTCTAAGTCTCTAGTCAACCAAATGAGGGTATGGGCCTCTGAGTTATACAGTCTAGATAAACACTATCTTCTTATGCAAGCCTATAGTTGGTGTCATTCAATTATACATCATTAATCGGTCAGAAGGACTATGTGATACTAGGTTATGAGGCATACTACCAAACTTTCAAGAATTTAACTAATAGTGCTATTGAATATTAGAGTGGATATACTTAGTACAAGTCACCCTCCTAACCTCTATTAAGCACGAAAGAAAGATAAGATTGACGCTGTGAAAGGATCAAGCAAGATACAATACAAGCAATCAAATAAGAATGCGAAATAAAATCAAGGGAGGTGATTAAATAAGTGGATGAGATCCTATACTCTAATCCTGTGTGCAGGCTTGCTCGGTACACTAACGTAACCGAGATAATATGCTCTCGACCTGCATGGGCCACCACAAAAATATGTCACGCCCCAGTCCCAAAATACATAGGACTAGGAATACGTGAGCATGTCAGCCGTATATATGACAACTATAATATATGGATACCCTAATACATATGTACATTGTAATATGAATATTAACTCACATGTGGTATATATATAGTCATCAGTCACAGAAAAACTAATCGCATCCACACAATAAGTCACAGAAAAGAAATAACTAAACTAGAATAATGAGTCTGAATCTTCCAATAATAGTCGGGTGGAGACAAATCCACTACCAATGACTATATCAATACTAAAATGAGAGAGGAGGGTAAATCTTCAATATAAAATAAGATGATATAAAAGTATCAGCGAAGCGATCCATCGCTAGAGATAATCAATGATGCTCAGAAGGTAAGACCTCCTCGGCAGAAAGTAATGTGTCAGGTCCTGGCCCGTACTCCTGCGGATACTCCTGGTCGTCTATACCTGGCAAGGGATCAGGTCCTCAGAGGGACGTACCAAGATACATAGAAGCATGCCAATTTGAATACAGTAAACATGCATAATAGGTAGAAAATATATAAGTACGTTGTACAAGATAATCTATATGAATGCATAATGAGGACAACTTTTCGACGTATGGGCAAGGGTAGGCTACTCTATCTGATCTCACAACTCACACACACGGCAGGGACATCAGAAATTAACATACCTCGGGGGTAGCGACCAGCGCGACACCAGAAATTGATATACCTCGGGGGTAGCGACCAGCGCGACACACTACCGTAGTGCGTACAAGATACTACGGTTTACCAGAGTGGTTATAGCCCATACATCTACTGATTGTCCTCCCCTTCCATGATAATATGTGTCAAGTGTGTGTCAACATATATATAGTATATAAATATGACTGGAAGAAAATACACATGCAATGAGTATATAAAAATATAATAAGCATGCAAAGTACTGTAAGCAATTTGGCAAGGTATCTTGCCTGGTCTGAAAAGGAATGAAATCCCAACTCAAGGCGTCGTCCGATCTATCCGTCACATAAATTAAACAAGTTAGGTTACAAAAGTTGGTGAATAGGTTCCTCCATTTTAATCTATTTTAACTCTGAATAAAATAACCTAAAATAGTATTTTAATCTTATTATAATCTGATTTTATTATTAAACTCTAATTTTGATCCAAAGAAAGTCAACTTTACGGATTTGTGATCCGTGACACACAAATCGAGGCAATCCGTTGACCAAAAAGTCAACCGACTCAAATCCTGGATTTGTGTGTAAAACCCTATAGATTTTAGTACTATATAAATGCCGTAATCGACGGTTTTATAAAATCAGTAAAGAGTTATGGCCACAAGGGCAAATAGATGACAGTTTTTGGTGGTTTCTCATTTACGTCTATGTTGCACGAATTTTACAGTAGATTAAATTTATATGTTAAATTATGGAAAAATAATTTTATGTAATTTCATCATGTCAAATTTCTGAAACTTCAAACGGTTCATAATTACGAATTCGAGATCTCCCGAAATCTCAAAAATACGGAAACGCGTCTGATTTCGGACAACTGACACTTTTAGAATTTTTTGGAAAAATAGGTTCATAAATTATTAAAATAATTTATATATTCAGAAAACTAACCTTGATATAGTTCTAACAAAAAAACTAGAGCGCGTTTGGAGTCCGAAGATAGGAGATATCATCCTTTTAAATCGTCATAACTACTAGAAAATGAGGCTAAATTTATGACGAATTTTAACTATTTTTGGACGAAAAAGAGAGGAGTTTGGGGGGAAAAAATATGAATTCCATAAGTCTAATAGATATTTATAATGGTGGAGACTACTTAATTGAATACGACTAGGATTGGTTAATTTGGATATGATTATGATCAGTTTAAATAAGGATAGGATATGCATGAAGTTACTTTCCTAGTAGGCTCAGGATTTAAATTAATTTAAAATATAGTTTGAGTTTATCTCAATAATTTATAATCTTAAATATAATTAAAGATAATACAAATAATTTATATATAATCTTATTAATATCTATTAACACTAAATTAGCATCTATCTAATATTAAGACTATATATATCCAAATAAATCCTAAATAATTTCAAAAATCCAAATAAATTTCTTAAATTCTAAATAAATTACAGAAAAATATAATTATATATTTTAACCTAAAATAAATATTTGGTAGAAATAATATGTGGTCTCATAGTAAATCAGGAAAGTTCTAGAAATTTACGTTTCCTATGTTTCAATTACCCAAAAATTATAGAAAAATCTCTAAAATCTAAAATTGTCTAAAAATAATTCTAAATAAATATTTATATCAATAAATATATCAAAAAAAAATTATTTTCTAATTAACTAAGAGAATACTCTAAAGAAATTTAATATTTAAAATAATTTATAATAAATATAATAATATAAAATATACAAAAAATATCTATTTTGAGTGAGGGGGTTTACACTTTGTACCTGAGATTTCTTCTTGTTTATTCCATGTATATCCTTCATCTAAACTACATGGTTACCATCTTGTTATAGCTTGTCATCTATTATAGGCAATTCACTATATCAAGACTATAACATCTTATCAAAACTCTCATCCTTCAACCTATTTTCTCTATCACAGATATTAGCTTATCTACTCAAGTAATTACGGGTGGAACTCACTTGTTCAATTAACACCGACAACCCCAATAATCAAGTACATCTAGTTTTATTTTGAAAGATATACTTTAGTACTTGAGTTATCTAATTACTCAAGTAATCTACCTATCTATTTAGTCCAGACCTATAGTCATCAATAATTTAAGTGGTCATAAGATCTAATTTTGATACTAAAAGTCATAAAACAACTAAAAGTCACAAGACAACTAGAGATTTAACCACTATGGCCTTCTACATAAGGTTCCAATTTCTTAAGGTCTTAATACAATTTCTTGTATCACCATCATGATCCATATCTAACCTTAGCATCTAGCTATGTATTTCATGAAGTATTCCAGTGTATTAGAATCAAACCATCTTTCTAACTTTTAATAGTTTAAAATTACTGCTACCTTAAGAAAGGGTAAAATTTTATTAGTTCTAGGCCTCTGATACTATATTCAATTATCATTCTAACAATCTACACTAACTCTAACATATAGGAATAACCTATCTACCTTCCCTACTAAGGGTAACCGTCTTCTCAAATTTTGTATCCAGCAAGTCTTCTTCCACCTTGATAAGGATCTGCTTCTGGAGGAAACACCGCGCACGAACGTCCATCTCTCTGAAATAAGGAGAGATGATAAACAATAATAAAGATGTCGAGGGGATTAAACGAGTACAATTATGAAGTCCAAGGACGATAATCAAATGCTAAAAATTTTTTAAATCAGTTGTGGATTGAGATACTAATACTGCTAATCCTGATTACAGGATCACTCGGTACTGGAAAGTAACCAAAACAATTTAATCAAGACCTGTATAGGCCACCACAAAAATATGTAACGTCCCAGTCCCAAAATACGTAGGACTAGGAATATGTAACATGCCAACTACGCATTCGACCAGACTCTGGTCCGACTTGAATACGTATAAGCTGTATTATAATGGTCACTATCTAAATAATTAAGTAAAGATAAATATATGCCTCAATCCACAATGAGCAGAATACAACAAGAGTGAGCTACATATGCTAAAGTCGGCCGTCTAGTAACACACAAGCTCGAATAGACTCTGATAGAAATAATATAAGTACTTGGCACTAATGCTTGCAAGATGAAGCAACACACATCAGCAACTCCAGGCTGGCTCCACAATGGTCTATGTTGCAAAACTGGCAAGGGACTAGGTCCTCAGAGGGACGTAACAAGATACAAGAAACAGTATGCCAAAGTAAAATAGTATAATGCCACATACTCAAGGATAAACTCTTGTAACCATCTAAGTGATATGTACGTGAGGATATCACTCGTACTCAGGCTGAAACTACTACAGGCTTTGTGTCGGGGAGCCCATAGTAGCAAGTAATATCTCGAAGGGCCAGTAAATGTGCCAAAGATCTGAGACAGTCTAAAGTACCTCCAGTAATATAGTATATATATATATATATATATATATATATATATATATATATATATATATATATATATATATATATAGCCTGTAGTATGGTGTGTGTCTCCTCACCCAATGTAACCTCACGTCTCATGTCCACGATGTCTCATGTCCATAACACGCAAGATCATGACCTCTAGCTAGTACAACGAGTCATAATAATATCTCTATATATGCAAGTCTCATATCACGAATCCTGTAAGCCTATACAGAATCACCATGAATAACTCAAGAAAGATTTTGTCACATGAAATAGTGTCAAGTGTCCTACGGTATGACGTACTTGGTAAAGCAAGCACGCAAAAATATAGGATTATGGAATCTGTAAAACCCCTCAAAAATAATTTTTAGGTAGACAAGATATGGTAAGAATTTTGGTTTAGCTTCAGGTTGATTAAGGATTGGAAATTAGGGTTTTGTAGACTGGTTCTTTAATTTAAACTCTTGGTGTACCTTACCATTGCTACAATAATTGGAGCACAACAATAGCCTTTAATTTCCAATAAATTTTGCACTCTTGACCAAACAAGCCAACCTAGGTACTGGACATTTCTGTCACTCACAAACACACTCTCTTGTGCTCTATTTTAATTGCACAACTTTCCAGTCAGAAAAATCAATTCTTTAATCCTATGCCTTATACATATGTCGTTGCCATCTATTTGGAGACACAAACTCAACCCGTTGCGCCTAACCAATTAAAGGGCCCAAGACTGACACCATGCCCACACCGTCCATGACAATTTTGTCACTCCCAATTGAGATCCCATGTACTCATATTTTATTTTAAGAGCACCGATGACACATTATTTAATTAAATTAGGAAAAACAACTTAACCTAACCCCAAATTAATCCAACACCCATTCATGAGGCTCATACAAAATATCCAACACCGACCCATCCTACAAAACACCAAACACAACTTTCCACATCAAATTCTCACTCTTTTTCCTTCATGTGTAAACACCCAAATGTTAAGGGGCTAAAATACAAAGAGGTTGCTAGGTGTCACCCTCGTATTGGTGCAAACTAAATAAAGAAACCAAATGAAGAAACCCCCCATCCTCATGTGATCGGTCACCTCACACTCTCTCTTCCTTTGCATTATTTTTCTCTCATGTTAAATCCTAGCCATTGATTCAAATCCCCCCATCACAACCACTCATCCCCCTATATTAACACACGCACACCCCCCCCCCATATGTGGCCGACCCTAATCCCAAGAGGAGACCTAAAAATTCCCACCACCCTCTCTCCTCCCCTCACCACACTTCAGTCGAAACTCTTCTTCTCTTCTTCTTCTCCATTCTTACACCACCATCCTACACCACCTATCGGACCACCGCAGCACCACCATCACCATTACCTCTATAAGAGCACCAGAGCCGACCGCTGCTCCAACACCACCACCATGAGCCTCCACTGTCTCCTACCCCGACTACACCACCCGTCTGACCACAACCCGCCGCTGCTACCACAACCCGTCGCTGCCACCACAACCCGCCATTGCCACCATCACCGTCACCTACACTATCGCTGCCACCATGGCCGGCCATTGCCACCATCACCCTCACCGTCACCTACACCACCGCCTCCACTATAACTCGCAGCCACTGCCACCACCACCAACATCCACCAACGGCTACCAACACCACCACCGACAGCCACTTCCATTACCACCTTCACCTACACCACCACCTCCACGAGCACAGCCACCGCCGCTGCCAACAGCAGCCGAGCACCACCACCTCACGACTTTACCACCGTCGGCCTCACCCCACCCCGACAACACCAACACCTTCACCACCGCAGCACAACCACCACCTCCAGCCACCTACAACACCACCTCGACCACACTACCTACACCACCACCTCCGCCGAGCACCACCACCACCACCACCACGGTCGATACGAGCACCACCCCTGCGGGTCAACGTCGTCACTGACCGAAGCTGCAGCACCACCACTGCCACCATCCGCATCCACCTGGGTAACTTCTCCTCCTTCGTCCTTGTTTTGTAGTTTTCCTATGTACTAAAGAAACCCTAGTTAGGTATAGGGTCCCTGAGTAATACCCATACATATTTTAATGGCATTGTCTGGCAGTATATATATATATATATATATATATATATATATATATATATATATATATGTGAAAATGCATATTTTAATAGCAATTATTTGAGATTATATATATATATATATATATGGGAAATGCATATTATAGGGATGTTGTTCCAATGAATTTTGGTGCGTTGGTTTGATGATATGATTGAGGATATTATATGTGAACATTATGCGTATTTAGGTGCAACAACTAAATTGGGTTTATGCATTTATGTCTATGATTACAGGGATGGTATGGTCGGGGATGAACATTATACTTAGATGACTGAAATTACTGTGATAAATATTAGGGTTTAAAGATATTGTTTGAGGACGTTATGCTATTTGATAATCGTATTTGATGCAACGTTACCCTAGTCAACTTGGGTCAATCCTCTAGTTAGTATCTTAGACGTGAGATATGTAACTAAGACAGAAGCCTATGCTAGTCGTGATGTCATCTCTTATTTAGATAGTATCGAGCTAGATTATTAATTAATTTTATATATCATCTCTAGGTACTTTGGAATCCTCGGACTTGGACGTTGTACCGGAGCCTCGCCTTCAGCATCCGGATTCAGACAAGTGTACATTGCCATCATGTATCTCAGTTCCAGATTTACTGTTTATTCTATATATGCATTGCGTGCGCTTTGGATTGGAATCGTTACTTCGCGTCCGGGTCATATCCGGGTGCAAACGTTCGTCGGTAAGGTCTAGTATCGATTGATAGATGTTCGCAACACCTTGATGTACCTATTTGGTTACATCGGAACTCTAAGACACATTCAGACACTGTCATCGTGTCAGACTTCCTGTATCCTGGTAGTGTCAGCATGACCGGAATCTGTAATAACTTTAGGATCGTGATTGTTGATAGTTACTTCAGTATGACGAGACTGTTAGATAGAGGTTCAGGTTTAGCAAGCACGCATTGACCACATTGGGAGGAGAAGACAGTTACTAGACGCTTGGGCTACTTTGCACGCTATATATATATATATATATATATATATATATATATATATATGTAGAGATCATGTATCTGGAGTCGTAGTATCACCCGTGTGACTCTGTGCTCGAAGCTACGGTACGCCCCGTGTGTCTCTATGCCTCAGAGCTAAGATTTTATATTTGGAAAGCCCATGTGTCGAACATTGTCTTCAAAGTTGCATCTCACTTAGGTGGTTATTCTAGATTACACCAGTGTATCACTTATTTTCTTTCTGTTTTACTATGGCATACTATTTTTGTACCTTGTTACATCCCTCTGAGGACCTGGTTCCCTGCCAGATTACAGGGTCGATGGATGATGGGAGGCTGGATCTGCTGATGAGTATTATATCAGTATGCAGGATTGTTACTCGATATTTGTATCACTTTTTCATTGTTCAGCTATTATGATCTTTGCTTATTTTCTGTTAGTATAGCCCAGTATTTGTAGACTCATATTATTTTTTTTGAGTCTATTCAGACGAGTGTAGTGTAGGGTGTACACCATGTTACATGTTGTCCCATCTTTATTACATATCCTTGTGGATTGAGACATAGACATGTATACCATGTTATCTAGATAGTGACCTTCATTTACAGCTTATACGTATTATAGTCGGACTGGAGTCCCCTTGGTACGTAGCTGGCCATTACTACATGGCCTAGTCCCGTGTATTCTGGGACTGGGGCATGACAGAATCAACTCTATAAATGACGTTACACGACTCCACGTACGGAGTCGACACCCGAATCATGTTTGGACGCTAAGCAACATTTCACAGTCCTAGGTTGAACATGCACATCACAAGAATATATAAAAAGAAACACCAGTCGATAATATAACAAGTTTTACTACAAGTTGGCAAGGTACACTTGTCTGGGCTCTGAACTCCGTCAACTGCTCCTGTAAAAGTAGAATCTTCAAGTATGCCTCCGAATACTGAAACAAAGATCACTATTGCTCTCAGAATACTTGAAATAGCTAGAATTGACTACCCATAAGTCCAATTTGAACAAAGGGACAGAATTTACAATTTTGGGTCAAAGCGGGTCCACATATGGCCCACTTCGCACCGTAAAACGTGCCAAAGATAAGGTTCTCAAAAGTTGTCAAACTTAGTGTCTACGAGTCTAGAACGATGATACGAACCCAACAGAACTTCCAAAACTAGATTCTGATGAGCCGGTCATGAAATCATCTGTCAAGTGGAACCGTGGGGACCGCGAAACGGTGTTTCGTTAACATTCTCAGAATCGAACCAAACTTGGGTTACAGGACCAGCGTAACACTGCAAATCCGATGACACAAGTTTTGTTACGAAATGACAAGTACATACGAAGTTATGATGAGTGTCAGAACAGGCTGATACGGTAATTTTCGACGAATACGCGTTGATTCCGGTTTGTACACATCCAAATCAGGTTTCGCAAAATCTCACATGTCCACGTTGACGATACGTATCTTTTGGTACAATTCGCACACGACGAAGTTGCCTCATTTAGCGGGACGCACCCCGTATCGAAAAAATTTTATTTTACAAAACTAAGTTTTTGACAGATTTTAACAGTAAATAAATCACAACATAATCAACAATAAAATAAACAAATTGAAGAGATTAAAACTCGATTATGTTGTCTAAATTACTGTTCAAGTATATTTTTTAAATGATTAACTAGGTTGGAAGAAAATTAGACACGAACATGGGAGGTTGGAACAATTTCTAATGATCCTGAAATTAAGTTTTTCTTGATTTTGGATTACGATTTGCGATCAACACAGAACGATTTTAAACAAACTATTTGAAGGGAGTTGAGGGCTTGTGAGTTTACCTTCGAAATTGGTTTGAAAAACCATGGACCGAGGGAGGAGAAAACTAGCTGCGAAGTGGGGGTTCGGGCCACGCTGCTGTTGCTGCTGTTCCCGCGCCATTTGCGCGCTCGCGGCCAACGGTTGACGGCGACGGCGATGGCGACGGCGGTGGTCGGCTGTGGTCGTAGGGGAGATGCTGGTGGTGGTCTGCTCTAGGGTTGTTTATATAGAAGGAAGGGGGGTTTCGGATAGGGAATGGAGGGGGTCACGGCGGTTCTGAATAGGAACGGGGTCGGGGCTGTGGGGGTTTCCAGGGAGAGGAAGGGTTGCGGGTATGGGTACGTTTCAGGTTTAGGGTTTCGGGTATGGGTCTAGGTTTAAGGATCCATATTGATTTGGTTTTGGTTTAATAATTTTATATATATATATATATATATATATATATATATATATGGCTATCTAAAAATAGTTTTGGACCTCAATAAATTCCAGAAAAATACTACAATAATCTAATAATAGTTGTACACCCAAAAATATAATTTTTGTACAATATTTGTAATTAATTACATACACAAAAATATCTATACATGAATATTATTTATTATAATTAGTTAAAAAAATAGAAAATTCTCCCTTAATCTCAATAAATTACATAATACCAATATTCAATAAATTTAAAATTAAAGTTTAACTTTAAAAATTAGGGGGTTTACAAGCAGAACATCATGAACTGTGCATATCGTCGATGACCCACAACTTTCCCTGAACTGTGTGAATGATGATGCTCCTGCCTCAGATTGAGTTTGCTGCAAACCTTGATCTCCTCCATGGCCTCGAACTGCTGAAACCAATGTCACTCCATGAAGCTTTGGCAAACCACCAGTCGCCAAAATTGGATCCGTAGAACAACCCCCCCACTTGGAGACAGATCAGCTGTCATAGGACCGATAGACTGACCCTCAATGTTTGACTCGTCACCATTCATACCTTTGTCTCGACGAACCAAATCCTCTGTATCCCCCAAAATATCTTGAAGCCCCTCAAAGACAAGTTTTCGATGATCCACCTCCTGTCGAATACCCCACGAGCCTTCATCCGGTGTCTGTGACCTACTTGTACACCTCAGCGGCTTGAGCCTGTACATTCCACAACACAAATCTCTTCGAGCCAGCTGCTGGAAACCCTTCGTAAGCATCCAATATTTTTCCCCAAACAAACTGCGACAGCCATCATCCGCCAGCCTCCCTACCGAAACCAAGTTATAGCGCAAACTCGGTACATGTCGCACATCCTTGAGAACGAGCTTCTCACCAAGCTCCATTGTTAAGTGCACATCACCGATGCCTACAACTGCAGTCGTCCCCTTGTTGCCCATCTTCACACATCCAAACATGCCACCTCAGTATGATGTAAAGATCCTCCTATATGGAGTTGCGTGATACGACGCCCCCGTGTCCATGACCCAGTCGTCATCATGACACATGTCACAAGATTCCTCTGCGTCGGTTTTTGCGATGATGAGATCTTCCATAGCCGTGAGATTCTCATAATCATCCTTGCCTTTGACTTTCTCAGCTTTGAGCTTCATGCAGTTCCTCTTGATATGACCCCTTTCACCACAGTGATAGCAACCCTCCTTGCGATCCATAGTCACAAAATCCTGAGAACTCCCTCTTGTCCTCACCTGTGACTTGGGTCTTCCCTTCTCGTAGGAAGCCACCAGAGTGGATTCCTGCGACGATTCTACTTGCTTACGCCGGATCTCCTCGTTCAACAAGCTGCTTTTGACTGCCTCCATCGTGACAACTCCATCAGGAGCGGAGTTGCTCACCGACACCACCAACGTCTCCCAGCTTTTCGGCAGAGAACTCAAAAATAGAAGGGCCTCAAGCTCATCCTCAATCACCATCTTCATCGCAGACAGCTGATTGATGATGTCCTAAATCTCGTTCAGATGTTGTGCCATCGGTGCACCCTCCGTATATTTTGAGTTGACGAGTTGGCAAATCAAAAATACCTTGTTGCCAGTCGTCTTCCTTTCGTACAACGAATGCAGCTTCTCCCATAATGCTTTTGCAGAATTCTCCATGGACACGTGGTGAAACACCGAGTCATCCAGCCATTGGCAGATAAATTCAACAGCCTTCTGATCCAGTCGTTTCCAGTCATCAGCACCTTTATTCGTCGTATTTGCACTGTTGCCCTCCAACCGACCATGCAATTCCTTGT
The DNA here is from genome assembly GCA_036927795.1 of Iris macrosiphon. Taxonomy (NCBI): domain Eukaryota; kingdom Viridiplantae; phylum Streptophyta; class Magnoliopsida; order Asparagales; family Iridaceae; genus Iris; species Iris macrosiphon. Next base: position 120,095,605 of record JAYESA010000017.1, on the reverse strand, counting down.
ACCATAGTAGATCCTCCATCATTGGCTTCCAAATTGCCCAGTTTTTCCCTGTGAGGGTGATCATACGAGTGTTTATTTACTCTGTAGACATAGTTGCACCTTTTTTCTCGAGAAGAACCTGGCTCTGATACCACATGTTGGGAACACGTGCGCTCTAATACCACATATTGGGTGCATTGCGGAAGTATTTGCCAACCCACCTGAGATAACCAACCAATCTACGAACACCAAGCACAGATAAAGACAAGTATATGACAGTGACTACGTTACCTGGACAAATTTCAACTTTTATAACTCAGATAAAATTACAAGATTGTAAAAACTAATGTTGAAACCCTTTGCCCTAATAGGTTCAACCCCCTCACCACACTCAAGAAGAAAAGCAGAAGATTACAATTGAAATCACTCACCTCGTAGCAATCTTCCTAACCGAAGTTGACGACTCCTCGATTAGATCTCTTTCTTCCTTTTGTCTTGGATGGCAAAGTCCTAAGAGGAAAGCACGGGCTTTCTCTTAGATTTTCTTTCGATGAGCACCCCGAATCTCCAACTTATGCTTCTCCTTTGTGTCTCCACTCTCCTCCATATTTATAGGATGAGAAACTTATTTTAGGGTTAGAAAACCCTAAAAATAGCCAACCATAAGATACAACCGTCCACTAGCAACCAACGGTCCAAAATATAACATAAAAATTCTAAAATCCGAGTAGCCGTCGCCGACATCGAACTCGGACCGAGATGAATTTTGAGGTTATAGAACACCACACCGAGTTCAGCCCGAACTCGGCCAGGGACCGAGTTCGGACTGAACTCTTCCCCCCCCCCCTTCAGCAAACTTGATTCCCAACAAGTTGAATAATTTGAGGATAATGATTATTTGTTGAATAATGAACTAATTTAAAGTCTTTTGGCTACCCTTTAGCAGGGTATAACTACATACCAAGTGGGTCATAAATAATGGACAAAGATTGGGTAAAGTTTAGAAAGTTACTATTGAATCCCTAAAACCATAAATATTAATATATAGTACTATTTGCCTCTTTTATTAATATAAGATTGAAGTTTGTCTTTACATGTAGAGATTCACAAAAATATCAAAATGGAGCATGGAGGTTTGCGGATACGATACAAGCTAGTAAGGGAAATCCAGAAAAAATCCAATGTCCTTATTGCTAATGCTTAAGCCATCGATTCCACCATTTTGATACAGTTTATGAGCACATAGTCATATTTGGGATGGATCCTACATATAATAAATGGGTCTTTCATGGAGAAAGCTCTACTGCAACTAGAAATGAAATTTTAGAAAAATCCGAAGCATATAGAATGTTTAGAGATGTATATTTTGAAGATGATTTTGTTGATGACAATGATAACAATATGGAACCTGCACATAAAAGAAGAGAGCCACATTTTGCAAATCTTGTAGAGGATGCCGAACTTCCTTTATATGGTGGCTCTACTTACACAAAGATAGGTGCAGTAGTTTCCCTATACAAGTATAAAGCTAGACATAGTCTCACGGATAACGGTTTCAATGAACTTCTAGAGATGCTCGGCAAAATTCTACCTCAAGACAACAAACTTCCTGATTCATTATTTCAACAAAGAAGCTACTTAAGGAATTTGATTTAGACTATGAGAAGATGCATGCTTGTGTAAATGGTTGTTGTTTATTTAGAAAGGAAAATGAACATACGGAGACATGTCCAAAATGTGGGGCTTCACGGTGGAAAGTTGATACACGCACGAATAAAATTAAAAATGGAGTCCCTGCAAAGGTATTGAGGTACTTTCCTATAATACCAAGATTTAGAAGAATGTTTAAATCACCTGAAAAGACAAAACAATTAAGATGGCATGACACTCAAAAAAATCAGGATGGAAAGATGTGACACCCTATTGATTCAATGGCCTGGAATATGATTGATAGTAAGTGGCCTGATTTTGCATCAAATCCACGTAACCTTAGGCTTGCCTTTAATCTAATGGATTTAACCCTTTCAGTGATCGTAGTACTCAATATAGTTTTTGGCCTGTGATTTTTGTTGCTTATAATTTGCCCCCTTCCTTGTGTATGTCAAAAAAAAATTGATGTTGACATTATTGATCCCTGGGCCTAAGCAACCAGGGAATAATATAGATGTCTACTTGGAGCCACTTATAGAAGATTTGAAAGAGTTTTGGACAAATGGTATGAGTGTTTATGATGCCTTTAGTAAATCCACATTTTATTTGAAGGTTGTTTTAATGCGGACAATAAATGACTTTCCAGCTTATGAAAATTTATCTAGATATTCCACAAAGGGTAGAGCAGCTTGTCCGGTATGTGGAATTAAGACATCTTCAAGATGGTTGGATAATTGTAAGAAGCATGTATATATGGACCAAAGGCGATTTCTTGCGCACATATATTATAACATAAATTATGATGTATAATATCTAAAATAGCTAATTATAATGTAAGTAATGGAGAATGACACATTAGGACATCAAATACATGGAAATACCCAAATCTTCCCCCTGTATCACGGCGTATCGTGATACAGCCTCCCCGTATCTAATTATGGACACGTACACCTCCAATATTCATGAATCAAGGCTTCTAATACTCCTTAGGCCTAGTATCAAACACTTGGGGCACCAAATTCGGAGTTTCTTCAATTTGGCCACAAAACTCTATGTAACTTTCAAAAGAAAGTCTATTAGGACCTAATTTTTCTCCCTATTAAGAGTATCAAGTTATTATAACTAAAGAGTATCAAGCCATGGTTTATTAGAACAAACAATAATGGCAAAACTGAACCTATCTCCAGGACTATACTAAAACTGATCCTATAATAAAAATGAACCGGGACCTATACTAAAATGAAACTATGCTGAAACTGAACCTAACTATAAGCAACTTGACATTTGTTATAGTTTTCTAACAAAAGTTTTATACCCAACTATAAGACTCTTGACATTATTTTTTCATCTTGCAAATCCAATGTTTGCGAGGAAGCATGCCATGTTTGTATTTTAGATTTTATTGTATTGAAATCTGCATTTTGACATTTTGAACCAAATGTAACATGTGCTTTTATTTCACTTTTGTGAAGACAAGGATTCAACTAATTGGCTAACCCTGTTGATATCACTTTTATATATATATATATATATATATATATATATATATATATATATATATATATATGAACGTTCATGCTAATATTCAGAATTGAAACTTTACCAATTGATGATTTTATTATAGTAGACGATATGGGAGCTGTGTTACCTTTGTTGTTTAATGACATTGAGGAGTTTATCAATGAATTGGTCAGTTCAAACTGTTCTTGGTCTTTGTAACAACAATTAGTATGTTTCTTTAGGATATTGAAAACTTATTCTAATGTCATATCTGGTCTAAGGCAATATAACATGGTACATCATGATGTCCATGCACCAAATTGTCGAGATCAAGGGCCCTTCTACACAAGTTCAAATTGCTCAATAGCTCATTCAGGTGACATGGACACTTGTATCATCTTTCTCATATTTTGTTGTATATTTCTCATGTTTTGTTTGTGTAAAAAAAAGGTTGTTTCTTACAGTCCTTCCCTTACTAGGATTGTACACATAGCACTATCCTGGTGTATAAAATATCCATGCATATGAATAGTTAACATAATGTAGTTTTATTTTTTCAATCACTATAAGGTGTAGTAGTTACAGTTGTATTAATTTATGAGCACTAAACAGGCCATGCCAGGATTGACTGCTAGCTACACATATGAATAATAGTTAACTCTTTAGCCTTTTAATACTCTATACTTTTGTCTATTTATATTTTATTAAAGAATGGAATTTGTGTAGTACATTCATTATCTATGTTCTTATTTTTACTTGCTAGTTTTTCACTTTTGTTATTTCATTCATTTTGAACTTAATATTGACATGGTTTATTATTGTATGTAATAGGCTATGAAGATGACTCCTTATTTTGTTCTTTATTGAGAGGATAAAGATGTGGACCTGGCAGTTATGACTGTGGATGCATGGAATGAAACAATCTATAAATTTGTATAGACCTATGTTTTAAGTATTCAATTTTGTTTTTCTAACACTTTATAAAGTGATTTTTTTTTTTGGATATGATTTCACAATATTGTTTAAATGAAAGTTAGTAGTTTTCACAATTGTTGTGTATACTTTATTAAGTGATTTTGCATTTGGATGGTATGACATAAATGCTCAATGAAATTACTTTCTACAATTATTTTGTATTCAAAGGTCGAATTAGTGAACATGTAGGAAATAATTTTTTTTTTAAATGAAGAGAATTTAAGGCATACAAAACATGTCCTAATAGATGTACGAAAGAGACTTTTATGACTTACATTAAATGTCATAATTGACTTATAACGACATACATTAATATGTCGTAATTGATTTTTTGTGACACGCGGTGAACGTCGTAAAAAGAGTATAATCGACATTCCTATTATGCCATAATTGACTAATAACGAAGTTCACAACTACGGTTTTGCGGCATGTGTTAAACGCCGTGAAAGAGTATAGATGACACTTATATTACGTCGTAATAAACTAATAAAGACAATCATAAACAGACTCACGACACAAAATGGATGCCATCAATAAGTATACACGGCACACATAATATGCTGTAAAAACTAGTAAATTTTTACGACAGGGACTAATACGACGTGCAGTTCCATGTCGCACGCACGTCGTAAAAAGTGATTTACGGCAGACTTTGCATGCCGTAAAAACCAATATTTCTTGTAGTGTTATGTATATGGATTTCTCTTTGGCAATATTAGTGACCTCTTCATCGTTATTTCGGACACATGTTTTTGTTATTTTCTGCCTTTATTTCGGTATTTTTGGTATGTGAACTCAACTATCTTGAGAAAATTTATTGTCTTACAGAACATCGGTCTACTTTTAAGTCTCGGCCTATTTGGATGTTTCTTTTCCAGAAAATAATCTTTTTCGGAGTCATAACCTACTTAAGATGATTTTATTCAAGAATTTTTCTTCATTCGTGAAGTACTATATGATTGTGGAAAAAAAATTCAGTATCGAAGCCCAGCCTTCTTGGATGAGCTTCAGTTTCTCTCTTTTGAAGATGGACTTGCTTTCACCAAGTTCATCTTGCATTGGCATATTGAAGAATAAACTATTTATCTTATTTTCTATATTTACTATTTTATGTATTTTTATTTCTAGTTAGAATTAATTATATCATTTTATATGTATTTTTATTTCCTATAATATTGACCAATAGTTCTAATAAAATTTGATGTCATATAGCCATAATGTAGCCTCTAGTTTTAGCTACTTAAACTTGTACTCTTTTCTAATTTTCTTTACTCGATGAATAATGATAAGTTTAGTTTGATGCATAACAAATGCTTGAAGAGTGTAGATGTATAAGAGGTCATTGCCATACTATTGTTTGGATTTTTCTGGTTTTTGATGGTTATTGCATATTTTGGTATGGTAGTCGAATTAAAATGCTTTAGACGTAGGGTTTTCCTGTATATAATGTTGAGAACAAAACACGAAAATCGTTCTCCAAACCAGAGAGTACCTGTGAGAGAACCGAGCAAAACGCACAAACCAAAAAATACCAAACACAAATCGCAAATACAGAGATTTTTACGTGAAAAATCCAGATGGAAAAAACTATGGAACGATCGGAGTCCAACCCTAAATAACCTCCACTAATGGAATAAAGAGATTACACATTCTATAAGCTCATCATCGATCCAACACGGATTACCAAAATTCTTTGGAACAGAAAATAGATTACAACCACGAAGAAAAAAGACAATGAGAAATACCCCCAAATTGATCTCCTTCTCTGAAACGACCTCCAATCCTTCTTTCTCCTCTCCAAAGTTGCAATGGTACTCTTGCCACCTTTTTTCTCCCTTTTTTTCTCTCATGTTGTGTATATTGTATGAGCCTTTATATAAACCCTTTCATGAATTAGGATTTCCATATGGAAATCTATATATGGAAGCCAAAAATATTTCTGGAAATCCAATTACATTCAATCATATATTTAATAGAAATCAAATCATAAATTAGCTTACCATAAATTGAAAATCCAATTATATGAAAAGTTAATATATGAAAGATCTAATCATAAATATAAAATTAAAGTCAAAGATAAAAATTCAATATAATATTTGCTTACTATAAATGTTCTAATACGCGACGCTTGATGCACTTTCCAAGCTTTTCCGACACACGGATGACGCTCGTCGCACTCTGGGGTATTCTCCACATAGGTCGGGAACCCCATCCAATCCAACAAATCTTTTCCTTCACAACTATGTGGAGGGGGTCGTCATCCCGATGATCCGTTTGCAGTACTCAAAATTTTCCCTTGGAAGAATCTTTTTGAACATGTCTGCTCCGTTGTCATCTGTATGGACATTCTCAAGCGTCGCTTCCTTCTTTTCCACAATATCGCATATCCAATAATATCGGGTCTCAATGTGCTTGGACCGACTATGAAATGTCTGGTTCTTCACAAGGTGAATAGCACTCTAACTATCGCAAAGCAAAGGATACTGCTCTTGCTTTAGCCAAATTTTCTACAATAGCTTCTTCATTCACATCAATTCCTTGCAAGCCTCCATCACCGCAATAATGTACTATGCCTCTGTCGTCGACAAGGCAACACACTTCTGCAACCACGACTACCACGATACTGCTCTACCAGCAAACATCATCATATAGCCCGAAGTCGATCGTCTCGTGTCTACATCTCCAGCCATATTAGCATCAGCATACCCAACCAGATTTGGCTCGTCACTACCAAAAGAAAGTCTCCAATCAACAATGCCCTGAAGATATCGTAGAATTCACTTGACCCCACTCCAATGTACCCTTCCTGGATTGGAAGTATGATAACTGTGCCAACTACGTAAGCGATGTCTGGCCTCGTACACACTATAGCATACATAAGACTCCCCACAGTTGAGGCATATGAAACAAGCTCCATATCTTCCTTCTCATCCTCGGTAGATGGACATTGCTCCTCAGTAAACTCAAAGTGAGCCGCAAGGGGGTTACTCACTTTCTTCGACCCGTCCATCCTTAAACACTGAAGTACCCGGTGAATGTACTTCCTTTGGGACAAGTGTAGCAGCTTGGACTCTCTCTCTCTCTCGGCTGATCTCCATCCCAAGAATAGTCTTCGCTGTGCCCAAATCCTTCATAGAGAAGGTCGAGCACAGTTGGTGCTTCAACTCTGCTATCCTAGTGGCATTCCGACCCACCAATAGCATGTCATCAACATAAAGCAACAAAGTGATGAAATTATCCTCGGCGAAGTACCTCACAAAAATATAATGACCGACGTCGTTCATGCATAGCCATGCTCCCCCATAAACGACTAGAATTTTCTCTACTACTGTCTCGGAGCCTGTTTCAGACCATACAAGCTCTTCCTCAACCGATAGACCAAATATGACTTGCCTTTCTCACAGAATCCCTCTGGCTGCTCCATGTACAACTCCTCCTCAAGATCACCGTGGAGGAATGTCATCTTCACGTCCATTTGCTCGACCTCCAAGTCAAAACTGGCTGCCAATGCTAGCATACCCGTATAGACGACTGCTTAACGACTGGCAAAACAATCTCATCATAATCTACGCCTTTTCGCTGACCGTAGCCTTTAACTACCAGCCTCGCTTTGTATTGAGGACGAGTAGCATCATCTGTCTGCTTCACTCTGAACACCCATCGATTCTTCAAAGCCTTCTTGCCCTTTGGCAACCGTACCAGATCATAAGTAGAGTTGGTCTCCAAGGAACTCATCTCCTCCTGCATGGCCTCCATCCACTCCTGTTTATGTTCGTCTTCCATAGCCTCTACGAAACTTTCGGGTTCTCCCCCGTCAGTAAGTAGCACATACTCACCCGGTGAGTATCTCGTAGATGGTCGACGCTATCTATCGCTTCTCCTCAACGGAACCACTGGTGCTGGCTGTATATCTACAGCATCCTCCCCTCCAGGAACTGCCTCTTCAGCATGCTCATCCTCCTGAGGGTCATCCTTACCACTATCAGCAGGTTGATGATCAAGGTTGGGAGCAACTCATGTACTGGCTCCCCCATAAATGGATCCTTTGCAATGTCCTATGAAAACTTCTCGAAGCGAAATGACTCTAACTCAGACAATTTCTCAACCTCAGAAGGCATCTCGAAATCCTGAGTGTTGGTCATGGTCTGATCCTCGACGAATACCATATCCATGCTTCTGTAAATCTTTTTTTTCACTGGATCGTGGAGTCTATAGCCAAACTCATCCCGACCATAGCCGACAAAGACGCACCGCCTCGTCTTTGGCTCAAGTTTGGATCTCTCGCCCTTCGGTACATGCACGAAGGCCTTACAACCAAACACTCGCAGGTGATTGTATGACGGCTCTTTGTCGTACCATAATTTTTCAGGCATATCACCCTACAAAGGAGCACTAGGAGATAAATTAATAACATAAGTAGTTGTGTAAAGTGCCTCACCCCAATAGCTGTCTGACAAGTTTGCTTCTAACAGCAAACACCGCACCCTCTCCATTAGCGTCATGTTCATCCGCTCCGCTACACCGTTGAGCTGTGATGTCTTTGGGGGAGTCTTCTGGTGTCGTATCCCTTGCTCTCTGTAATAAGCATCAAAGGGGCCGATATTCTTGCCGCCATTGCTTGATCGAACACAAAGTAGCTTCTTGCCCGTCTCCCTTTCAACAGAGGCCTGAAACTCCTTGAAAGTGGACATCACCTGATCCTTGGTATTTAAGGTATAGACCCAAACTTTTCTGGAACAGTCATCAATAAATATTACAAAATAAGAAACACCTGTCACGCCCCAGTCCCAAAATAACGAGGGACTGGACACGTGACAATGGCCAGCAGTACACACCGATGGACAAACCCAATTTAATGGATCATTCGGAGTGTACTTAAGCTGTATTATATTAGGCAGGGTTTACTATCTCATCCACAGAACAGCATGAACTAAAACAAAACAGAATTAAATACTGAAAGTAAAGTTACAGACGAATATTCAGCAAGAAATAATACTAAGTCGGGTGGAGACAAATCCACTACCGACAAACAAGAAAATAATGACAAGAAAGAAATACCAAAACATGCTAGACAGTAACTAAGAAGCAGGGCCATCAACTGCAATCAAACTCTCGTCTGGTGCTGGTCCGTAAGCTGCGGTACTCCTCGTCTGCTAAATCTGGAGAACAAAACCAGGTCCTCAGGGGACATAGCAAGATACAAAAGAATACGAGCCAAATACAATAAATGACATGCAAGATAGAGAAGAAAGTAAACACAAGCAAATAAGACACAAGAAATCACTATATCTAAGACAGTGGCATGCCAGTGATGCTATTAAACATGACTATAAGCAATCGGGGTAACCGCATCTCAATGGGAGATCACGATCCTATAGAAAGCAGTCCAACGGGGACTCACAGTCTATAGTATGTCTCTTTCGCAGCCCAGCGGGAGCTCACGAAGGAGGTAGTCAAATGAACAATTCTCTATTGCAGTACAATGGGTACTCACAATCGAGATTTGCTCAAGTGTAGTCAATGTCCAATAACAATCATCCAGGAAACTAAGAAATCAATCAAGTCAACTCCAGGAATGCAGAGTAAACAATATGTCTATGGAACAAGTAGTGATCCAAGAAAAAGAGCAAATAATGTACATGCACACAAACAGAGAAAATATGACTAGAGCAGCAGGAATAAACCAGAGCACATCAAGAACTATATATGACAGGAAAGTAACAACTGGAAATCATGCAAACATTGTACAAATATCTTGCACGACAATGAAAAGTAAACCAAGAGATAAGTAGCAAAACTGCAGGATTTGGCAAGGTATACTTGCCTGAGTTTTGTCTCCAATTGTAGCTCTGACGTCAGCGGGGATTGCAGGCAGTACTCTGGTTGCTGAAACAGATATCACCATCAGGTCCAGAAAATATTAATCAGCTAGAAACGCCTGTCCTTGAGTCCAAATTGGAGACAAGGGCAAAAACGTCAATTTCGGGTCAAGGCGGGGTCCAAATGTGGGCCGCTTTGCACCGAAAAACGTATCAAGGTCAAAGGTCTCCAAATTAGTCCAACTTAGTGTCAACAAGTCAGGAACGATGATACGAACCCAACGGAACTTCCAGAATTGGATTCCGATGAGCCGTTCTCAAAATCACCCGTTAGGTGGAGCCTGTGGGGCCCACGACACACGATTTTCCAACGTTCTCAGAATCGAACCAAACTTGACCCACAGGACCAGCGTATTGCTACGAGTCCGATGGCACAAGTTTCATCTCGATCCGACGTGTGTACACTAAGTTACAGCAAGAATCAGAATGGTCGGATACGGGGCGATGTCCGCGGATACGCACTGATTCCGGTGTGCACGCACATCCGAATCAGCTTCTGCGAAATCCCGCACGTCCGTATCAACGACGCGCACGTATCGGTAAAGACCGCACGCGACCAAGTCGTCTCGTTTGGCGGGGCGTACTCGGTTCCGGGGTGAAACATGGTCTGGTTTTTCCTGTTTTTGGATCGCGGTGTGCGATCACCACAGGATGCGATACCCCGAGCGGTTTGTCCGGACACCGAGAGGGTCATACAGGCTTCTCGATACAATTTACGGAATTGAAATCCGAGCTACGAGCAAGAAATTATGAATACCTGAACTGGGCTGTGAAAACAGCGAATACTCGTGTCCGACACGACACTGTGTCTTGTGTCGAGTCCTGTTTCCTTCCTAGGTTTAGGGTTTCGAGAGCTCTGCCGGAGCTGAGGCGGCCTGAGGGGACTGGGGCGGTGCTGACTGGAGGCGGCGACGGGCTTGGCCGGAGGCGCGGTACGGCGAGGCTGCGGTGGATCGTCGGCGAGGCGTACGCGAGGTGGAGACGGACGGCTCGGGGAGGAACTGCTGGAGGAACAGCGTCGGGGTCGGGCTGAGAACAGCGGGCGGTGAGGCTGGGGCCGGAGGCTGGTCGACAGCGAGGTTGAGGGCTGAGGAGAGGATGTGCCGGAGGAGGGAGGTGGCGCTGCGACAAGGCGGAGAGGGGCTCAGGTTCAGCCGGGAGTGGCTAGGGCTTTATAGAGGTGGAGGAGGGAGAGGATGAGCCGGACGGTGAGGGGAAGAGGAGGCGGAGGGTCGGGGAAATCCGGAGCGGCGCTGGCGTTACGCGGCGGACGGCGGCGGCGGGTGCGGCCGGCAGAGCGGAAGCAGCAGAGTCGGGTTCGAGCGGTTGGGGAAGATGGGGAGCCAGCGGGTCGGGTTCGACAGCGGACGGGTGCGGGTTCGATCGGGCAGACCCGACCCGACCCCCTAGAACGGTCGGTTCGGTCCGGATAGACCGGCTGGTCTGGGTCGGTTCAAAATTTTGGGTTCGGATTAAACCGGATTTATTTAATGGGTTAAATAATTAATTAATTTAAAAATAGTTTTTAGGACTTTTAAAGGCTTCCGGGGTCCAATAAATTTCTGAAAAATTACCCTAGGTCTAGTTTTCTATTTTACACCATAAAATATTATTTTCATAATATTTTAATATTATTTAATATCAATTAAAAATCTTTTAATATTTAAAACACCTTAATTTAATTAGAAAAAATCTCAGAAAATTTCAGAAATTCCAGAAAAATGTAAACATCCAAAATTTAAAATTTTCTTGAAAATCAGGGGGATTACAACACCACCAATAGATTTTACCTTTATAGGACCGCAGACATCCGAGTGAATCAACTCGAGCAACGCCGACTTCCTTGAACTTGAGTGACTTTGGAAAGATACCATATTTTGCTTCCCCGCCAAATAGTGCGTGCACTTCTCCAACTTTGTAGACTTTAGCCCTGGAATCACCTTCTTGTTCACCAAGTAGCTCATCCCCTTCTCGATGCTATGGCTGAGCCGCATGTGCCACAACTCAGTAGACACATCAGTAGCTGCGTTAACCTCTTATACCCCATGTGCGCTCCCTTCCATATAATAGAGTCTGGACCTTTTTCTTCCTCTGGCAATCACCATCGAACATCTGGAAAGCTTTCACTGATTGTTCCCGAATAGACTGAAGAAATCCTCGTCATCCAACCTTTCAACCAACACCAGGTTGAAACGGATATCAGGGACATGACGAACATCTTTGAGAATAAGAACTGCATATGTCGTTGTCCTCAAATGCACATCTCTAATGGCAATCGCCTTCGACGTATCTCCATTGTCCATCTTCAATACTCCACAGTCGCGTGTTGTGTATGTAGCAAATAGTGTCATGTTGTGAGATACGTGCGATAAAGCACCTGAGTCCACTAGCCAAGAGTTGTTATCGCATGCGAGGTTCATAACTACCTCATCACGTACAATGATCACGTCGTCTCCATGTGTCGAGGTCGCCGCTGTAGTGTTCTCACTTTGCACCCCCTTGTCGTCCTTCTTCTCTCTCTTCCAAGTGAAACAGTTCCGCTTGATGTGGCCCTTCTTGCTATAATGGTAACACTCTGAGTCCTCGTACCGACCATTGGACCTTCCCCTGCTTTTGTATCTGCCACCGCCTAGACCCCTACTTTTACCCCTTTTGCGGCTCTCTAAAACAAGCGCCTCTGAGTTGGATGTGGATGAAGTGACATGAGAACGTCTCCGCATCTCTTCATTAAGCACCCCGCTCTTGGCAAACTCCAGACTGACCACGCCTTCCGGAGCAAAAGCGATCATAGACACTCGTATGGTCTCCCACGAGTCTGGCAATGTACACAGCAGCCATAGTCCCTGAACCTCGTCGTCGAACTTGACTCTCATCGAGGATAGTTGGTCAACCACGCCCTAGAACTCACTCAAGTGATCCGTAATAGACGTCACATCTTTGTACCGTAGACCCATCATCACCCGGATCAGGGATAATTTATTTATCCCGGTCTTCTTCGCATACAAATATTCCAGCTTATCCCACAGTGTCCTCGTGTGCTCAATACTGGCAACGTGGTTGTACACGTTCTCGTCAACAAACTGTCTGATATACCCACACACTTGTATATGCTCGAAATTCCAGTCCTCTTCGGATTTGTCACTGGGCCTCTCGGAAGAAAATATCGGCAGATGCAGCTTCTTGACAAATAGCAGATCCTTCATCTTGCTCCTCCAGTAGTGATAATTGGTACCGTTCAGGTTTATCATACGCACCGGCTTCGCGTCCATCTCTCCTCCCTGGTTTGCCTGTCAACTCTTGACACCCTTCTTCTGAAATTTCAGAACCTGACTCTAATACCACTTTGTTGGGAACGAAAGTGCGAAAACCGTTCCCCAAACCAGAGAGTACCAGCGAAAGAACCGAGCAAAACGCACAAACCAAAAACGCTAAACACAAATCGCATATACTGAAATTTTTGACGTGAAAAATCCTTGCGGGAAAAACCACGAGACGATCGGAGTCCAACCCTGAAAAGCCTCCACTAATGGAATAAGAAATACACCGACTCCTTACAAACTTTTCACCAATCCAAACGGATCACCACAACTCTTTTGGAACTGAAAATAGATTATAACCACGAAGAAGAAAGACAACGAGAAATACCCGAAACTGATATTCTTCTTCAAAACGGTCTTCAATCCTTCTTTCTCCTCTCCAATGTTGCAATGGCACTCTTGCCTCATTTTCTCTCCTTGTTGCTATTTTTTTTAGAGAGAGAGAGATGTATTTTAGGGCTAGGAGACACATATATATAGCCTCAAACCCACAACTAGCATTCCTATTATAGATAGGAATATTCAATCCAAATCCAAATCTAAATCCATTGACATATTCCTATTATATGTAGGAATATCCAATCCAAATAAATTAAGGTATTTCTATTATATGTAAAACTTCTGATTATAAGTCAAAACATTTCTCTTAAACAATGACAAGCGGAACACACTTGACTGTCTTTAGATGATTCTTTGTTTTGTCCACAAAGCACATAATTATGGACTATTCAATTAAATTGAGCAATTTCCTAAAAGATCGAGATAACCACCCAATAAGGACGTGTACGAAATACCATGGAGTAGCTATCAATACAATATTGTCCGAACCGGATTATGGAGCGGATTTGACTGAATTTTGTCAAAAAAAATTGGTCCGTTCTGATTTGAACCAGATTTTTTTTAAGAACCGACAATTTTTTTGTGAACCGAGATTTAACCGGTGAACTGTCCGAACTGTTACACAATTGAACCGGTCGATTCTGGGTTTTTTAACTCAAAAAAAGTTTATCACGTGATATTTGGACCATTTGATTTTGTTTGGTTTTGAGAGACCTTATAGGTGTAAAATCCAAACCAATCCAAATATATTCAGAACCAAATCAAACCAAGAAGTAAATGTGAATATCTTACGGGTCTCAAATCATTTGGTTCTCGTAAATGGCCTATTTGAACCTCAGTTGCACCCCGGTTGAACTCCAGTGAGACCTTACCAGAGATTTTCGGTTCAATCATCGGTTCGTTTTTTAAAACATTTATCTATTAAGTGGGATGATTACCAGCAGTAACTTCCTATAAATGATACAGTTACAAAACTAAACAACATATCACTGCAGCAAAATAACGATGCTGAGATAGAGCAGTAGTTTTGCGGTGACGCCTGGGCATCTCCACAGAATTATGAGCGCAGCAGCCCTGCAAACTCGCATATCCATGACATTATTGCTATTTGCTGCTACGCTTCCGTGAAGCTCCCGCGCTAGCTCCACACACAAAGTGGAAAAGTTATCTTCGTTCTCGACGTGAACGTGCGAAGGACGCAAAACAATGCGATGCTTTGCACCATTCACCCAAGTATGAGCTAGGGCTAGCTCCAGAGGAATCTCAATAAAATTAGTGACCAAAAAAGTATATTTTTTTGTGGATTTTGAATCTTACCCACTAGAAAAATCTTTTACCATACTAACCACTTGAACTAACACGTCTCTTATGTAGAAGATAATAATAAATGATAGCTCAAATATTGAAAAACATAATTAAAATTTACCTCAACATGGATTGATGGACCGAATCATTTACCAAATTCAAATAAACCCAATAAGGTTATGTTTAAATAATCAAAATGGAATAGACTTATAATTTGATTTTCTACAATCTAAAAGGCTTACCAAGACTTATCAGCAATTTATGAGATTTTTTTTTTAATTAAAAATACAATTAGAAAAAAGATTTTATTAACATGTGTCCTTATAACATATGTTAATACATTGATAAATATGTAATTTATATTAGTATTCACACAAATACATTTATCAATACATATTTTAAGTAAAAGATGTATTAATAAATGTACTGGTTGGAGTATTCTTCTAAAATACACATTTATTAATCTATTAACATGTGTTCTTAAAGCACATGTTAACCAAACTCTTTAATAAATAAAAAACTTACTTGACCCATACTACAAAACTCATACGCGCTGAAAGCAAGGCTTACACAAGAATTAGTAGTAGCCCCGACTCAGAATCCATGGAAAATTGCATGTTATGTTGATTGTGCATAAATCATTCAAAACCATGTACAACTTATCTGACGACACGGGACGTATTATTTCTTCCATTTATAAATAGTGAGAGTTAGAGGACGGTGAATATGGTATTGCATGAATACAATACAGTGTATACAAAAGTTCCAAATGTTACGTCGAGTACCGTGAGTTATGCCGGAAAGTATTAAAAAAAAAAAAAAAAAAAAAAAAAAACCTTATCTGACGACACTATCATCAGGACTAGAGGTCTCACTTGGTATGAATGACGGTGAGACTTATCGCATGCATCCTAAGAAAAATGTGGATTCAAGTCAGCAGATACACGTATTCATATGTAGTTGGCATAAATTTATAGCATTACTAAAAGCACTACAAAAGTTATTTGGAGCTGACCAATTTTTTTTATTTACAAGTTTGTCACTCAAAAAATTTAGTAAGGACCACTACATAATATAAAAGTCAACTTTTTTTTCTTGGCTAAATTATAATTTGATACCCTCAACTATTCAAAATTTTTTTTAACTTGATATTCTGAACTTTGATAGTCATCAACTTAATACCCTCCCTCAACTGATATTTTCAACTTAGTACCCTACGTCATTGAACGTTAAGTTTTTTTGTAAAAATAATAAAATAAAAATACCTAAACTACCCTCATCTTCTCCACCCCCACCCCTGCTGCCCTCTCCCCCTCCCCGCTCCCAGTCGAGCCCAATGCCCCGCCCCCGTGCCCCCTACCCCACCACCCCATCGACACCCCCGCACCCACAGAAGAAAAACAAATATGTGCATGTGGCTAGAAATCTCACAACATGTAGATAGATAAAAATCTCATAATATTGAGGTTGATAGAAACATCACCACACTGATTACATGGGTGACCTTCTTATTTATAAAAGACAATAGTAACAATAAAATAGAAACAAAACAACCAAAATAACAAGAATATAATCAAGGGATATTATCCTTATCCATAATTATTGAGGTGGATGAGTTGTAGGTTTGAATTGATAAGCCTGAACTTGAATTTGTAACTCGCTTGATTTCTAACATTCTCCCTCAAACTGTGCGTGGTGGTCATGCACAGTTTGACACGTAATGATTCCAAAGCGGCTCATGTTTGGACTTGTTTGAGACCATAAATCGTCCCGTTCAATAAGAAAACATGATCTGAAAATTTTGGATCTTCAAATCCAGGGACTGCTCCATATATACTCTCTCAGTGAGAAAGCCATGAAGAAATACGTTCTTCGAGTCTAACAGCTGGTGAATGATCTATCTTTTCTGTCATTGCACGTCTGATATGAAGGGTGACAAAATTACCTACCGTTTTCACGCCTAACTGGTGAATGCTTCATCTTTTCTGTCCTTGCACGGCTGAGATGAAGGGTGACAAAATTGCCTACAGTAAGATATGCGGAAGACATTTTTCTTGCTCTGATACCAAGAAGAAAAAATAAATATGTACATGTTGGGTAGATAGAAATATCATAATATAGAGGTGGGTAGAAACCTCACCACACTGATTACATGGGTGGCATTCTTATTTATAGAAGCCAATAGTAACAATAAAATAAAAACAGAATAACCAAATAACAATAATATAATCAAGGGATATCATATTTATCCATGATTATTGAGGTGGATGATTTGGAGGTTTGAATTGATAAATCTGAACTTTAATTTTTAACTGACTTGATCTTTTAACAAGAAGAAAAAATAAATATGTGCATGTTGGTAGAAATCTCACAACATATAGGTAGATAGAAATCTCATAATACGGAGGTGGGTAGAAACATCACTATACCGATTGCATTGGTGGCATTCTTATTTATAGAAGACAATAGTAACAATAAAATAAAAACAGAATAACCAAAATAAAAAGAATATTATCAGGGGATATTATACGTATCCATGATTATTGAGGTGGATGAGTTAAAGGTTTGAATTGATAAGTCTGAACTTGAATTTGTAACTGGCTTGATCTTTTAACATTCTCCCTCAAACTGTGTGTGGTAGTCATGCATAGTTTTTTACGTAATGATTCAAAGTGGCT
Organism: Iris macrosiphon; assembly: GCA_036927795.1. Lineage (NCBI taxonomy): Eukaryota > Viridiplantae > Streptophyta > Magnoliopsida > Asparagales > Iridaceae > Iris > Iris macrosiphon. The sequence goes on along the minus strand of JAYESA010000017.1, from coordinate 120,077,983 downwards.
CGTGTTTGGGCTTGTTTGAGATCATAAATCGCCTCGACTGCTCCATATATACTCTCTCAGTGAGAAAGCCATGAAAAAATATGTTCTTCACGTCTAACATCTGGTGAATGCTCCACATTTTCTGTCATTGCATGGCTGAGATGAATGGTGACAAAATTGCCTACCGTTTTCACGTCTAACTGGTGAATTCTTCATCTTTTCTGTCCTTACACGGCTGAGATGAAGTGTGACAAATTTGCCACAGTAAGATATGCCGAAGACATTTTTCTTGCTCTAATACTAAGAAGAAAAATAAATATGTGCATGTTGCTAGAAATCTCACAACATGTAGATAGATAGAAATCTCATAATATGGAGGTGGCTAGAAACCTCACCACACTGATTACATGGGTGACCTTATTTATAAAAGATAATAGTAACAATAAAATAGAAACAGAACAACCAAAATAACAAGAATATAATCAAGGGATATTATCCTTATACATGATTATTGAGGTGGATGAGTTGGAGGTTTAAATTGATAAGCATGAACTTGAATTTGTAACTCGTTTGATCTTCTAACATCCACAACCCTGCCCCCTTGCCCCCTCCCCTCCACAACCCCACAACCCCCACCCCCCCCCCCCCCCCCGCGACACTCCCGCACCGCCCGCTTCCCGTCGCACCCCCCCCCCCAGCTGCAGTCGCAGCTCGCCGCCCCAACGTCGCAACGTAATGCCCTGCGCTGCTGCTGCTGCATCGCTCCCGCACCGCCCACGCCCCCTCCACTAGCGCGCGGCCCGCCGCTCCCGCGCTGCTGTTGCTCCCCCCCCCCCCCCCCCCCCACCCACCCCAACTCCGGCTGCCGACGTTGGGAGGGGCGGTTGCCGAAAAGATGAGAAAGAGAATGAAGAATGGAAGATGGTATTAAATTGGTGCCTATCAAAGTTCAGTGTACAAAGTTGAAAAAAAACGAATAGTTGAGGGTACCAAGTTATAAAATTTTTTTTTTCATATTTTCCTCTTTTCCTCTCCCAAATTTCGAATATTGTTCTCAATCTATGTTTATACCTAAATTTTATCTTCTAGTAACTAAAATTTTGTTAAAGATTCATTTTGGAAGGATTTTCGAAGTTTCAAATCCATTTTATGGTTTCGAATTTTAATTTGTCTGCAGTCGCGACGGGAACAACGATGGACGGTCAAAACTTTTGACAGTCTTGTCTATAGTCAGAACTCTCAAAAATTTTAGTAGTCATTTCTATAGTCAAGACTCTCAAAATTTTAATAGTTCTTTCTATAATCCGAACTTTCAAAAATTTGACAGTCCAATAAAAACAACAAATTTTTATTCGGATTGTCAAAATTTTTAAGAACCGTGGACAATCAAATTTGACAGTCCATTAATACTTCAGAAAAAGTTTACATTGTACCTTAAACTTGTCCTCAACTTTTACGTTGCAGCAAGCTTTCTAACACAACACCATCATCGAGTTGTTTTCTCGCAAAGTCGCCCCACTACACAAGGTCCAAAATTGCATCAGATATGTCCTTCTGAGGCAACATGAGAACAGAGATGATGAATATTCTTTTAGTAAGGAGAGTAATACTATGATTGGAATTCATCAATATATATAAATTGCGTGGGCAGTTTGTAGTTTTATTTGCTAATTGAAACTCGAACACAATTTTCAATTGATGAAAAGATGTGTCCTTATTATAACAGATGCAATATGTTATACATGTGAGCCTATTGGTGGATATGAACGATTCAGAGGTTAGAATTTAGAGCTTACTTTTAACTCTTTGTTAGTGATTGTTAGATGAGTTTAGGAAACAAGAACAGCAAATGTAAGGGCATTGCTCTTGCTGCTTGATCGCATTCAAAATTAGTTTGACAACTGACTCTTTCTTTTCTTTTCTTTTTTTTTTTCTTTTTTTTTTTTTTTTTTTTTTGAATTGCTGTCATGGAGAAAATGTACATATTTTTGTTCAATGGTCGGAACTGTAAAAAATTTCTACAGACCTAATGCTTCCCCGTCGCGACTGTCGATAAAATTCCTTAGATCGAAATCTTAAAATGGATTTGAAACTTCAGAAATCCGCCAAAAGTTCACCAATGTTACTACAATATGATATTTGGACATTAACAAGGATTAAGAAAAAAAATTATGAGAATGAAATAACAAACATAAAATTAGAGATGGAGAAAGAAGATTTGTTGAGAAGCTTTTAGTGCCATCTTAAGTATTGATTGATGCTTGGAATTGGTAGAGGTGAAGAAAATAGAAGTTTAGAATTTTGAAGTGAAGAAGGAGGGAAAGAATTTTGAAGAGAGAGAGAGAGAGTTATAATGTTTGGGTTTAGAGGGTTTGGGAGAGCAGCTCCTAGTAAGTTTTTTACTTCCACAATACTGGACTAGCCCCGAGTAACTTTTGTAGTACCCCAATAAATACTCTAAATCTAACTGAACATACACAATGGTAGTCAAGATTTCTTGTTTAACTTCTTAGATAAAATTCAAAATATTACTACGACATCTGGAATGAGAATGCAGCAACAGCTTGAAATGATATCCATTTCGAACTTTTGAAATGTTTCCGAAAACTGTATCCGTGCTATTGGTAACTCATAATCTTCTCTTCTCTGGACCAATTCTGTAAGCAAGATAAGAGAGGCATGAGAAACACATGAATGTTAATGCAATCACTGAGTTTAATTGAGCTTTATTCTGGCTGAGTAACATATAGCTTGAATGATCCAAGCTCAATCCAACGAGAGAGGACCATTATTGGTCTGAGAAAACTTGTTCATAAATGGCTTGCTAAAATTACTAGCACAATCAAAAGATACTTAACTACAAAATTGATGAGCATGTGATACTTGGAAAGCACGACACTAAATATTATTGAGGCACTCTTCTGTAAGGTCTCCCTTGACCTCCTTGATACCCAACGCAATGAAATTTATACTGGTGTCATCAGAGAGAGACCATTCCCCTGTTAGAGGGTTGTAAACCATCCCAGCCATTTCTTGTACCTGACCACATACAAAACACAAGAAAACAGAGAGACGTTAGAAAATTAAATAAATATACGTTTCCGTAGTGTAGAATAATAGATGTGACATTACAGATATTGAAGCTCTTTGTAGGATCATTGCTAGCTCCTCTGGAGTGAGAAATTTGGACCAATCATGGGTGCCTTTAGGGAGCTGCAAGGTAGAGACTGTTAGTATCACCAATCAGAGGATGGTGTCAAGGAAATGAACTGAATCAAATTGATCTTTAACTTGTTTGCAATGACTTTTTCTAAACTTAGTAACCGGATTTCAACAGTCAATGGCTTGAGTTCAACTGCTCGTTCCCCTCGACATAAAGTGCACATACCTCCTTGATTAACTGTATGGAGCATCAACTAATATCCTCACAAACATGTCATGGCCCGGTCATGCTTTTGAATCTCCAAAGGCAAAGGGACTAGTGTATGTGTTGCATACACGCATCAACGGTAAAGTATATTGGAAAAGCGAAGTGGTATCAAGACTCGAAATGGTTCTGAACTTGTACCCTCACAAATAATATCCAAAATGTGTTAAACGACGCCTTAATCATGTCAGGCTATCTTCTGATCATATTTACTGCCTAGAACCAGGATTGTTCGTACCTAAGCATCACCAAAGGATATCCTAGTGCCATGAGGCTTCTGCTGATGAACGAGTCTGGGGAGGGTCAACATCTATACAACATCTATGCAGTCTTAAGCCCATATAAGGAAAGGTTGTTTTGCATGCCGCATCCTACTGGATGCAAGCACCAAGCTTTATCGGCATGCAAAGCGACGCCCACTAAGATCACCATCATTTGCCCAAAATACTCAATAAATGTCTTACTGTCAGATGGTACAAAGCATTCCATAATGTGGCCCGGTCTAATCCAACATAGCCAGAACAAGCTAAACAGAAACATAAAATATATTTCTACATCTGCAGCAGATTCAAGCGTGTTTATTATGTAGAAGCACAGAGAAATAATAGAGTTTTAATAATGCGGAAGTTGAGAAAATACACGGAAAAGTATACATTTAGAAGCTTGCTAGGTAGTTCGGTCTGCTATGCTTTGAGCTTAGCAGTAGGAACTGTTGTCTAGTTTATGGACTCGAGCTCTAGTATATGAAGCTCAACATATTTAGCTCAAAAGCTTAAGCTCCTATATATTAAATTTGCACTCTAAAGTGCACTCTTAAGAACAATATCTTTTCAAGTTACTTTCTACTCTCCATCTCTCTCAATGAGATTTGAATTGTCCACTACTTACAAGCACTTGAACAACCATAATTTTCCCATTCCTGAGGCCACCTAGGCAACAACCATAATGCTTCAACTGCTACATGTCTCTCTTTCATCTAAAATTTTGCATAACAAATTTTGTTGGACTGCCTATTAGAATGGATACTGCAATGAAGATTCCATACTCATATTTAATCTATGGGATTCTTGGACACTCTAATACTTGAACAAGACGTGTTGGCTATGTTGCACGGACACGGCTAAATGGCGTTTGTATCATGTCCGTAATTTGAGGTAACTGGAGTGCATTCAGAGTGGTTTGTGATCTTAGGATACCATTAAAGAATTTTGAGGTAAATGAATGACGATACTTATAAATGAAAGAAAAGAAATAAGTGCCATATATAGAAAGATGGAGATGATGCTAATTAAGGATAAGATGAAAGAAAATCAACCAAGATAGTTTGGCAATGTGCAATGAGGGTAAATTGGAGCATCGGTTTGGGTTAAGAATTTAAGTAAAAGAAGCTGCTAGAACTAGGCATACACCCAAAATAACTTATTGAGGTGGTGAAAAAGGATTGATGTTGTATGTAAACTGAATCATGATAATGAAAAATTGGAATCATGATCCTTTTCAAAGATCGCACCATCTAGATCCACAGGTCCAACTACTACTACCTAAAATTATCACAACTCGTCCCCATTAATTCAAGTGCCACCATGCGCAAGAGGGAACGAAATCTTGACCATTTGGCAAAAATATTCAATGCATAGACTAGAGACATAAAGATCATGAACCTGGTCATGATTTTGAATCCTTTGGGCACTTAAGAGCTTACAAAAAAGAGATGAGTTGCAATAATTTCATGTAAAACTTGATTGGGAGTCGGACCTGAGTGGTTGATTGAGATGGTGCAGTTTATTATAAGAAGAAACTAACATACCCAACTCAGGAGGTACTCAGCAACAACAATGGCAGCAGCATAGGACCTCACAGAACGATTAATGGTAGAGATCACAGTGGCACCACTTGGAACAGTTAAAGATGCAAGTGATTTACAGAATTCTGAGGGATCTGCAACATGCTCAATTACCTGACATGGAATAACATATGCTCAATTAAACTGTCAAAATGATAACAATAACAATGTAAGCGATTTTGTGTGTGGGTGTGCATGCAAGATGGGTGTATGTGTGCTGTTTTGGTGTTTTGGCAGAGAGTCTGCCTTTTCTCTCAATCTACTTATAAATCAAAGAGATCCTCTCACAACAATATTTGGAAAGAGAAAAAAAATAAAAAAAGGAATTGTCTCGCTAATAGTGAGAATTGCTCTTGCAAATCATGAACAAAATGGGAGATGATTGTAAATGGTGATCTTTAGCGCATTTAAATGAAGCCATGACAATATTAAAATATATATTAGAAACAAAATGCTCGGCTCTTACGAAAGAAAGAAGCATGTTATGTTGCATGGACACATGTACGATACCACATGAAGATGACAACAAACTGATTTTGGCATGTTATAGTGTATTTGGAGTGTCCATGTCGTGTCTGATACAACAGAAAACTCACAAGACACTTGACTTTTGGATGGTCTATGCTTCCTAGTAAACAACAAGAACTGAAAATTAAATATAATAATGTGAAAATATTAGAGTTATGGGAATGTCATTTCTTTTCATTCTTTTACCTAATGTCATAGAGATGAGTTCAAAACTTCAAATCCCCTATAGCAATTGTAGCACAATTGCAACACTTTTTTCACTTATGCCCGAAAAAACATAGAGGGTGCTCCTTGGTTGCATAAGCGTAAATTGCACATCCAAAAGATAGATCTAGCTGCTACTAAGTGGACATCTAGGATTTATGGCATGGTCCTCTCATCCTCATAGCTATCTTAGCTAGGAATTTGGCACTAAGATAGGGGATTGATGTGAGATCAATAACTGATTGTAAAAACTGTCAATTCTTTTGTGAAGCAATTGTAACATTTTTTCAAGTTCACCCTGTCAAAGAAAACTTAGAAGGTGCTCCTTGGTTGCATAAGCTTAAACTGCACATCCAAAAAGTATATCCAGCTACTAATTGGACATCTAGGATTTATTGCATGGCCCTCTCATCTTTGTAGCTATCTTCTGTCACGAACTGTTTCGCTGCTTGATCGGCGAGGAGGAGCATCTCAAAAAATGGGTGAGGCAAAGGATCAAGCGCTTTCACTTTGTCCCAAGGGATCCACCAAGGGTTGGGTTTGAGAGTTGTGTGATGGGTGATTGGATAGCACTTTTGTGCAGCCTCTCATTAGCTCTCCTTTTAATTTATATGCACACACCTGTGCGAACCATCTCAGACGAGTGGCTTCTGGTCGGCTTATACTGCTTGAACTTGACTTCCTGGTTAAGGAGTTCCTGCTTGAACTTATATATATATATATATATATATAGGAACAAGTAATTATCCATGATCGCTCTCACCGGGATTCGAACACCGCCCACTCGGGTCTTATGCCTCCACACTAGCCACAATAATATATATATATATATATATATATATATATATATATATATATATATATAGTACAAGGAGTTTCTGCCTTTATTGCAAATAGACGGTCAGCATATTCAGTTTTTACCTTAGAATGAGGGTTGTATAATAAATTCAATACATGCCAGGTAATATAGAAACAATCTAAATTTACTTAATCTTAGGGTATTTTTTTTTTTTGGGGGGTGGGGGGGTGGGGGGGGGGGGGGGGGTTTGTATAGGTAAATTTTAGATTAGTGTGTTTTGGGAAGAGAGAACTCTATGGTGACAATTCATGTTGTTAGGAACCAAGATCGACAACAAAATGATCAATATTTTTATTTTTTAATGATCAATTGACAAAGAACTACTACTAAGTTTGCGTGATTTGCATCTGACTGAAACTTGACCACACACTACCAAGAGTGGTCCAAACCTAACGATCCATGAGCCAGATTAACCGATCACTGGAAGTAGCCTGGTTAGGTAACAAGTTTTCTACAGTTCAGTGACGTACTAATAATATAATACACAGAAATTTTGTATACCTGAAGAATTTCACAAACCTGCGCTACATGGTATTTTTAGCCTTAGACATGAATCTAAGTTACTAAAACATGATACTGATCTTCTGACTAGATAATGAGCAATCTATAAATAAGTTAACTTTAAAGTTTACTAGAAAAGTTGCAGAAATGACAAATGGACGAAAAATGTGTTTAAATCATTGGTTAAAAATCCGATTCACATTGATCACTGAACCTAATGCCAGTTAGTTATGAAAAACACCTTTCCCAAATATATGACATACCTCTGAAGCAATCACAACATCAAACTTCCTATTTTCTCTAACCAACTGCTCTGAACAAAATAAATGATTTCATTAGACTTCTGATGAACAACAAAATCCCCAGTTGAAGTAAATGCATTTTGAAATAATAAATTGATATCTTCTATAAACATCGAATTAGTTTTGAGCATACCAAAATTGCATTGTTAACATGAGTTCAACTTTACAAAGAAATGTTAGCAAGTTAAATAGATAACAAGAGATTGACATCATAAAGTCACAGGAATATATTGTTAAAACAATTAATTGAAAGGTAATTGGATCCTCTAGTTATCATGATAGGAGAATTCTTTTATTTTTCTTCTTGATATGGAGCATAATGGTTATTATCACCCTAGTATATGTTTTTCACTTTTAATAGCAAATGTAAGCAATTTTAAAGTAATTTATGGAGCTTAGGCAAAAATGCTTAAGGTCTAACTTAAATTTCCAAGATCAAGTATACTTCGGACAGATCTCTAGATTTTAAGGAAGTTCTAAGACATTGTAGCTTTAATCTGAATAGGACTTCTGGATTTAGTATATCAAAATCCAAGTAGGTGTGCTTCTAAAACCACAACTCTTTACATATGTGATGCTGACAGAAGGTCTTTCTTTTTTAGGATTGATTTTAAACGTAAATCTGAATTTGGATTTAATTGAAAGATGGATTTGAATTAAGATTTGGAGTTGGAGTTGTCAAATCTGAATTTGAATTTAACTTTGAATAGGATTTATCTTTATCATTTTGTTGTTTTATAATTTAGATCATAACTAGTTAGTTAAGGGATTGTCATTCCTTCACTCTTCGGCTTAATGGTGTCGTACAAATGAATACAATTCCTAATAGCAAATTGTATTATCTTACCTAATCATGTAGACTCTTTATAGTCTAGGAGAACTTTGAGGCTGCTCCTTGATTGCATGAGCCTAAAGTGTATATCCAAAAGGTAGATTTACCTACCAACCAACTGGATGCCTAGGTTCTATTGCATGACCCTCTCATGCTCAGTTACCTTGGCTAGGAATTCAGCACTAACATAGAGAATTGACGTCATGTTGACAGGCGATACAAAAACAATGTCAAATATGTGCTATAGCCGACCCCATTCCGATGGAAGAAGGCTTGGATGATGATCAAATCATAACTAGTTAGTTTTGCTGGGATTTATCTCTATCCTTTAATTGTTTAGATTTGAATATTGATTCTCGGATATAGCATATAAAAGGGAATGAAAATGCATTTTATTTGAGATATGTCCTCCTTGTGTTTCCAAAACAATTATCTAGCATCTGTGCTACCCAAAGGTGCCGTAATGTCTATTTTCATAGTGTGAAGTGTCTATTTTCATAGTGTGACTCGGCTAAAACGTTATTTTCCCCAATCGTTCCCATCAATTGATTTCCAAGCGTGTTCAAAATCTGGACATTTTGTAATCGTCGTCTGAAGTCCAATCATTTAAAGATCGTGATGTCTTGTTCGAATAGAGGAAGATCTATTGCGTCTGATCTGATAGTGTACCAGATTTGATGAGAACATCCACTCCTAGAAGGAAGATACTTGATGCAGAACAAAAGGCATATTGTTTTAATGATTTAATCTAAGGTTAACTTTAAATTTAAATCTGAATTTGGATCTAGTTCCAATCTGAATTTGAATTAAGATTTGGATCTGGATTTAAATTTAAATTTAAATTTAAATTTGGATAGGCTTATTCTATCATGTAGTTGATTTAGATTAGAATTAATTAGTTTTGATAGGATTTATTTAGAATTTAGTTGCTTAGGTATGAATCCGTATTCTTGGATGTAAGCCTACAAAAGGGCATGAATATATAGTCTTTTTTAGGATATGGAAAATTTATGAATAGAATTGAAAGTTTCTCAAATTTGGATGTTGTGTCCTCTTTGGAGTGATTCCAAGACACCTATCTAGCCACAGTATGATTCTGTCTAGCGGTGTAAGATTGCCTATTTTCATCGTGTGATGAAGGTGAAAATGTTATCTAGAGCGGAATCAAATGTTATCTAGAGCGGAATCCTAGATCGTTCCCCGTCAATATGGCTAATGAGAACATCGAAAAGTAACAAAAATGAAATAAATTATGCGGATTATGGATAGAAATGTTTACATTATATTTTCCTCGTTCTAGCTCTTTTTTGCCCTCTTAGTCAAGGATTTAAAATGCAAATAAATTAAGGGAGACAAATAATGGAATAACTTGCTTAGGCAGCGACACAATAATCTTTGTCCATTCAAATTCCTATTGTCATTAAATATACAAATAAATATTTAAGACGTATAACGGACAAGTAAGGGGGAAAACGGGAAATGATACATTGGAAGAAGTCGAGAGAAAGAAGAAAGAGTAGAAATTGAGAAGTGAGAAGGAAGAAAGGGAATGAAGTGGATAAAGGAGACTAAGCAATGTAAACTAATAAAACTAAATCTTCACAATTTGTAGCTGTTTCAAATGGTTCCCATGATCATCAATCTCCCCACCATCATTGCTACCCAGACGAGAAAAATAGGGTAAGAAACAGAGGTGAAAGGGGAACATAAAATCTTAACTCCTTCCCTTGAAGGTAAAATTGATGTCAAAGTTGGGTTAGAGTTGTCTAATGGGCCTAGCTTATATTGTACATATTCAAGAAGATCTAATGGATAATCCAATCATGGATTTTGTTCTTTCCACCATGGATAAGCACATGTTTATGTCCAAGTTGGTGGCAGTGTCGACCCTTCGTGGCGACTGCCTTTCTATCTCAACCTCTAGTGTTCGACTTAAACAATTAAGCGAACCCCCGGTCGAGCAACCAGAATCTGCCTCAATACTTACCTAGCGCATAAGCTAGCCACCTTACCACTCAATGAGTGGGATCATCCAGCCATGCAACCCAATCCTCTGTACAATGGTACAAAGATACTTCTGCCGATTTGGGATGCCAAACCTATTTTACAACATTATTTATAACTTGCATGGTCAATCTCGAATCATATATTGCACGGTCACAAATACCAACATTGACAAGAAATTGATTTCGGTGTACCCTAGTGTATTTTCGAGTATCTATGTCATGTCCCGAACATGTTTGACACAGTGTTTTAGAAAGCACGTGAGCCTCGCGCCTAGGCATGCATGAGGTCCGAGGCTTACCATTGCGCCTCATTTTATACGAAGTGAGGCTCATTCACCTAGGTGTGCCTAAGGCACACGCCTCGTGTGCCTCACACCTACTTTTGAGGCACGTCTTGTGCGTCGCACTACTACTTTTGAGGGACATCCGATGCACGAGGCTCATTAACCTAGTATTTTTTATTTGTTTATTTTTGTTTTCTTTATTTTTTAATAGATTGTTTTAGAATTTTATAGTTTATTGAACCATTCAATTACAATTTCTATTGCAATTAAAGTGAGTGGTTGTCGTCCCTCTTTTTTACCCCCAACAAAAGTACATGTTTATACCATGATTTTTGATGTTATCAAGTCAATCAAGAAAATATCTTCTCTAGATAATGTTAACAACTGGACCCTAAGGATCCAAACATTATCAAATGTATCAAATCAGTCAACTAATCTTTCAATTGCAACTAATAGGTTCTGTTTGATGAATGATGATGATGATGACGATAAATGATACAAATTCGTTAGTAGTATTGGTGATGGAAACGATAATATGGATGATGATAATTTTTAGGGTTTTGGTAATTTTCTACTATTATGAACTTGTCGTAGTTTCTTTCGAGCTTTGACAATGGTTAAATGTTAGATGTCATATTTATAATTTTATGTACTCTATCTATTACTACTTGAATAGTGTTATGAATTGATTAGATATATTATAAGTTTGATTATTTGCAATTGTATTATTTAAAAAATTTAAAAACGTGTGCCTCGCTTCATTGACGCCCGCGCCTCGAGTGCGCCTCACGCCTTTTAGAACACTGGTTTGACATGAGCCGACACGAATATGGCACTGGTTCTAGGAGTCTCCTAGCTCATTCAGTATTCTTCATATATTTCATGTCTACTAAGATAAAAGACACTAGGGCTTGTCTGGTTCATGGAATTTAGCCGAAAAATTAGAGAAGTTGGGAGTTCTCCAAGTTCTCTTGTTTGATTAAAAAATTTGGGGATAAGAACTTAGCCTACATGGGCTTCCCATGCCACATAGGCATTAAGATCTCCAAGTACCTTGGCTAAGTTCCAAGTCAAAAATGAAGGAACTTGGAGAACTAAGTGTAAAGAGAGAGAAAGTTGGGTCCCAAGCTTGAATTCTTTGGGTTCCAAGCTCAACTTTTCTCAAGCCAAAGACAATAATAAGTCGTGGAAGAGAGAACAAGAACTTGGAGAACTTGATCATGGGACCCATTACACAGTTACTTGGGTTCTCCAAGTTCCAATAGGTTCAAAGTAACCAAACCCCCCCTGGGGACAAGAAAATGACAATGAACCTGTGTTATGCAATACCCATAAACAAAAATCTCATCATTACCACCCTCTATCTGCATCAAGGTAAAACTATAAGTTCAATGGCTCTTATTGAGTTACACAATGACAATGATTCTAGTGTCTACCACATGAATGTTAAATATCTCTCTTGGTCACCAATCATTAGAATTTGTTCAGGCATTCGGTGGAGTGCTATGAACAAAGTGTGTTGTCCATATAACATTTATGGAAAAACTATAAACATTCTAATAGTTTGAAAAAAATGTTTTTTCAACAGAAATCGAAACTCCTCTACTAACTACTAGCAAAGATATAGACAATAGTTCAGCGACTATTTATAATTTCACATACACACATTCAAACTATTAAATGACAGAGTAAAGCAGTTATTCTTGCATAGGGAATGTTGGATAAAGTTTTATATAGAAATGTTCAAGTTCAACAGATGATGTCAAAGTAATGATGTGAAAAATATCGAGGAAATGTACCAGCTGTTGTGCAAGAATAATTAATAGATGAAGTCAGAGGATCCAGTCCCTGTGTAAAATTGAATATGCCAAAAAGTCAGGAGAGAACTATAATTTCAGTATAATTTGAAAACATTGATGGAGAGAATGTAATAACAATATTTGCAATTTTATGGTCAAATGAGCATGAATCCATCTCCTCCATTCAGTTTTATTAAAATTTAAAGTCGTACTCTCATTTACATTGCATCTTTTCAGCAGCGCCTATCAGTGCCCCTTATAGGCTGTCCCACAATAGTGATAACATCAACTAAGAATTCTATCACTACTAACCAGCACGTCAACTTACTAGCTTGTCGACTTTAAAATTAAAAACTTTTTCCACAGGCTACCGTCATGGAAGCTACCACTAATATAGTATGAATATACTTATTATTATCTATCTTTCTCTTATAGTTATGACGCTCATCCATTTCAACATCCTCATTCCTGCTACACTACATGTTTTAACGACTGCCCAGCATTCAGATCCATACAACAAAGCTGGTCCTAGTCATCCTATAAAATTTTCCAGTCAACTTCAAGTGTATCTTCCTCATAACTATGGCCAAGCACCCTTGAAGGTTTATTGTAAAGAAACAAGCAAATCATGTTTCCTTGGATGGAGAAGATGAGTTCAAAGAGTAATAAATTGATGGTACAGTCAAGTTCAGTTAAGCTATACCAGACTTTGTTCAGTTTATTACGGTTTATTCCAGATTTGGTGTGTTCTGATCATTTCTCATTAGTTTTAGATTTTCTGTAGAGTTTGAATGAGATGTTAATTTCCTATTAATTGGTGTTCTTTTTGTAAGGTGGCGAGGTCTATAAATAAGGGGTGAGCAACCATATGGATAATAAAGTTTATTATTGTGGCTCCATTTTTTCTCCCATGTCTTTAAGTGATGTGAATTGGGTGTCCCAGATTGACAGGTGAAACGGCTATTCCTTATTCTTGGTCTGCTTTCCTCTATTTCCCCTTAACTAAAGCCCCTCTTCCTCTCCTCCCTGCCAGCCAACCATTCCCACATACAGCTTCCGTACCCAAACAGTATAATCCCCTTATATTTCATACTTGAACTGCTGTTATTCCTCTTTTTGTCCTCTTGAATTAAAGAACACATTATCCTAGTTCAAAAACTTGCTGACCCAACTCCATACCCAGAGTGCTTTTATGTACTCTTCCTCACCCGATCGCTCCTATCATCTCAATAGACGTGATACTCTACCTGGTTTATTGTCTCCCCTTAACTCTGCTGTTAATGTTAGATAACTGAAGACAACAGCAACAACATCACCCCAGTTAAGATAGCCAATTCATATTATAGCCAATCACTGCAGCCAACAGCTTATCATCCATGTATAACTCTGAACAATATTAAAGGAGGTAAAACAAAAAAATTAGGAATTCATGCAGGCGGTCTCATATGTTTCTGAAAACCCAGGTTGGTACCGGTAAAAGGTCTTATAGTCTTGAATTAGTGCAATTTTACATGTAATGGGTTGAGATTAGAATGGTGATTAATTGCATTAAGAAATGATTTTCTGAACCTTAGTTTTGTCCAATCCTCCAGTGTGCACTACAATATGATATTAAAAAAGCTGACCAGCATTGTATCATGGTTATGCTCATCATGAATTATTAACCCACAACATAGAATATCATGGTTCATAATGATACGAGCACATTAACAATAACAAATTACATGAGCACATTAACAATAACAAATTACACATGAATTCCATATATAATAAGAGGAACTGGCCATACAGCATGAATCCGAGCAATCTTGATATTCTTTTCCACAGCATCAATGCCTGCCACAGTGGCTCCCATACGAGCAAGAGGCTGTAAAAGTGAAAAAAAAAAATGGCTCTGTACAATCGTGAAATATAAGACAAACTGGTTATACTCAAGTAATACTTGCATCATGACCAAAGGAAACCTGGCCCTTATATATATATATATATATATATATATATATATATATATATATAGGAGTGAATTTAGTATGTAATTTAACACAGTAAAAACAATTTTGTGTACCCTAACCAACCAACGAATCCTACAACAATCCATTTGTAAATTCATGTTTCTATCAGGGTTCGAAATATCGGTATCAGATCCTTCCTATGAGTATTGGTAACGGCTATTTCGGATTCTTCGTTTCGGAAAGCCAAAAATTATAAGAAGTCTTTTAAAAAGCTAAAAAAATATTTGATATATTTAAACATAGTTTTATTTATTATATGTTGTTCGTTAATTTTAAATGGAATAGTATTCTATTCACTTGCAATATATACTATTGTTTATTAATTTGTCTTTAGACAGTGTAATCATAATAAATAGTTTTGAACAAAATAATACTAGTATGAATGAATTTTGTGAATTTATAGATATACAACTTCGACAAATGGTAATGACTATAGTTTACGTATAAGGAATCATATCGATACACAATGTAACATTGTTAGTCTTTGATACAACCAAATCATTGTATTGCCAATACTTTTTTCATTTTTTCATCTTTTTCGTTCAATTTTCTTATGCCGAATTGACTAGGAAAGAGAGCCACAATGTCGGTATTAGTCACTATCGGTAGCGACCAGTATTGGATATGCCAAAATTGTATCGGGACCGATACTGCAAACAATGATTTATATCCTAAAAACCACTTACAAAAATATCTTCACCTTATATATATATATATATATATATATATATATATATAGGGAGGGGATCTTTGGACACAACGTTTACACTCAAAATGTGACAGAATCCATATAGGACAAAGGAAATGAAAGATTATAATATTCTTATCTTGTCCATTAATTTTGTTTGATCCAACGGCTATTGGGTTGTGTCACATTTTTAGTGTAAAAGTTGTGTTCAAACATCCCCTCGCATATATATATATATATATAGTCAAACTGCTTCTCGAACAAGATGTTTATGATTTGCAGTTCTATCCAACCAAGGTCGAGGTAAACAACAGGATCAGTCGATTAGCGCTGCTGCCTATATATATATATATATATATATATATATATATATATATATATATATATATGCCAAATATTTTGCCTTTTCTCATAAGTTAATAAAACCCCGAAAGGTGCCAACTCAACCATGGGCCTTTATCTATATTATGTTTTCAAGTTAGTTCAGTCTTGTAAGACAATATATTATAGCCAGTTAGCCTTTCGCCACAATAGGTAGATCCCTTTATCACAAACTGGGTATCTGAAATGACTGAGCATAGATGCAATGTGGAAGAATCAATAGACTAATATATGCTTCTGAAATTTGAAGCATGGGTCTTTATAGGTTGTACAACTATATGAGATACTACTGACAGAGTTCAACTCTTATACTATGAGATACTACTGACAGAGTTCAACTCTTATACAAGGAAAAACACCAGAGCTAGCATAGAAAAGATTTGGTAATATGGGTTATGTCATTATTATTGTCAAAAATGGAGGACATCAGGGAGAAAGTTTTTCCCCCTACACCTACCTATGTTGATAATGTATCATTTTTGAATTTTTCTGATTCTCTCACTTCATATCAAAGAAAAGGAATCCTCCTAGGATAATCAACATCAATATTCCTTTGCTTTCATGTATAACACATGGGTAACAGTCCCCAAGTTGTAGCTCTGTCTCTGCCCTGCCAACTTTCACTATTCTGAAGCTACTACTACTATCGAATCTCATCTTTCGACATTGCCTATCCGTAGCAGCTACATATCACTACCATACAGTATAATGTTTTCTTAATATCTCATAGGAAATTAGAAATTATAACCTCCAATTTTGCCTGGAATAATTACAATATGTAACTTCTCGTATGGTAATAAGATACACAAGACCACAAATCTTTGAGATTAAATGGTTTACCTATTATTCTCTTAGAACATGCAATATAGTTATGTCCTACAGGAAAGTAGATATTTATCCAAAAACAAAAGGATAAATCATTATTCGGGTTGGGATTGACCCTTGTTCTCCAATAAGTAAATAAAAGAATCACTTTAGCTTTCTAACAAATAGTACCTCTGAGAGAATACCACCTCCACATCCGACATCTATGATCTTTAATCCTTCAAAAGGTCTAGCGCAGTTTGGATCTTTTCTGAAAATAAGAATTAGTTTTTAGCACCAAATATTATAAACAACGTAGTCAGGCTTTGACTAATAAAATACAATTCTTCTTATAAGAATCTTCCAAATTTGAAAAAGGTTCTAAGAACTTAATATAGGATAGGAAGACATGAAAACACTAGACTCCAGTTGAAGTTGAATTTGTCACCAAAAATGCACATGAGCATGAGCATGAGCATGAGCATGAGAAAGGAGAATATGAACTGCATAATTTATCCATCATAGCACATTTACAACTAAAAAACATGAATCCAGTTTGAATGGTGATCAATCTAAGTGTAAAACAATATAGAGCAATATGATTTTACATTTCATGACCATGAAAGTAATCTGAAAAGACAATATAAAAACAAAAACAATGGCACCTACAATGAAGTACATAGGAAAAGAAGTTAAAGCACTAAGAGTCTGAGGTCATCGAGAGAATACTCATCATATATTCACTTTATTGGATCATGAATAAATTTTCAATATAAATTTATAAGTAATCAACTAGTCGGTAGTTGGACTTACGTGACATATATGCATGCATGACCAGAAAAATATACCTACCACCCCTTCAACTAGCCTTCAACGTTTTATGGCAAGAGCTGCTCTTGCTCATAACTACCACAGATACGAAAGTTGGGCACTAAGGCCTGGTTTGGGATTGCTGTTGCTTTTCAGAAAGCAGCAGCAGAAGCAGCTTTTGAAAGAAGTCTCCTACCTGCTTTCAAAAGTTGTCACAAAACTGATCTAGTTTTTCAGAAAACAATGATGAGCTGCTGTTAGAAAACAACTTTTGGGACTGCTTTTAAAAAAAAATGCAGAAGCAATCATGATAAGCAATCCCAAACCAAGCCCAACTTG
The DNA here is from genome assembly GCA_036927795.1 of Iris macrosiphon. Classification (NCBI taxonomy): domain Eukaryota; kingdom Viridiplantae; phylum Streptophyta; class Magnoliopsida; order Asparagales; family Iridaceae; genus Iris; species Iris macrosiphon. The sequence continues at coordinate 120,060,385 of JAYESA010000017.1, read as the reverse complement.
GTTGTTGTCAGGTGGACAGGCGACCGAAAAACCATAGGAATGCTTTGTTGGGCTTTCTCATGCTCCATAGCCAACTCAATTCAGATGGGAGAAGTCCTGGCAACCATGATAATGATGATCCCTTAAAGTTTGAAATTTGATCGCAGGTTGCATATCCAGAATTAAAGAAATGATCTTGCATCACTTCTGAAGTTCATAAATGATGTTATTTAAATCCCATTCCACCGAGAGGCACCTAATTGTTGGGACGGGAAGTCTGAAATTGAGAACGTATTATTTCAAAATACATGCATGACTGATTTTCACCTCTACAGGCAATACTAACTCAATAATCAGGAGCGCATAAGATGTTGAGTTGCACAAGAACCATAGGGAATTGTGAGGCAAATGTAAGTGGGTTTAGCTCTGGCCACGAACTTTCTATCTAACACAAGCTAACATAAAGTTGCAAGTGAAACCAAGGTACATCTCTTGGTCTCCTGTATTTTTCTTCACGTCCTGGAAGCAGTAAAGCTAAATCACGAAACCATTCGAAAGTTCGATCGAAAAGAAAACAAGACCTAGAAATCTCTTCTGTTCTTTTGTCTCAATATCCACCCCCCTCAACAAAACACACCTGACCAGGAGCCCATCCACCTCGGTGAAATTTTAGAAGAACAAAAAGAGAAAAAATGATGTTGTCCAAATGGCTAACATTATTCAAGGGTGACAGGAATATGAAGTTCAAGTTACCTTCCTGTATAATATTAACACTCTGTTGGACTCCCCCCACCCGGAAAAAACAGGAGGGTGGAGGAGGGGAGGGGGTGGTTGAGGGGGAGAAAAGCAGAAGAAATTGATAACAACATATGGTTCAAGTAGCTAACTTTATTTCTTTTCAGGAGTGACTGGACCACTTCGAATTCTTGTGAAGTCAGAAAAAAAAAAAACTAAGGTTAATATGTTATCATATATTTATTGACCATTGTATCTCCATCGTATCATCTCCTATATTTTTCAATTTTCCATGTCAGTATATCTGGATTGTGTCATACATGTAACCATGAAACATTGAAGCATAGCCTTCATGAGTTGGTGTCAAATTCCAAAGAAGATAACTGGGAGAAGGAGGGCCTCTATATAAATCCTCAAATGTCTAGTTGGTGGAAGTCGAGATCCATACTCTATCATTAGTTTGCTACTTGGTTAGCTTTTACTTGAGATATCATTCTACAAGAATATTACTAAACGAATTAAAGATACTTAGTAACAATGGCCCTGCCTTTCAAAAGATTTCTACCCAAGGAAGATATCTTCACCGTACCTGAAATGTCGACAGAGTGCGGAGCGGATGAAAGATACCCGAGTTGGATTCATGGCATGTAACGGTTTGAACGGTCCTTCGAAGTCCCACCTGCATGTTCCAGGCGACAAAAGGTCCAACCATTTCCGTTCAAATATCAAACATCTCATAAATTTTTATTCCTAATTCAGATGTTAATAAAACAATATAGGAGAGTAAGTCAACTTCATGCCGTCTACAACTAGGGCTGCAAATGAGCCAAGCCGTTCGCAAGCTGCTCGAAGCTCGGCTTGATAAAAGCTCGTTTGAGCTCGGTTCGTTTAGTAAACAAGCCAAGCTCAAGCTTCATTTTTGAGCTCGTTTAATAAACGAGCCAAGCTCAAGCTTAGAAGTACTCGGCTCGTTTGAGCTCGCGAGCTGACTCGTAAGCTGGCTCGTTTAGAAGCTCGTTTAAGAGCTCGTTGTTGGCAGTCTACAAATTTATTTTATTATTTAAATTTTAATTTGTTCTTTGTTGAATTCTAATTGTATGCATGTTTGTATAACAATATGGTTGTGTGCATTGTATATAATTATATGTCCTTAATAATTGATATTAAGAAACTTTTTAAATTGAATTTTTATAAATAAATTGTTAACATTATAGGTACTTGAATTCAAGCCTAACTAGCTTGAAATCAAGTTCGTTAAACTCGAAATCAAGCTTAATGAGCTTGAAATAAAGCTGAACAAGCTCAAAATCAAGCTTAACGAGCTTGAGTTTGAGCTTATCAAGCTTGTTTATCAAGCTTGAATCAAGCTTGCTTATCAAGCCAAGCTCGAGCTCAAACCAAGCCAAGCTCAAGCTCTAAAATAAAAAATTTATCAAGCTCGAGCTCGAGCTCGAGCTCGGTTAATTCTAATCAAGCCAAGCTCAAGCTTATGAAAGCTTGGCTCGGCTTGGCTCGTTTGCACCCCTATCTACAACTAAGTTGCCTACAAATTCACGCATGGATGGTACACTAATAAGATTAATGCGGCAATTTCACAAGGGTGAACCTGGCACATTTGGCACTCAAAGGCAGAACTCTTGAGATCAAAAATATATATTAATGATGTTTCAATAGAATATAACAAAAAACTTCCAGTTTGGATCAACTTGGGCCGAGGAATCAAAAGTGAAGAAAGTGTCATTTGCTATTAATCCAACATAACGTTCGAAATCACTTTTTTTTTAGTTGTAGGAGTTCTAGACTCTAGAGTAGGGCTGCAGATGAGACAAGCCGTTCGCGAGTTGCTCAAAACTAAGCTCGATAAAAGCTCGTTTGAGCTCGATTCGTTTGGTAAACAAGCTGAGCTCGAGCTTCATTTTCGAGCTCGTTTAATAAACGAGTCAAGCTCAAGCTTAGAAGTACTCGGCTCGTTTGAGCTCGCGAGCTGACTCGTTTATGAGCTTGCTAGCTGACTCGTAAGCTGGCTCTTTTAGAAGCTCGTTTAGGAACTCGTTGCGGCAGTCTACCAATTTGTGTTGTTATTTTAATTTTAATTTGTTCTTTGTTGAATTCTAATTTTATGTATGTTTGTTAACAATATGGTTGTGTGCATTATATATTTATGTCCTTAATAATTGATATTAAGAAAAAAATTTAATTGAATTTGTATAAATAAATTGTTAATATTACATGTACATGAATTCAAGCATAACTAGCTTGAAATCGAGCTCGTTAAGCTTGAAATCAAGCTTAATGAGCTTAAAATAAAGCTAAACGTGCTATAAATCAAGCTTAACGAGCTTGATTTTGAGCTTATCGGACTTGCTTAACAAGCCAAGCTCGAGCTTAATATAAACAAGCTCGAGCCAAGCTCAAGCTCTAAAATAAAAAACTTATCAAGCTCGAGCTCGATCAATTCTAGTCAATCCAAGCTCAAGCTTATAAAAGCTTGGCTCGGCTCGGCTCGGCTTGGCTTATTTGCAGCCCTATTCTAGAGACATGGCGCAGTACAAATGTTTAAGTGCAATTAAATATATTTTTCCCTATAGCAATCGAATAATTTCTCTTTTATGTCCTTAAACCCAATTACTCGTTCGGGGCCCTTTGTGTGTAGCCAATTTTAAAAACAAATCAACTTAGCACTAGATTCTTGTTTCAATCGAATTAAGGAGGGAAAAGGAGAAGGGGGAAAGTCGGTACCAGGTATCGGCAATGGCGGCGAACTTGGCGACCTCCACCTCGTTGAGAGAAGATCGGAAGTCTGGTGACGGCGGAGGCGGTGGGGGTTCAACTCCTCCGACGGACCCAGGCGGCGGTGGCGGCGTAGACGTGTTGGAGAGACATCGGAAAGAGCGGAGAGAGGGGGAGTAGAAAGGATTAGGGTTAGGGTTTGTGGTTATGGATCGGTGGAGGTGACGATGGCAGAGTCGGTGGAGCGACCTCCAGGCCATCTTCGTTGAAGCGCTACAAACAGTGACCAGAGATGAGGGAGTGTCTCTGTATATATTCAATCCGACCCGATCCGACCCGTTTAAGGCTTGGGTTAGCGTTCGGTTTATTCGGTTTCAAAATAATCAAAACTGACTAAATCAAAATTCTAAAATTTCAAAACCGACTAACAGAATAATCAATTTAGTTTATTCGATTGATTAGGTTGGATTATTTCTATTGTTTAATGAGTTAGATCCAAAGTTAAAATCGTAATTAAATTTTATTAAAAATTATAATTTTTATACACACATTTGTTATATTTTAAAGTTATATTAGTTGTTAAATTACGAGAGTTGGACTTAAAAACACATACATAAGATTATTGTTTTCAAAATATACACTTTTTTAATCACAAAATATACATAGAATTAGGGGTATATACACAATTGCATAAGTCTTACTCGGTTATCGATTTTAGATCAAAATTCAAAACCAAAATCTAAACCGAATAAGAAATTTTAGTATTTTCAAAACCGTAACTGAATCAATTTTTTTTCAAACCGAACCGAATCTCCTATTCGGTTCGACTTTTGGTCCAAAATCGAATAATGCTCACTCCAAGTTTGATATATGCATGCTTTGGTATACGTCATCATCTATACCTATACCTATCAGAAAGTGACTATTTCAGAGAGTGTTTAATTTAGGCCTTTACTAAAAGCAAAACGTCATTTTTTAGGAACATCGGTGGTGAGGCATTGCTCTCCTCTAATAACAGCATGACACATCATTCTTGTAGTATCATGTTGCTTGCTCTTCCCGTGGTACATGTTGTTATTGAAGGAGAGTAAGGCATCACCACTGCCACGTGGTGAGGTCGGCCCACTAAATAATGAAAGAACCAAGATAGATAAAAGATGTTGCTAGTCTTTATTTTTAAGCCATGAGATAGTTAATGCTAAGTAAAAGAACCAAGATAGATAAAAGAGAGTAATAGCATTGTTGTTAACTAGTTGCTATTGAACATGGAATATTAAACAGTTGATATAAACTTGTGTAATATAAAATTGTTGATTATGTTATCATGTAGAATATTATAGTATTGTTATACACATGAAGATTGTTGTACTATTATTTCAGAGATAGAAAATGTGGAAAATGTTTGGCACCGTTTGGTTGCCAAAGTAGAATCCTTGGACTAGAAAAGTAAGTAAATATGAAAATCTTTGGAATATAAAGTATGGAAGTGCGAGCGATGGCTTAAGAAATGTGGTAGTGGAAAGAGAATATGTTGTATAATTATTTCTGTTTATGTACCATACATATATTTTATAGTTAAATTGTTAACGCATTTGCATGATCTTTTGACAACTTTTGCATAAGGTTTGGGTTCCTTGAACAGTTGTCGGGGCACCGGAACTATGTCGGCCTAGGGGGGACTAGGATAATACGTGTTGAGCACATGTATTTTTTGACATTCGGTAAGGCTAGCCACATGCATGTGAAAGAATTATTATCTTACCATGTATAGTACATGATAGCTTGTGGTGTCACTAGCCTTCATATAATTAGGATGCATGCTAACATTAATGTGTTTACATGTCTATCTATCTGTTTCTAGGGACGAATTCACAATATACTTATATTTTTATAAAGGCTAACAATTGATGCAATGGCACATTTATGTACTATGAATAATAACATGGTTTGTAAGGAAAGATGATAACGTCTGATAAGATTCTTTGTGTTGATGGCACGTGTGTGTGTGTGTGTGTGTGTGTGTGTGTGTGTGTGTGTGTGTGTGTGTGTGTGTGTGTGTATATATATATATATATATATAAAGTGAGAGAGGGCGGTTTTTTGTATCACATATTATCAGCCGTTGGATCTTGTTTAAGTCATCTAATATTAGCCATTTATTTGAATGGTTCAAATCAACGTTAAAATTAGATGACTTAAACAAGATCCAACGATTGTAAACATGAAGATGCTTGAGGATGCATAATAGGGAGATGCGGATCTCTCATCATATATATATATATATATATATATATATATATATATATATATATATATATATATATATATAAGCATGTACAAAGCAGCGAAAGATTGGCTACTTAGCTTTGAGAGACTGGAGAAAATGGGCATTAAAGTCCAGGGTCTTTTGTGTGTTGTGCCAAAAAATTTCGGAGACGCTTTCTCACCTATTATTCCAGTGTGAATTATCTGGCTATATTTGGAGCAGACAATGTCAAGCTCTGCATCAAAGCTATATTGGAGGAATGACACTTAGAGAGGAGATGGAGCGCATCGATCATAGTAGAAGCAGGGGCGGACATTGGATCAGATCAGCCAGGATCAGATTAGCAGCAAGCGTATGGCGCTTATGGCGAGAACGGAACAATCGAGTCTTTAAGAGCCAGTCTTCCTCCTCATAGGGGATCTTGTATATCATTGAGACAGATGTAAAGTATATGGTATGAAGACTTTTCTGGTCTTTATACCGTTTTAATAAAATTACATTTTTCCAATATATATATATATATATATATATATATATATATATATATATATATATATATATATATATATATATATATATACACGAAAAATTACATAAAGAACATTAAACTTTAACTTAATTAGATAAAAAGCATAAATTTTAGGGAAAATGTATACAGAGCACATTATTGCCATATTATAGGACGTAAAACTTAAAAAAAAATTTAATAAACATAAAAATAAAACTAACGCCGAACTATTGGACGCAAGTTACTAACTTATGCCATAAATCGGTGCGTAAGTTTCCTTTAATTTTTTCGCCCCCGCATTAACTGTAATTACTGTAACTAAGCTTAATAAATAAGAACTTACGCACCATATGCACCAATATAGTGCGTAAGTTATTTTTGACAGCCTTTTTTACCATCCCTACCCCTTTTGACCCCTTTGACCGTCTTTAACCCTTTTGACCCGACCATTTTTAACCCTTTTGACCGGGGGATGGGGGTTTGTTAGGTGATATTAAATGTCCGGTTGGGTTATATAGAGAGGGAGGGTGAATTTTTTTCACCAGAGTTGAAGAAGAAGAAGAAGGAGAAGCAGCACGGGAAGTAAGAAGTAGAAACGAAGGAGGAGAGTGAGGTAATGGTTTAGTATTTTTGATTATAAGTGTATTAAATTTTAAAGTACAATATATATATATCAACTTACGTCCTTCTTTAGGGCGTGGAATCCCAAGTTTATTTGGATTTATTTTTTGAACGGCTAGATTTCATATGTTGAGTATTCAATAATTATTTTTTAAATAATCAACAATTATATCTATATATGGGGGAGAGGTTATTTTACAGATGACGGGACAAAATGACGGTCACATACCAGGGGGACCGACTACACAAGCTATTATCCAGGAGCGAGTGTCTCACGTATCGAGTCTAGTATATGGGGGAGAGGTAATCTTGCTTAAAATGAATTATCATTATTAGCTTTGATAATATTAATTCACACTAACAAAATTAACATATTATAGACATTCGATTATTATTATGATGAAGTAAAATTATGCGGGCATGGAGACTGGCTGTAACGACCCGCTCCGCTCAAGCGGACTGCCGATTCAAACGGCAAAAGTGCAACGTCCCGATCCGCTTTGCTCAGCGAGAATACTCGTTTGAGGCAAAAGAATTTCTAGACTTGGCCCTTCAGGAGTTCCGGCTTAGGCTTTCAGAGGCTCGCTCGGAGTATCGCTCGACCGAGGCGAATCATCGCTAAGGTAGATAGCTACGATGAACTTGTTTTTGCTTAGCCAGCACACTTAAAATATGGACGATACATGCTAGTCGCTAGGTGAATCACCCCATGCATGCTAATAAAGAATACAATGCACCTAGCTAAGGGAATAATCCCAACTTGTATTGCTTGTGTTAGAACATGGAAATGAAACATTGCTTATAATCAAACCCTCGCATACTACCTTTGCCTTGTACAACTAGACTCCTCTATGCCTCGAGTAGAACGATATACATATACTCTGTAGTGCACTGTTCACTTGTTACACTGCACGACCCTAGATTATGTCGCTCAGTATGTCCCTTTACGGTTTCACTCCCCGGCTTACCCTTAGGGCTGAGCCAACGTAAATGCTTATGCTTTCATAAAAATGCATGCTTGCCTGCTTATATGTTAACTTGTAATGTTGCCTCGATCCAGTGCTTGTCACACAAATTATGCCGCCATCAAGTAACACTATCGCGTATCGTGCATGCATCTTGTTAGCCAGAAGACTATCGAATAGTCCTTTTGTGCAATATAAACCTGCAAGTATCCAGAACCGTTAGTTCGTCAAGGCAGTCCCCGCACCAATGCATCAAGGCAAGTTAAATTCTGAACGAGAATCATGTCAAGTTTATATCTGAACGAGAATCCTGCCAAGTAAATCAAGAATCACAGCTCGTGGAGCAATGCTCGTTCAGAACAAGAATCATGGATTATCATGTCAGGTTATGAAAATGGAATGACCCAAGACTTGCATGTCGCGGACAACTTGTTAACAAGTGAGATTCTCGGATCTTTGTTCCTGCGGACGGTCTCCGGGGCACTGGGGCCGATCCGGACGGAATACCTGTTTAGTCTGCCTGTTTTGGACAGAATGACGTGTAGCGCCTGTGACTATCCTTCACGCCATTCTTGCTCATAGACTAAAGTAGTCACCTGTTTCGGAAGGAATGACCTATAGCGCTCCTGATCCTTGAGTTGCATGTCATTTTCTTTCATGTACTACACCCGTCATTTATGGCTATGCCAGCGACTCATGTTCATATAGATAAGTCATCTTCGCTTAGCGGCAACCTGCGTGCGAGTCATTGCATCGCATCCAGTGAATCGGAACCACCTGAACGATCATGGATGTCAGATACTTGTACATAATTGAACACTTGAACATCCTCTGCAACACTTCTGGATAACATGTATACTCGTGCACCCGAAACATAGTCTCGCTCACAACACTTGTAATTGCATATGCTATTGCCCCTGAATTTTATTATATATGCTCGTGCATGAATTAACTTGGTTTGCCTTGGACAGGGAAGGACAAATGGTAAGTTGGTAAGTCTTGGCATGTTCCCCATATCGCACGACGCACTGCCACACGAATTAGGCTTTACATCATTGCCATAAAACTGATCCTAAGGCAAGAATAGAAAGATAACCTAATATATGGTGCACGGAACCTATATAACGTGTTTGGATTTGTCGAGCAGGCAAGTAGCCTCCCCACCAGTGCATTCATGTACTGATAACCCACCAGATTGCTTGCAGGGTACGGGAGAACCTCGTTCGGTGCGGATGCCTCCTTCGTGCGTGCTAAGGCATGGAATTCACTCTGGATCCTTGGAGCGATGCGTCCGGAACTGAAGCACATATACAAGACATAATATTGGAACACCGCCTATGTATCATTCCACAAATGTAGCCACTTTGCACGCTTTTACTGTTTCAGAGAGAGAGGCTTGAGCGACTTGTAATCTCGGCCTAGCGCCGCCTGTAACACTTGTTCAATATCAATAAAGAGTTTGTTTTACTTCTACTTGTGTTATTCAATGCTTCCTCTATTGACGAATCAGTGAACTTGTTACCAATCGCCTATGCGTTTATTATTCCGCTGCACTCGGACAATCTGTGCGACTCTGTGGCTTAGACCTCTTACCGCCAGCATGGACCACGGCCTTGCACGGGCTCGACTTACGCTCGTGCGGCATCACACCCAGATGGGTCAAGCGATCTCCCGCGGGAGCGCTGGCGCGGTGATTCTCGCATAGCGCGGACGGCCGATTAGCCTGCAGGAGATCGGGGCGTGACACTGGCGCCATGGATGGGAGCTCACAGTTCGTCAAAAGGAACTTGTGGAGTCTTTTGGATTTAACTATGTTGACGCTATCGATTTTAGGCGTCATGATAGAGATTTATTGCTGAGTTTGATCGGGCGATGGTGGCCAGGAAGGAACACATTTCAGCTACCCGTGGGTGAAATGACCATCACGTTAGAGGACGTGTCCTTGATTTTAGGGTTGCTGATTACTGGTATCCCTATACATTTTGATGAGAAGCCAACTGTTGATGACCTTATCCAGACATATCTTGGTGTGGAGAATTTTATGTATGTTGATCGGATCGGCACCACACCAGTTTCTATAGATGAGCACCTGTCACGCCCCAGTCCCAAAAATACGTAGGACTAGGACACGTAAGCATGCCAGCCGCATGGATATGGCAACTCCAATATATGGAAACCAAATCCATACGTACGCTGTAATATGAATATAAAATCCACAAGTGGTATAAATGTAATACAAGTCGCAAGGTAAAATCTAAATCTCATCCACCAAAATCATATAGAAATAAATAACCAGTATCTATGAAACTAGATCTCAATAAGAAGTATCTAAGAATGATAGTTGGATGGAAACAAATCCACTACCAACTCAAATAGGAAAAGTAAGTACAATATAAGTACAACTCACTCAAACAATATAAGTACCAGCTACCAATCACGGCTCGAAGGGAAGACATCCACGAAGCTTCTATATCCTTCTTTTATCTGTGCTCCTGCAAATACTCAAGAACAGGTACACCTGGCAGCGGACCAGGTCCTCAGAGGGACGTAACAAGATACTTAAACACATGCCAATAAAGTACTGAAATAAATATCCACTGGGTCGCCTAACCGTCTAAAGTGAATGCAGTTTAAGAACAACTTTCCCAACGCGTGGGCTATCTGGCTAAAATGGGATTGGCATAGTTCTCTTGGAGATCCAGGGGCCTACAAAGGCACGGCGTCTTTCGAACACCGGAGGCCCGCCTGATAATAATATAATATATAGTGGTCATCATGACCGCGCATCTCCGGCGGAGCGTACGGGTTACACAAGAAAAGTGCAACGGAGCCCACACGTCTTACTTGTTGTTCTCCCCACCCCATGCTCTAAGCATGTCACATCCATGACACGATAATACCTCTAATAACTGCCAAGTCTACTAGCATGCAAAGTTTCTACAGCAGTTATTCCTAACGCACGTCCTACACGTACCGATGATCAGTCAATACGTGCGTCCGTGATCTATATGAGACTCACAACTCGTGTAAAAATATGTGTCACAGTCAAATGAAACCTAATGGTGCTACATGATAATGGGGTAGTCTCATGAACAAGGTCAATGCAATACATAAATAAAAACATATCGCGACGTCACCGTCGCGAGCATTTTATATAACAATTAAAATATATGAACTAAGGACAGAAAATAAAGAAGCATGCAACATATGGAATAGAAATAACAGTACAATGGCAAGGTATACTTGCCTGGCAAGAAGCTGCAAAATGTCACGTCCAGATGTCCAATACACAGGTCCAGAAGCTATGGCCACAGAACAAATGTCTCCGGATGCTGAAATAAATATCACCAACGTTCCAAAAATAAGCAAAATAGCTAAAAAGCACATCCCTTTCGTCCAATTTGGACACAGGGGCAAAACGATAATTTCGGGTAAAAGTGGGGTCCACGTGTGGCCCACTTTGTACCGAAAAGCGTGTCGAGGGTAACAGTCTCTAAATGGGACAAACTATAGGTCAAAAAACTTTAGATGTCAATACGAACCCAACGGTATGTCCAAATGTGGATTCCGATGGGCCGAACAGAATTTTGTCCAAAAAGTCAACTGTGGGGCCCGCCAATTGGCGATCTGGTCAACCGTCTCAGAAATGCGTAAAAATTGGGTCACAGGACCAGCGCGTTACCACGAGTCCAGTGGCACAAGTTTCGTCGCAATCTGACAAGTGTGCACAAAATACACGCGAGTCCACAAAAGTTGCGACACGGGATGTGTCCGCGGATACGGCATGATTTCGGCGCGCACCCGCGTCCGAATCCGTCCCCACGAATTTTCACGTGTCCGGTTATGCTGTGTGCACCATTCGGTATACTTGGCACACGGCGGGGCGATCCCGTTTGGCGGGGCGCGCTCCATTTTTCAACTTTTGGAAATCTAGAAAAAGTGGGTGCGCGCAGTTTTGTGACAAATTTAACTATGTCCACAGCAACTAATAGCATAGGGTTATTCTACAAAAAATAAACTAGGTCAGGTATTCTACAGGTATCAAAAAGAATCACCGAATTTGGATCTCTGTGGTGGGAGATACGAACTCGGTAATATGGGTGGTCATTCTGGAATTCTGCGATTCCAGAATTGGGTCTGTCCGTCCACTTTGGACGCTGTTTTTCACCTAGGGACACACGTTTTCCGAGGTTGGCTATAAAACAAATATGGAAGAGGGTTAAGGGGTGATCATACCGGTGAAGACGGAACAGCGTTTGGTCGAGCAAGTCGACGGAAAACAATTCCGGAGCGAAGGTGCCTCGAGTGGGATTCTGCAGGGTGCGAGGTTGGAGTCGACGGGATGGTTGGATGGCTTGGTGGGGCTTCTCTGGCTGCGGTGACGGCTCTAGATGGGAAGAGAATGTCTGGAAATTAGGTTAGGGTTTTTGAGAGAGAAATATATATATATATATATATATATATATATATATATATATATATATATATATATATATATATATATATTATAGGGAAAGAGAAGGGGAATAGGTTGGCGGGTTGGCTGCGTGAAAACCGCTGAAGGCTAAAGGGTCTGGAGCAAAGCTAATGGGTTGAAGCAAAAGGGGCGGTCCTAGTGGGTTATTGAATTGCTGAAGGTCTGGGAGCAATGCAAAAGTTGCGGGTCGCAGCAACAGAAGTTACTAAAGGGTTGCAAGTTAGCTGAAGCAAGTAGTTGATTGTTATTATTAATATTTTTATTATTATTATATTCTTATTAAATAATTCTTATACTTTCTTTCCTTTATAAAATATATATATACATATATATATATATTTGTATATACATATATATATATATATATACTCATTAGAAAATTTATAGATTAGGGTATTGCACATCGTTAGGCTAGCAACAGCTCAAGGGGTCTCCTACATGGAATAAATTTCGAAAAAAATTCTGATGGTCCCATAAGTCCTCTAAGTGCCCGAACACCTATAATAAAAATTAATAAAAATCTATTTCTCCTATTTAGCCCTAATTACCAAAATTAAATTAATAATTAATAAATAAAAAAGGGTATATATGATTTTTAGGAAGGGGTTTTACATTCTACCCAACTTATAATAATTTCGTCCTCGAAATTAAAATTAAGCCACGATAGAATGTCAAGAATGGTATAAGATTTGCATCGTTTAAAATGCAAGGCTAGGTTTAAAGGGGTGGACGGTGTTGCACGTTGCACATCCCGAAAAAATATGGAAAAATTCATATGAGCGAAAAATAGGTTTCTTCATGTGTCATGTCCAATGGTGTGGACACATAAATGCTCTTTTGCATAAAAGCGTCCAACAATTGGAAAATTGCACAAAGATGAGAATTGGATGATGGGCATGTCTAGGATAAGGGTGTAGAATTTGTAGGAAGGCAGTGGCTAGTGTAGTGCTCCAATTATCGGAGCACGATAAGGGGCACTAAGTGATACAATATTGCAAAATTAAATAAAATACTGTGTTCTACTTCTAACTGGATTCAAGCTAACCTTAGTCTCACTAACTCGGCCAAGTAGGTCAATTTTTTTTTTTGGGTGAGGGGTTCACAATCTGCCGAACTTAAAATTTTTCATCTACCATCTAAGGCCATACATCTAGAAAAAAAATCTATTGCTCAAATTATTTAATCATGATTTTTAATCCTCAAAGGTTTAACACCAAATATATCACCTATGATATGCCTTTAACCCATTATAAAAGAGAGTCACTAAGTCATGTGTTTAACCTTATGGGGTATAGTTAGTACTATCAGCGTCAACTTATACCAGTACGAGGTTTCATCTTTCCGAAATAGGGAAGACGGAGAGAAATAATAAAGAACTCAAGGTGAAGGTGACAGAATACAAGTACGAGGTTCAAAGAGATTAAAGAATCGAAAAGAGAGTTGTCAGGACAGTTGTGGATTGAAATCCTATTTTTGGGAATTTTCCTATTTACATGCTCGTATCAGTACAGTTATGTAACCGATACGATGTGTCAGACATATCTAGGGGCAAGTATATCTGTCTACTACCATATATCTCAATCCACGTAAAGTAGTAATGCGAAGAGCGAACCAAGCGCACTAAGGTTAGCTAGACCTTAATACACCGATTCTGATTAGGCAATTGTATCATTGTGTGCACCCAATAATGCATATGCCATGAGCAAGCTCGATGAAAGAATAAGCTTGCAAAAACTAGGCTATAATAGCAGCATAAATCAAGGTAGTACAACAAACATAAATACGCTGGATTATGATGAAAGAAGGTACAAATTAATTCAAGTTCGCAGAAGCAAAACAATATAAGCAATAATAATAAAAGATTCTACAATCTCTACAGTTATCATACTAATTACTTGTCTAGGTCGATATTTGACAAAGCAGGGGTATGGCTTCTAAGCTCTACAGTCTGAAAAAAACAATGTCGTCCTAAGCTAGCATACAGTTAAATATCATTCATTCACACTTCAAACAAGGCAAAAGACTATGTGATACTATGTTGTGAGGTATACTACCCAACTTATAACAATAAACTAGTACTGTAATTGTCTTAAGGATACCGTAGAAATTCTTGTTAAGGTTTACGAGAAGGGTCTAGGTACTTTATTGGGGTATCATCTTCTATTACATAGGTCATGGTCATCTTACCTCTTAGTCATAGTGCTTATAGAACAAGTGTCAATAGTAAAGATAGAAAGGTTACTAGCCCTCAAGTGAGAGAGGAGATAACTTATGTGGAGATATGGGTTCAATTACGTGATTTAAAACTAAGTTGTAACCATAAAATTGTAATCTAAATGAACAGCTCAACTATCAAATTCTTGCTACTAAGCACATAATTTCAAAATTCAAGATTACAATTATAATTCTAGGAAACTATATATCATATCATAAAAGAATTCATTTGGCCTACAATCAGAAGTGTCAGAGGGTACGAGTTGAAAGATGAAGAATAGAAGAACATGATTAGTCGTCGCACAAATAGCGAGTGTTAGAGTTTCAGGGAAACAAATATATGAAATAAAATAGAGAGGCTATAGATAATGTCAAGGTTTCCTAAGGGGAGATGCTACGCTACTCTCTGTGTTTGCGGTATGTTCAAGAAACTACTATATTCAATGCTCTTGGCTTCCTAAAGTGTTGTCTACTAATGATAAGACAATGATCTAAGTTTACAGTTCTAATATTATCTAACTATGAAGGTTAGTTCAGTCCAAATATTGAGTTTTGGTTTTCTATTGGTTCCTCAATACTAGGGTCAACAATATAGTCAAACTTCTAACTAACTCTAGTAGTGTCTATACTACTCTCAAGTCTTCTTAATACATCAAGGGGTAAGGGTATAACAATCTAAAGATAAGGAATTTTACGGTTCACTTAATTGTTCTAAACTTAGTGGTGTGTCTATATTCTCGTTGTATTCTTAATAGGTGTGCTACCATAATCTTCATCCTAATAACAGGGGTTCCTATATTCTAGCAGAAGGCTGTACTCAAAGAACTATTAGGGAAGTACAAGAATCAAGCATGATGCAATTATTGGAAGGAAAACGAATCATAGTCAATCGTGGATGAGATCCTATACTCTATTCCTAGGTGCAGGCTTGCTCCGCACAGTAACGTAACCGAGACAATATGCTCTTGACCTGCATGGGCCACCACAAAAACATGTCACGCCCCAGTCCCAAAAATACGTAGGACTAGGACACGTAAGCATGCCAGCCGCATGGATATGGCAACTCCAATATATGGAAACCAAATCCATACGTACGCTGTAATATGAATATAAAATCCACAAGTGGTATAAATGTAATACAAGTCGCAAGGTAAAATCTAAATCTCATCCACCAAAATCATATAGAAATAAATAACCAGTATCTATGAAACTAGATCTCAATAAGAAGTATCTAAGAATGATAGTTGGATGGAAACAAATCCACTACCAACTCAAATAGGAAAAGTAAGTACAATATAAGTACAACTCACTCAAACAATATAAGTACCAGCTACCAATCACGGCTCGAAGGGAAGACATCCACGAAGCTTCTATATCCTTCCTTTATTTGCGCTCCTGCAAATACTCAAGAACAGGTACACCTGGCAGCGGACCAGGTCCTCAGAGGGACGTAACAAGATACTTAAACACATGCCAATAAAGTACTGAAATAAATATCTACTGGGTCGCCTAACCGTCTAAAGTGAATGCAGTTTAAGAACAACTTTCCCAACGCGTGGGCTATCTGGCTAAAATGGGATTGGCATAGTTCTCTTGGAGATCCAGGGGCCTACAAAGGCACGGCGTCTTTCGAACACCGGAGGCCCGCCTGATAATAATATAATATATAGTGGTCATCATGACCGCGCATCTCCGGCAGAGCGTACGGGTTACACAAGGAAAGTGCAACGGAGCCCACACGTCTTACTTGTTGTTCTCCCCACCCCATGCTCTAAGCATGTCACATCCATGACACGATAATACCTCTAATAACTGCCAAGTCTACTAGCATGCAAAGTTTCTACGGCAGTTATTCCTAACGCACGTCCCACACGTACTGATGATCAGTCAATACGTGCGTCCGTGATCTATATGAGACTCACAACTCGTGTAAAAATATGTGTCACAGTCAAATGAAACCTAATGGTGCTACATGATAATGGGGTAGTCTCATGAACAAGGTCAATGCAATACATAAATAAAAACATATCGCGACGTCACCGTCGCGAGCATTTTATATAACAATTAAAATATATGAACTAAGGACAGAAAATAAAGAAGCATGCAACATATGGAATAGAAATAACAGTACAATGGCAAGGTATACTTGCCTGGCAAGAAGCTGCAAAATGTCACGTCCAGATGTCCAATACACAGGTCCAGAAGCTATGGCCACAGAACAAATGTCTCCGGATGCTGAAATAAATATCACCAACGTTCCCAAAATAAGCAAAATAGCTAAAAAGTACATCCCTTTCGTCCAATTTGGACACAGGGGCAAAACGGTAATTTCGGGTAAAAGTGGGGTCCACGTGTGGCCCACTTTGCACCGAAAAGCGTATCGAGGGTAACAGTCTCTAAATGGGACAAACTATAGGTCAAACAACTCTAGATGTCAATACGAACCCAACGGTATGTCCAAATGTGGATTCCGATGGGCCGAACAGAATTTTGTCCAAAAAGTCAACTATGGGACCCGCCAATTGGCGATCTGGCCAACCGTCTCAGAAATGCGTAAAAATTGGGTCACAGCACCAGCGCGTTACCATGAGTCCAGTGGCGCAAGTTTTGTCGCAATCTGACAAGCGTGCACAAAATACACGCGAGTCCACAAAAGTTGCGACACAGGATGTGTCCGCGGATACGGCCTGATTCCGGCGCGCACCCGCGTCCGAATCCGTCCCCACGAATTTTCACGTGTCCGGTTATGCTGTGTGCACCATTCGGTATACTTGGCACATGGCGGGGTGGTCCCGTTTGGCGGGGCGCGCTCCGTTTTCCAACTTTTGGAAATCTGGAAAAAGTGGGTGCGCGCAGTTTTGTGACGAATTTAACTATGTCCACAGCAACTAATAGCATAGGGTTATTCTACAGAAAATAAACTAGGTCAGGTATTCTACAGGTATCAAAAAGAATCACCGAATTCGGATCTCTGTGGTGGAAGATACGAACTCGGCAATATGGATGGTCATTCTGGAATTCTGCGATTCCAGAATTGGGTCTGTCCGTCCACTTTGGACGCTATTTTTCACCTAGGGGCACACGTTTTCCGAGGTTGGCTATAAAACAAATATGGAAGAGGGTTAAGGGGTGATCATACCGGTGAAGACGGAACAGCGTTTGGTCGAGCGAGTCGACGGAAAACAATTCCGGAGCGAAGGTGCCTCGAGTGGGATTCTGCAGGATGCGAGGTTGGAGTCGACGGGATGGTTGGATGGCTTGGTGGGGCTTCTCTGGCTGCGGTGACGGCTCTAGATGGGAAGAGAAGGTCTGGAAATTAGGTTAGGATTTTTGAGAGAGAAATATATATATATATATATATATATATATATATATATATATATATATTATAGGGAAAGAGAAGGGGAATAGGTTGGCGGGTTGGCTGCGTGAAAACCGTTGAAGGCTAAAGGGTCTGGAGCAAAGCTAATGGGTTGAAGCAAAAGGGGCGGTCCTAGTGGGTTATTGAATTGCTGAAGGTCTGGGAGCAATGCAAAAGTTGCGGGTCGCAGCAACAGAAGTTACTAAAGGGTTGCAAGTTAGCTGAAGCATAAAGTAGTTGATTGTTATTATTAATATTTTTATTTTTATTATATTCTTATTAAATAATTCTTATACTTTCTTTCCTTTATAAAATATATATATACATATATATATATATATATATATATATATATATATATATATATATATATATATATATATATATATATATATATATATACTCATTAGAAAATTTATAGATTAGGGTATTGCACATCGTTAGGCTAGCAACAACTCAAGGGGTCTCCTACATGGAATAAATTCCGAAAAAATTCCTGATGGTCCCATAAGTCCTCTAAGTGCCCGAACACCTATAATAAAAGTTAATAAAAATCTATTTCTCCTATTTAGCCCTAATTACCAAAATTAAATTAATAATTAATATAAAAAAAAAGGGTATATATGATTTTTAGGAAGGGGTTTTACAGCACCGGGTAAGTCATCTAGTTTTTGTATTAATTATTGTAGTATTGATGTACTATATCTGATATTAATATTTATTCATCTTTTCAGCTCATCTGTTGCACTAGGGCTTATTTACTAAGCTTATGCGGTGGATTATTATTTTTCGATGGGACGAGAAACAAGGTCAGTGCATGTCTACTACCATTTTTTGTAAACTTGGGCACCTTCACACATCACGCATGGGGTGCGACCGTGTTAGCGAATCCCTACCATGCGATGACTACTTTTGTTACTCTTCGACCAGGACGTGGTCCACATAAAAATATATCTGGTTGTATCACACTTATACAGGTATAATTGAAATTGATAGTCTTCATATATGGTTATATATATTAGACATTTAATACTATTATCATTGTTTTCTTATTTATAGCTATGGTCCTACGAATATTTCACTATCTGTAGACCACGTAGTCGATGTCCGGTTGAGCAACGGGTGATGCCTGCTAGAGTGAGGTGGAATTCAAATGATACATATACATCTCACGATCTTTACAGAGTGGTATCGCTCTGTCGACACCTATTTGACACAGCGACTGCAATTGAGGTAGCGCTAGCATGCATAGATATTTAGTCGCTTAATTTTTTATGCTGGAACATTTTTCACGCTACTTAAATGTCACATAGATTAAACGTCCTTGATATCTAGATGTTAGAAAAGTTGCATCAATACTAATAATAGGTAAACAACCACGTAAAAAATTATCGATACATGCCTTGAAACAAATAAATATTCTTTGAAATACATTATTTCCTACAGTCTTTAAAAAACATATGCTACCAGGATTTGTTTCCATAATTGTTAGGTTATAATTTTCAAGACTATCATATGCATCAATATAACTACAGTTAATTTCAGATAATGCAAGTTCTTTTTCTCTCCAAGCTTTAGAATACGTAATATGTACTCGATAATCTCTAAGTATGTCATTCACAATATGTGATGCACTATAAGACTGGTTATCTCTAATTTTATCCATTATTTTTTCACTAATCCATGCAACAGTAGCATGTCGATGACGTCCTCTTGGTAATACACTAGTACATGAATGTTGAGATTCAAATGTACGAATCTCAAAGATTCCATTGTTACCAATTGCATGTGCGTACACTCTCCAACGACAATGTGGAGTGTCACAAACATATACAATTCTTTGAGAATTGTTTTGTGTAGCTCTACAACTAAATTTAGGAAAAATTGCTATATCACTAAAAAAAAATTCTAAATGCATAAGAAGAAGCAAACTCTAATCCACGAAATACTTCGGGGTGGTACCATCTGAATTATCGAAAGTGGCTAAATAATAGTCTAAATCTTCGACTAAGTCATCACTATCTTCATCGTCAATGTTCTATTCGACTAAATTCATTTGGTTTGAAGTGCTAGGACTAACATAAATTTTTTGACTATTATAAACAGTTTGACTAGTAGATACTATATTTGTGCTAATATTTGATAATAATGGATTAATATATATATTTATACGAGATGCACCTAAACTACTTTCAACAATAAATCTCTATGCTTCTTCACTATTTATTACTAAAAAAGTATCCGTAAAAAAACCACATTATTACGAATTCATAAGTAATAGAAAAAAAATTCTGAAATAATATTTCGTATATTTTCAAAAGAGACATTCTGATATGTACAAATTATACTAGATGTACCTCCCTCGTAAGATAATCCGTTTAGTATACCTCCATAATAGCAAATCAGTGTTAGCATTTGATTCATGGCTAAAATTTCAAGATTGAAAAAAAATCCTTGGACTTAAAACTTCTACGAAACATTCACTGGAAGAAAGTAATTCAGTGGAAGAGAGTAACTAGGGTAAATAACAGAGGAGTGATGGATGAGAGTTCTGAGTTTGAGTTAGATAACATATATATATATATATATATATATATATATATATATATATATATATGATCGTTAAAAATTCTAACCGTTACAAATGTTACCGTTTGAAATATAAATGTTCCAAATCTATCCGTTAAAATTGTTGTCGTTAAAATCTATCCGTTTAACTCCGGGAGGAAAAAAAAATTAAAAAATAAATAAATACCAAACTTACGTCCATTTTCCAGGCGTTAGTTCAAAAAAAAAAATTTAATTTACAAACTTACGCCCCTATTCCAGGCGTAAGTTACCAAGTTTAATTTATAATTAACGGATAATTAAGGAGCTAGTTACGAAAAATATAAAAATAAATAAATAAAGTAAACTTACGCTCTGTTTAAGGGCATAAGTATAAATTACGTCCTAATGTTTGGCGATAATGTGCTCTGTATACATTTTTCCGAAACTTTATGCTTTTTATCTAATTAAGTTAAAGTTTAATGCATTTTATGTAATTTTCCGATATATATATATATATATATATATATATATATATATATATATATATATATAGGGATGACATGTATGTTTTATATATATTATGTTTTTGAAATGTTAATTGATCCTAAGACAACAATAGAAAAATTACATAATAATTTTATCTGGTCTCACATGATTATCGTGTCAGTTTAGTTGAGTTGGTTAGAGACCACTCACCAGTGCACACCCCCCCCCCCCCCACCCACCCCCTCCCAATTTTTTTTTTTTTTCTATTTGACTGTTTAACAGATCAGTAATAAGAATACTTTCTGTTTATGTAAGCTGTTTTTTTTTTTTCTTCTTCTTCTGATAGCTAAAGGTGGCCAGCTATAGCTTCTTAAACAGAGGGAGGATAGTTACTACCCAATAACAAGAATTCTATGAGAGCAACCTTCTCACAAAGTGGATTATTACATAGTGAACCTTTACTTTTTGTATAATACTAGAAAACACTACCGTTACGTACATACATTCCCTCAGAAAAATTCCTCCTAAAATACAAAAATTGTCCATACCACTCGCTGGTGACATTTGTAAAAAAAATTCCTTTTTTTTAAATTTGAGACCTGGGCTCTAACTTAAAACATCTCCTCTCCTCTCACAACACCTACCATTGAGACCATCCCACTGGTTTTAAAATCATGTACAGATACCAAACAATTACTCATCGTTTTGCCTTTCTTTAAATTTTAGCCTAATTTGGAACTTTCTTCTATTTACAAGTTGATACGCTAAAATTAAAATTAGCAACTTACAGCCCTAAAATATTATAACTAGTACCTAAATATTTTAAACTTTTCCATATGTACGACTTGCTAGTCTTACACCATTAATGATACTACAGCAACTTGTAACCCTAAAATATTATAATTAGTAATTAAATATTTTAAACTTTTAGCAAGTTACAAATCAGTATAAGTTATAAAATAATTATAATATTTTATAGGGCTAATTAGTGTTTAGATTCTCGATTTTATATCAGCTTAGAATTTAAACTTTAACATGTCCAATTAGAAAATTTGAATCATGAATTTTTATTTTTTGTTTCTTTTTATCCATTATACCCTCTCTACCAAACCTACAATAAAACTTTTATATATAGACTATGGAGGGTATAATAATAAAAAAAATCAGCTTCTAAAATTTTCAATTGTACATGATAGGACTTAAACTCTCAACCGGTATAAAATTCAAGGTCTAAACTCTAATTAGACCTATTTTATAGTAACAATAGTTTAAAATAACAACTTGTAAATCCCTAAAAAAAATTAGAATAGTTAGTTACAAATTAGACTAGATTTTAACTTGTAAAAGAACATTTCGACCTTTTTTTTTTTACTGCCGCACCACCCATGATGCAGTTGTTGTTGTTTTTTTTTCCTTCGTAGAACATCTAATTCAGTTTGGAAAAAACAAGAACTCATTTGTGTTAAAAGAATAATATAAACATTAAATGAAATTGTATAATTTCAACCATGAATAGAAAGAATGGTATGCAGAAAGGACAATTTAAGATAAAATCTTTTGCCAATTTACAAAAATCTAGTCTGTCATCTGATCAGAACAAAAAAACTCAATGACAAGCAAACATAACCTCAAATATAAATCAAAGCCGGTGCCCAAGTGTGATTAGATTAATAAAAAAAGCTCCTGTGCTGGATGAGTTTGATAGTATGCATGAACAATTCCGTGTACCTAAGGGCTCGGGCTTGCACTTACGCTAATATACCCGCGTCTTCTTTGCATAGCTAAAATTAGGAAACACATGCTAACTGAATTCAATCAAATCATCTCTCATTTTTTTTATAAATAATGGACCAATTTGCCTCCATGGTGAAACGGTCAAGCACCAATTCATATATAAAGAATAATAGAGGAACATTACAGAACATCAAAATTTTAGATCACTGAAAGCACAATTTTCTCAAACCCAAACAGTCGCACAAAAACAAATTCAACAGGTTCAAGATATCAGAACAGATGTACAAAGTTGATTGTCGGAGAGAAACTGTGATTGTACAATATTCGCCATTTGCATTTATACTGTCTATTCCGAGTACTGTTTTCAGTTGCAAATAAGACTTCCGAAGACAATAAGCAGACTGAGACAGAGGTTGGATACCGTAACAGATGCAGCGGTTGATACTGAGCAGTGGGACGGTGTAAATTTAACTGCAGCAGGCCCCAGCTTGAGCAGAGGAGCCATTAGCTCCAGATGGACCCGGGATTCCCCCATATCCAACTTTGATACCATTAGACTGGAAGGAGAAACATGGGGTTAAGTATCAGTAACCATATACAAAGACGATAACAAGCAGACCAAGTGAAACATTTTCCACCTATGGCTACGGAACAACTATCATCAGTTGTTTATAATATTCTCTTGTAAACTTGCAAAGTAGAAAACAGTCTCTCCTTTGGTACTGAAGTCAACTTTCCTGTAATAAGGGAGTAAGATTCACACAAGATAGCTGGTTTTATCAATTGGATGATCCTAGTTCCGAAGCAAAATATCACCATCTGGTCCAGCAATGTCTGGGTGGAAACAGTTGAAAGTGCATACGTAGACATTCATCTGTCTAAGTTGTCATGAAAGGTTCCCCTCTAGATGCATGCTTAAAATCTGCTAAGGTTGTCCCTAAAGAAACATTGTACGGTGCTTAGTAGAAAGGGAAGCTTGACAAAAAGATGACTTGTGATATAAAACTACAGCTTAGACCTCGAAGCCTTTTAAAACCAAAAACACCTAAGGGTTTTAATTTCCTCCTCTATTAGCAGGGGTCTTATTTTCTCAAGCTGACTGGGAGAATGGGAGAAATTTGTTCCTCATCCACATGTCAAGGTTTTAGTGTACAAAGTTATATAAACAACATTCTGCCATTTGACAGGATGTGGTCGTTATTAAATTTCCAGTCATAAATGTGAAAACATTCATTTGCATTTGAGACAAAAAAAATAAGTTCCAAGAAACATCCTAAAGAAATGTAAAAAATAATGTCTACATATCACCAATTAATCAAAAAAAAAAAAAAAAAAAAACATTTAACCAACTTTTCTGAGAACTGATTAGCTCAAAACTTGTAGCTAATTATAGTATTTAAAAAGGATGTGGGAACCAACATGATTAAAGGTTGAGAAAATTGAAGTATTAAGGCCCTGATAAACTTGCAAAGTGAAAATCTCAACATTGCTGATAAACTTTATGACAAGGTAACATGTAGTTATGAGAATGACAAATAGACAAGACAATGTTGGGGGTCCATCACTTTCACATTGCTCTAGGATGATGCTTCAGGCATCTCTTAGACTACTAGTAGGGTGCAAATAGTTCAAGACGCTTTGGTACAGTTAGTTGCCGATATATCTCTAGTAAGATGCAATAAGGTAACAGTTCAAATGAGAGACTGAAAGCAGGCACACGTGAGGGTACGGAGAGGGAGGAAAGGAGAGATTTTAAGTTCTCTCACAAGTGTTAGTTGCATTATCCTAAAGATCATCAGGACTCCAATGACAACATGAATATTTCGTAAACTGATGACTAAATGGATATCCATAATACCAGAAGCCATGATGCACTTGAACCTATCCAGATATTTGGATTTGGATACTTATCTAGTGGTGTGAGGCCAGATTTATAGTCATATCCATTATTAGGATCGGAATGTGGATAGTACATCTGTTCAGCTGCTTATCAACTCTGCATATTTCCGTCAATAAGAATATTCTTTATATTTTTTTCCAAGTAACGTGCGAGGCCACAGGTACTTCGTACAGTGTATTATCTTTATTTATTAATTAGGGAAAGTAAATATAGTCTACATATGTTTTTAAACTAGAATACAAACCCAGTATATCAGCTTTCTTAATTAGCCTGAACAAAACAAAAGGTTGGACAACCCAATGGCTGAGGCACAGGAGGACAGTAAGTGACTGGCCCTTTAATCTAAGAAAAGAAAGCCTTAACAAGGGGGTATCGAACATACTACATTATTTTCCAACTACATATATAACCTTTCTAAAGTTACCTGAAGGAAGGAACATCAAGCATGATATTATAGGAATTTTGATTTATGGCTACTAAATATAGTTATATTATGTTTCTTGTTTTCTCATATTATATTCATAGATAGAATTCTGATATTATCCAGATTTGGATAATACCCATAGGATTTGTATATAGATATATCTGGTGGAAAGAAGGACAAATTCAGACAGTAATTCAAATAATCAATTCAGATATGGATATCTTGGCATATGGTCCCTCTTCGCAGCGTTTCCACCCCTATGCATACTGCAGCCTAAGCAAAATAAGAAGCCAAAAAACAAACATCCATGAGAAGAGAACGGACCTCATTTGATACATCAAAGACCCCATCCTGGATTTTCTTGTAGATTGTAGCTGCTGTGCTAATGAATGCCTGCAATGATTTAGAAGTCAGATGAGGAGACAGAAGAATTACACAGCTGCTTTACCAAGCATAAGCAATACTACAAGACTTCATTAACCTCCTCAACGTTTTGCGCAGTTTTAGCAGAAGCTTCCATAAAGATCAGTCCATGCTCTTTGGCAAACTGTTCTCCTTCCTCCGTGCTAACAGCTCTTCTATGAGCCAGGTCACACTTGTTCCCTATCAGCATAATAGTCATATTTGCACTTGCATGTTGCCTGGCATCTTCCAGCCAGCTTGCAAGATGATTAAATGTTTCCCTCCTGATAAGTCAGTGCAAAATTATAAAGCAATTTGAACCATCTCATGATCATGATAAGAAGAGTAGAATAATCAAAGCTTGAGTAACCCAATGAAGAATAAGAAAAGATTATCATTCCTTAAATAAACACACCTGGTAATATCATAAACCAGCAGTGCTCCAGCAGCCCCTCTATAGTATGATCTAGTAATGGATCTGAAAGATTCTTGGCCAGCCTACAAATGATAGAAGAATTGATCAGTAATATGAAACTCACAGAAAATTACAGCCTACATCATTATCAAATACAGATTGTTGATTAACTTAAATCTATGGCATGCATCAACAGTAGCGTACTTAGAATACTACCATCCTTTTTTTGGTCTCAGTGCAATAGATGCCAACCAATGTGGTGTGATTTTGGATAAGGATAACTATGGCTCTCTCACCAAGGTGATTTTGACTCACAGAATCCCGTAGATAGGTTTGAGGTTTCAATGGGCTTCTCAGTATGATAATTGTTTTCTTTTTTAAACAATTTAAAGTTCTAGCCCCTAACTAGAATTGAAAGTTGACTCTATCCAGCAAGAAGGAAACTTTATTGATCAATAGTCATAACAAAAAAAAAAGGAAGAAGAACTTTCTACAGCCTCTAACCATAAGTCCAGATTATGTAAATTACTGAAAAACCTGGTCAAAGTAGGGAAAAGAAACCTATGCAAATAAACCTCAAACTAGACATTCATTCAGATCCCCTGACCCTCCCAACTCTAGGATTGTCCATCCATCTCCACACCCCCCCCCCCCACCCCCCACCCTTCTCTCCTCTCTCGCAACACTTTTTAATCATGGGGCTTTCTCAGCACTGTTTTTTTTGTTTTTGAAGGGACTCGTTTAAGTGTGACACTAAACAAGTTACCATTATAATCTCCACAACACTGGTGTCCATAAATTTTAAATGTTGATAATATTATCTAGTATCTTGGTGCCATAAATTTAAATCTTATAATATTATCATCATCAGAATATGGAAGAGACTAGGGGGCAAACATATTTGAAAGCATATAAACATAAATTAGTAGCGAACGGGTAATACTATAAAATTAGGAAGAAGTGTTAATTACAGGATGTGGTCTTATCCTGTTTATAATAAACAATACTTTCCATTAAACAACCTAGCAAGGGAACAAGATAATGAAGCAGTAAATAAATCAGCCTAGATTTTTTCAGAAAACAAGGAATACAGAAACAAACCGTATCCCAAATCTGCAACTTTATGGGTTTATTTTCAATTGTAATCATCCTAGCTCCAAATTCAACACCAATAGTCAAGTCATGCACAGGTTGGAACCTCTTGTCAGTGAACTGCAGAAGAAGACACGACTTTCCAACCCCTGGAAAGAGAAAACAAATATTGCATAACTACCTCCATTAAGTAAAGATGTAAAAATAGCATTTGACAAGTCATAAGCACTTGGATCAATGAGGAACATCCTTATACAACCAACAACCACATCCCAAGACTATTCCAATATTTAGCAGCTAAGCATATTCAAACTAAGAAAGAAAGCCAGCTATAATCAAGGAATATGAACTAAGAATTACTTCCTAATACATGATATTACTGTGAATTAAATCCTCAGAAGGTGAAAGATGAGCTAAGTGGGCATGCTTGGAAAGCATGATAAGGAAATAAAATATAGTAAAAGAAGAATTGCTTAGATGGAAAGATGAATCATGACTACGAGGTTTGCAGCTCTCATATATCTGACTTTACAACACAAAGATCCTTCCGAGAGAAAACTGCTCTATTTCCTTATTTCATGATGGATATCTAGGCATGGCGCAAAGAAATGGAGAGATTACTTGATATTCAAGATGAACCTCTAAAGATAACTGAACAAAGATAAAATCCAATTGTTAATATGCAGGTGAAACATTAACCATTTCTATTATGATGTAAAAACTATTTCCAACATTTATAAACTTCTATAGTATAAGAATCTTCTACGAGGTTTCGCATAATCCAATTGTATTTTTCTAGGAGGCCTCATTATGCCTCCTATACTATATTGCAGATTTTCGACAGTGTTAAAGAGAAGGTATGAGCTTTAAGACGATGGAAAGTTATTTTCATTAGACAATAGTCTGTCCGATATGGTTTAATTTTCAGTTTCATATCCATTATGGAGTCTGAATTTTGTAGGAGAGGTTCTAATAAAAATAAAGGAGTGAAGAAGGTTCTACTA
This sequence comes from Iris macrosiphon, assembly GCA_036927795.1. Taxonomy (NCBI): domain Eukaryota; kingdom Viridiplantae; phylum Streptophyta; class Magnoliopsida; order Asparagales; family Iridaceae; genus Iris; species Iris macrosiphon. Next base: position 120,032,522 of record JAYESA010000017.1, on the reverse strand, counting down.
CGGAAGTATTTCGGATGCGATGCGCTGATTTTTCAGTTCTCATTATTGTGGGGTCTGAATATTGTACGAGAAACGTAACAGAAATAGAGTGAGGAAACAGTAAGCTAAATAATAATAAAGACAAAATTTAAAGAGCTGGTCAAACCTGAATCACGATTCTGACAAGTGGAGAGATTATTAAGATAAAAAGTGGCAGAGAGTAAATTCCATAAGGACAATTTACAGAGCTGGGCAAAGCTGAATCACGATTCTGACAAGTGGAGAAATCACTAAGACAAAAAGAGGCACAAAGTAGATTCCAACACTGTAGTGTTAGGTTAATATAAGTTATAATGCTCAACCAACCCGTTGTATATGCCTATGTTTATGGTTTTTCCATTTATTTCATCTAATCAATTGGATATATTATTTAAAGAATCTGAGCGTAAATCGAATTGGGAGTACGAGTACTTTCCCTGTTTGTTCCACAAGGTTAAAAATCTCAGTTCAATTTTTTTGCTTCTCTTTATGATTCTTATATTGGACCTTCATAGTTTTTGGCTTTTGCAATCAATTAAAACATTTGTTTCCTTTTTGCAAGTATATAAAACATAAGAAGTCAACAAGCATATAGTTTGGTTCTTAACTTATGTAGCTTATTGTTATTTTGCATGAAAAAAATGGTTGTATCGTATTCTGAATGTGTAAGGATAAAATATTGACCTTTTGTATATGCCTATGTTTATGGTTTTTCCATTTATTTCATCTAATCAATTGGATATATTATTTAAAGAATCTTAGCGTGAATCGAATTGGGAGTACCGAGTACTTTCCCTGTTTGTTCCTCAAGGTTAAAAATCTCAGTTCAATTTTTTTGCTTCTCTTTATGATTCTTATATTGGACCTTCATAGTTTTTGGCTTTTGCAATAAATTAAAACATTTGTTTCCTTTTTGCAAGTATATAAAACATAAGAAGTCAACAAACATATAGTTTGGTTCTTAACTTATGTAGCGTATTGTTATTTTGCATGAAAAAAATGGTTGTATCGTATTCTGAATGTGTAAGGATAAAATATGCTGTTAAGGGTCAAATATTGACCTTTTGAATCAAAGTCAGAAACTTAGAAAGGACGTAATGGTGCAAGTTGGGAATGCTTGGAAAGCATGATAAGGAATGATACCAGAAGAAGTTTTTCGGTGGAATGACTGAAACATGTTCATGAGGTTTGCAGCTGTCATATATCTGATTTGTGGCAGGCAGCAGCGTGCTATTTGAATGGTACCAAAAAATTCATGATTTATAGGCAGACAAATTTTTTTTCCCTTTAGCTTTTGGCTATTCTCACCGACTACACCCAATGTGTTGATACCAAGAATTCTGCATCAAGGTATATATATATTCATACTGTTTAATAAGAAATCTCATTGAAAAATGCAAAGCAGTCGCTAACAGCTTCTTCCATTATGGAGGCTTATTTCATAGAAATTTATGATGGCACATGCCAACTATAAGGCTGAAGAACTTCATAACAGGGCTAAAAGTGGTAAATATCATTTCCAAAGCATTAAAGTCATTTTGTGACAATCAGACTGCTAGTTTTTTTTTTCTAAGAACAAAAGCTAGTGGTGCATATGAGCAAATTGACAAAATGCATCTAGTTGAGGAAGAATGACCCCTTTTTCTCATTTCAGCAACAATATCTTTAAAACTCGATATCCCCAATCCCTTCTGCTGATCGTCAGTTGATTCAACTCTAGAAAGCTATTAACTCCCATAAAATCAATAGATTCGTTACTTGCAAACCAAATCCAAAACTTTGGAATCTCCAATTGGCTTGTCGGTTGTCGCCTTGTCCACATATGTACTGTAGCTATCATCTGTTGATGCTTCATGCCCTTTTCTTGAAGTTATTCATCCATTCTTCAATTTCTTCTTCGGTTCCCTCAAAAACTCATCTAATTCTTTCGGAACATATTTATGATCAAGAGAACGTCATATCTTTTAAGAGGTCCATCAAGTCACAAATCTCGAGCTAGATTGACACATTCATATGAACATTGACACATTCATATGAACGGATCAATCCTCAATCCACCAAAATCCAAATCTAAGGGTCTGCTTGGTAATCGTGTTTTCACCGGTTTAGGGGTATTTTTGAACCGACAGTTTATGAAGTGTTCTATAAACCGTTGATTGTTATTTTTTTTTGAGGCACTGGTTTTGGCTGGCTCAAAAATCCACCAAAACCGATGTAATGTAATTTTGGGTGTCTTTATAAACACCACAAATCGACGGATTTTGAGCGATTTTATTATTATAGTACACTATATCCAAATCAAAAATATATAATTATAACTACTAATACATTACCATATTTTTTTTTCTTTTTCATGTGTGTTTCCTTCTACTTCTTCCAAACTACGGTTATTTTCTCCGGTAAGTTGTTCAAATCTTTCTTCTACCTTCATCCAAACGTTTCTATTATTTCATGAGTTTCTATTATTTTGATCAAATATCCAAACTTCTCTCATACTTTCATCCAAATGTTTCTATTAGTTTATTTATATATGAGTACATAGGTAATTTTATTCGTGTAAAAAATTCTCAAACCCGCTCGTAATAAATTACCAAGTATGGGTTGGACTCGTTTAAAAGCCGCTACTTAAAACCACCCAAAACCGGAACCCGTTCATAACCGGTACTCTTATCTAAAAATACCTCGTAACCGCTACCCCTATAATTGCCAAGCAGACCCTAAGTAATTTTGTGCCTAATCGAATCACAAAAATCCAGCCTATGTTCCAAAAATAAAAATAAAAATAAACCGTGGTGCCCTCTTCGTGTCGGACAAGTATCCGGCACTCCGGAACACACAGTGGCACGCCGAACATAGGCGTCGTGTCCGTGTCTTCGTGTCGGACACGTACCAATAATCTTGATTTGACCATAAATAACCTAAGACGAGTCTTGATTCAGCACAGAAAGAGAAGAAATAGATCTCGTTATTGAATGATAAAAAAAAACAAGAGAGGAATCGCACCGGTGTCGCCGATGACGATGTACTTGAATAGGTACGCGTACGACATCTTTCGGGTACAGATCGGGATCCGAGTAATGAAAGAGGGAAAAAAAAAAAACTTGTTCCTCACAATCCCCAATTTTCTTCTCCTTAAATAGGAAAGTTCAGCTGTCCTCCAATTCACCCTACATAATTTAAGTTATGCTTGACAATTTTCACAATTTATTTTTTGACAAATTCTACATGCACTACATAAATTGCTTAAGACAGTCCAAATTTTTTTAGTTTATTTACAAATTTGTCATTATTTTTTTTACTTGAGGCAGTCCAAATACTTATATAAAAGACAATGACTTCTAACTTTTTAGCCCAATTTTTTTTCTTCCAGAACTGTAACAATGTTGACCGTCCTTCCTGACAGTCCTAAATAATTATTAAGGACTGTAACAATGTTGACAGTCCTTCCAAACCTTCCAATTGGAAGGACTGTCAACATTGTGACAGTTCTTCCAATTCAAGGAAGAAGAAGAAGAAGAAGACTCGCGCCGCCGTCATCGTCGTCGTCGTCCGCCATGCATCCCACTGTCGTCGTTCGCCCCACGCCGGCCCCGCTCGCCGTAGCCTCGCGTCGTCCCGTCCGGCTCGTCGTGTCAAGTAAAAATAAGAAGAAGAAGAAGAAGAAGAAGTCTCACGCCATCCCGCCGCCGTCCGCCCCGCACCCCGCATCTCTGCCCCACGCCACACCCCGCACCTCCGCCCCACACCGCCCCCTCCTCCTCCTCCTTCCTCCTCCTCCTCCATCGTCCGCCCCGCACCCCGCCGCCGCCTTCCGCCCCACGTCGCCGCCGCCTCCTCCTCCTCCAGCCTCCTCCTCCTCCTCCGGCGGTTGAGGTTGGTTAGGGTTAGGGTTTGGGGGTTTGAAAATTTGAATAGAGAGAGTAGAAATTTAGAATGAAGGATTTTGGAAAGGTTTGTGAGGGTTGGTCTGTCCTGAGTAAATTTTGGAATGTCCTAAATAAAAGTTGCAAAAATCTGGATTGTCCTGAAGTAATGGGCTGTCCTAAGCAATTTATGTAGTGCCTATAGAATTTGCTTTTTTTTTATACTTAGTTGTTTAAGGCCCTTGATAAAGGCACTAAAAATGCAGTCAAGCCAGCCTAAATTTTTTTTTTGATAATTACAAGTTTGTCACTCCCAAAAAATTGCTCACTGGTCTGTCCACTCCCAATTGATTTTTTTTCAGAACTGTCAAAATTTTGACAGTCCAAAAAATAGGAAGGACTCACAAAATTTTGACAGTTTTACCAATTGGAAGAACTCTCAAAATTTTGACAATCCTAAAAAAAATATGTTGATTCTTTAGGACTGTCAAAATTTTGACAATATTTCAAATAGGTAGGACTGTTAACATTTTGATAGTCCGGAGAGGTGTGCGAGGCGACAAGGGGGTGCGAGAGGTGGGGCTAAGCGGGGCTGCGCGGGTCTGAGCAGACGGCGTGAAGGCCGGAGGGGGGCGGGGCTGAGCGAGGCGGTGCGGAAGGAGGAGGCCGGAGGGAGTCGGAGGAGCGGGAGGAGGAGGCCGGAGGGAGTCCTAGGAGCGAGAGGAGGAGGAGAATTTACTTGTCTATATATATATATAATTTTTTATTTACATATATTTAAATATTTAAACTATTTTGCAATAATATTAGAAAAAATTATTTTACATGCAACACACGTAAATTTACTTGTCTCTCCTTTTATATTGAGGATTGAAAATGGCTCAAAATTGAGCAAATTGAGACGTCCGAACTATTGTAAATCATCCACCATTAATTAAAAATATTACCAAAAAATCTAATTTTCTCTCTTCTCTTCCGCACAAATATATACATACATTTAAAAAATAAATTTAAAGCTGTTTATTAAAATTAATTTAAAGAAAAAATATCAAAAATATTTAAATTGTTTCTTTAATTTAAAGAAAAAATCAAATATATTTAAAAATTGGAACTATTTTTTATAATATAATAAAAATATTTATTTTACATACAACGTACGTGAATTTACTAGTAATATATAATGCGTCTTAGAAAATGGCTCAAAAGTGAGGCATCTGTTTGTAAATCCTCAGCCTAATTATTTCTTTAATTCTTTTAAATGTCAAATGTGTATATCCTTCACCCCCCACGTAATTTTTTTTAAAAATTATACCTAATTTAAATTTCTATATAATTTAAATTATTTTAATATATTTAAACCAACTAAATGATATTATCTAAATATACATCCAAAATCCTAAAAACATATCTATAATAAATTTTAATTAAAATTATATTTAAACTATTTTAATATAATTTGAATTTTAATCTAATTATTTAATTATAATAGGGAAAAAAATTCTATTTTACGTGCATTAGTTTCTACTATCCGAGAACTACACTCGGTTTCCTTTCATCTCTGTGCATCTACCTGACTAGAGACTACCTCGGAGATCTGAGTATCCCGAGAACTTTTCTTGCTTCCTACTCCCGACTCGAGATGACTACTGGATAGTCTTTCCGCCTATATATATGCAACATGACTCCACTGTCCTTCTCCGTGTCACACTCTGTGAGATGCAGTGCAACGTTGTGTAAATAAGAACTACTTGTGGCATAATATAATAAACTACTTCATGTAACTCAATTCGCTAGGTTACACAGATATCAAGTAAGATTTCCATGTTCCATGCAATTGATAAGGCAAAATTATTTTCTTGGCTATGTGTGTTCATTTCTTTTATTAGTATGCAGTAGGTTATCACCTAGCGACTAACATATAACATTCATTTTTTTAAGTGTGCAAGCTAAGCAGAGACATTTTTATCGGAGCCACCCACATTAACGATGAATCGGATCGGCCGAGCGAGACTCCGAACGCGCCTCTGAAAAGTATAATTCTGAACTTCTTTTGAAGTGTGAGCACTCTAAATTTTTACATAGGATTATTATGGTAATTATTAATTATTTTATTATTTATTTAATTTAAATATTTATTAGGTAATTTATTGAACTACATAAATCCTTTAACACGGTCTTGAGATTTTGAGTACAATACTAGCCCTTACTTTTCAACCAACTTGCATACTAGACTTAAACGAGCCAAATTAGGTCCATGACATGACTGTCACTCATAAATTCACATTCTCATGCTTTGTTTTGCTCGTATAACTTTCGCGATGCAAATACGAGAAATTGACAAATTAAGCACCTTTGTCGTAGCTTATGACTTTAATGTGTAACACCAACCCATTTCGTACAGCTGGCCTTATAACCTAGAGCCTAATTGGACCTATTACGTCCATGAAAATGGTGTTCCATTTGTTTAAATCCCCACATGCTACATAAAGTTTGCATGATTCAAATCCTAGTTTTAAATTTCCATTTTTCATTTTTGGAAACTGAATCCTTGCATATCTCTTGTGCACCTACTTTAAAATAAAATAATTATTTATATAATTAGCCCATTGACCAAGAGAGACCTAGCCAGCTTTAATGGGCCCTCTAACACACTTCCCTATTGGATCAAACCCAACACAACAACCAACATCCAAAGCCCACACCAACTAGTGTATATATATATATATATATATATATATATATATATATATATATATATATATATGAGCAACCCTCTCATATTCTCTAACCTAACAGCCCCCTACCCCTTGTGTCCGCCAACTACAGTAGCCCTCCCTCCCATCTTCCCTTCTTCTTCCTCATCTTCCTCCCCCACACCCTCACGAACCTCCACGAGCACCCCAAGGCCGACCTCCACCCGAAACCCCCCATAGCAGGCCGGGCAGCACTGCTGCTGTTTGGTGCTATAAACATCAGTCAAACCACCCCCAAAACCAGTTTTTCTTCATCCATTTGAAGTCCCCTAGCACCCCGTGGAGTTTCGTGAAGTTTGGAGTTCGTTTGGCACTCCAAAAGCCCGTGGTCGCGAAAATTGTCCCCGTCGTAATCGCATTCGCGTAAGTTTTCTAACTTAGTTTCTTTTCCTATTTTTTCCATGAACAAACCCTTGTATAAAAACATGTTTATGTTAGATAGAAAATAAAAATATTTCTATGCATGAGAAACCCATAATTTTATGTGCAAAACTACCACAAGTTGATGTACAACCGAGATACGAGCACGTTGCACCAAGGTTGATTCTAATTCAATGGCTTATGCCATATTTTAATTATGAAATAAATTTCCAAAAATTACTTCATTAATATTTCAGAATAATTATTTTATTATTTTTATATTAAATAATTTTTTGATGCAAATATGGGAGTTGCATGCACAAACTACATGTCGAAGTTGCTTAGAATAACTAGTTGTTGTCCGTAATTTTTTTTTGCATGCGATGATATTGGTTTGGTTATTATCATATAATTTCAGAATATTCAACATATTTTATTTAGTATTAAAGTAAGTTAGAATACGTGTTTGAGAGGTCCATGCATGTTTGATGAGTAGGATGGTGTTGATGAGAGTTTTGCGACATTGATACGGGCCTACGTACGTATATGACTACACGTAGTTAAACACAAGTAAATGCATGTATGTACGCGTGGTGTATCGATGTGTGAGACTCTCACAACATGTTAGAGAGTGGCAAGGCACGTGTGTAAACCCCCTGATTTTTCAAGAATTTATAATTTAGATTTTTCACAATTTTTCTGAAATTTTCTGTAATTAAAACCTAGGCATTTGGTAATTAAATAATTTTTAATTGCTGTTAAATATTAAAATATTATGGAAAATATTTTATGGTGTAAAATGGAAAACTGGACATAGGGTAATTTTCCGGGAATGTATTGGACTCTGGAAACGCGTTTAAAGCCCTAAAAGCTATTGGTTATTTAAACCAAACCAAACCAAACCTGACTGAACCAAACCAAACCTGACTGAACCAAAACCAAACCTGAACCAAACCGAACCGCTAACTAGACCGAACCAATCCAACCCAGCATAACGGGTCGGGTCGGATCCGAGTCAAACCGACCCGGACCCGAAATCCAAATTGAAACCCTAACCCTACCGGAGTTCCTGTAGCAGCCCTATAAAGCCGTCTCGACTTCCGTGCCCAGCCCTCGGAAACCCTAGCTCGATCGCGCCATCGTCTCTCCCCGATCTCCCTTGCATCAACCCCTGTCGCCTACCTCCTCCAGAGTTCCTGTAGCAGCCCTATAAAGCCAAATTGAAACCCTAACCCTACCGGAGTTCCTGTAGCAGCCCTATAAAGCCGTCTCGACTTCCGTGCCCAGCCCTCGGAAACCCTAGCTCGATCGCGCCATCGTCTCTCCCCGATCTCCCTTGTCTCAACCCCTGTCGCCTACCTCCTCCTTGCACGATCCTCCTCCATCTTCCCCGAACCCAGTTCCTCCGCCTCCGACGAACCCGACGGCTCTCTCACCCCAACGCCGGTCATTCCCCTCCGTTCTAGCCGACTACCGGCGCCGCCCTCCAGCACTGACACCCGACGCCGCCTGTTCCCTCACCCCTCGACCGGACCTCACCGCCGCCAGAAGCTCTCCCCTCGGCCCGAGTTCCTCGCCCCCGACCCTTTTTCTCGGCCCTGCTCCTCTCGACAGCAGCCGAGCCGAGCCCTAGCCCGCTGTCCCACCTTTGCCGGTCGCCTGAGATGCCGCCCCGCGCCCCGGCCGACTCCGACCAGCACCCCAGCAGCCGCTCCGGTGAAGCTCCGGCCAGATCCGCTGTCTCCGGCAGAAACCCTAGACTGGACTCAGACCGGACGCAGTGACCCTTTGTGTCGTGTCGGATACGAGAATCTCAGTTTTTAGAGCCCAGTTCAGGTAACGTTTTCTCTCACCTCGTAATTCTATTTTTGATTTCGTTTGTTGCAACACGTAGACTGTGTACCCCTCTCGATGCCCATGCAACCCGTTCGGTGCGTCGCGTCCTGTGGTGATCGCAAACCGCGATCCAAAAACAGGAAAAATAATGCCCTGTTTCACCCCGGAACTGGGTGCACCCCGCCAAACGGGACAACTTGGTCGCACGCGGACTTTATCTAAACATGTGCGTCGTTGATACGGACGTATGGAATTTCGTAGAAGTCGATTCGGATGTACGTGCACACCGGAATCAACACGTATCCGCCGACAACGCCCCATATCCGTCCATTCTGGAATACACTGTAACTTTGTGTACACACATTGGATCGAGACGAAACTTACGCCATCGGACTCGTAGCAATATGCTGGTCCTGTGACCCAAGTTTGGTTCAATTCTGAGAACGTTGACAAAATCATGTATCGTGGGCCCCACAGGCTCCACTTGACGGGCGATTTTGAGATCGGCTCATCGGAATCTAATTCTGGAAGTTCCGTTGGGTTCGTATCATCGTTCCTGACTTGTTGACACTAAGTTTGACAAATTTGGAGACCTTTGACCCTGACACGCTTTTCGGTGCAAAGTGGCCCATATATAGACCCCGCTTTGACCCGAAAATGTCATTGTTGCCCTTGTGTCCAAATTGGACTCAAGGATAGGCGTTTTTAGCTATTTAATATTTTCTGAGACTGTTGGTGATGTTTATTACAGCTTTTGGAGGAGTACCTGAAGGATCCACTGACACAGGGCTACAGTTGGAGCCAGAACCCCAGGCAAGTATACCTTGCCAAATCCTGCAGTTTTGCTACTTATCTCCTGGACATATTTATACATTATCGTGCAAGCTACTTGTACAATATTTGCATGCTTCCTTTTTCAGTTGTTATTTTCTTGTCGTATATAGTTTCTTGATGCGTTTTTCATATTGATTTATTCCTGCTGCTCTAGTCTTATTTTCTCATTTTACGTGCATGTACATTATTTGCTCTTTTCCATGGATCACTATTTGTTCCATAGACATATGGTGATGGTATATGTTTACTCTACGCTTCCATGAGTTGACTAGATTGGTTTCTTTATGTTCCTAGATGATCGTTATTAGGCATTGACTATACTTGAGCATTCTCGAATGTGAGTACCCATTGTGCTGCGATAGAGACTTGTTCATTTGACTACCTCATTCGTGATCTCCCATTGGGCAGCGAAAGAGATAAACTATAGATAGGGAGTCCCCATTGGCCTACTTTCTATAGGACCGTGATCTCCCATTGAGTTGCGGTTACCCCAATTTGCTTGTAGTCATGTTTGATAGCACTATCGACACGCCACCATCTTAGATGTAGTGATTTCTCATATCTTATTTGTTCCTCTTGTGTTTATTTTCTGGTCTATCTTGCATGTTCATTTACTGTACATTTGGCTCATATTTTTTTGTATCTTGTTACGTCCCACTGAGGACCTGGTTTTGTTCTCCAGATTTAGCAAATGAGGAGCACCCGCAACTTTACAGACCGACACCAGACGAGGATACAATTGCAGTTGATGGCCCTGCTTATACTTAGTTACTTTCTAGCATGTTTTAGTTATATTTCCTTGTCTCTACTTTTCCATTTATCGGTAGTGGATTTGTCTCCACCCGACTTAGTATTATTTCTTGCTGGATATTCGACAGTATCTTTACTTTCAGCATTTATTCTAGTTTGCTATTTAGTTCATATACTGTTATGTTGTGGATGAGATTAGTATAGACTGTGACTGGTATCATTGGACCTACTTATTGCTATATTACAGCTTAAGCATGCCCCAATGGATCCATTAAATTGGATTTGTCCATCGGTGTGTGCTGCTGGCCAATGCCACGTGTCCGGTCCCACGGTATTTTGCGACTGGGGCGTGACATAGTTTTTGTGGTGGCCCATGCCGGTCAACGACTAAATTGTTCGGTTTCAACTTAGGGACCGAGCAAGCCTGCAATAAGAATATGATAAATTTTAGGATCTCATCCACTTGCTTGGAACGTTCTTGATATCTATATCGGATTCAAATTTAATTCTTAAACTTGCATCTTGCCTTGATTCATGTGCATCTCTTATGGTTTATTTTGATGCAGAGCAATGGATTCACAAGCACGCGACGAGACTCCTGCAGGAACACCACAAGTTGCAGATGTCACCTATGACGATGAAGTGACACCAGTTGGTGGGGGTCCACTAGAACAACAAAACAATCAAGATACCTCAAGAGATCGGCAAGACGATATTCTACCTCCGTCGCAGTTCACACCACCAATGGCCGTATTCCCACAAGGGCAAGCTATGGACGGGCAACAGATGTTTCAAATGATCTACGCAATAATGCAAGCTCAACAGCAGATTCAACAAGAGACTTTGAGTCACAGCCTAGCACTTGTACTGGAGCAGGCAAATCTACCAACTCGACGGCAACCGACGGGCTCTATTATCGATTTCTGCCAGCTGAAGCCCCGTACCTTCTCAGGCAAGGAGGAGCCCACAGAAGTTCATGAGTGGATCACCAACACACAACACCAGTTGGAAGCAGCTGAGCTTCCCAGAGAACGTTGGATGACTGCCGTTAGAATGCAGTTGACGGATAATGCGCATCACTGGTGGCTATCTGAGGAGACACGGCTCGGACCAGACCGAGTCACTTGGGAAGAGTTTTCTAGACTCTTTCAGGAGATATACATTCCAGCTATCGCTCGATCAGAACTTCGCGACAAGTTTAATCGCCTCACTCAAGACAGTATGACAGTGGAAGAATACAACGCAAAATTCATTCGTCTGAGCCGCTTTGCCCGAATCTTGATTCCGACAGAAGAAGAGAAGGCTGAGAAGTTCTTCGACGGACTAAACATTGAGCTACAGAAACTAATTGGATCCGTTTTACCTACATCTTACCCGGACGTCCTTGCTGCAGCCCGACGCATGGAGCGCGTCACCAGAAGAGAGACCAGTCTGAAGCGATCGTCCACATCAGCACCAGCCGGAGCACCACAGGAAGAAGTTGCAATGAGACCTCGCATGCATCAGCCACCAGAAGCATCTCCACAGGCACTACCTATCTGTCCATATTGTCGCCGGCGAGGCCATATTGAGGACGATTGCAGACGCAAAAGAAGATTATGTTTAGCTTGCGGATCCAGTAAGCATTTATTGAGGGAATGCCCTGAGCGTCGAGAAAGAGCACCAACGGTTAACCAACAAGCTCTACCAGCACCAGGAGGGTATCAACCAAGGCCACCCTTGGCACCTCGAGCAGCACTCTTCCAGCAGGCCCAGCAACAGCAGAAGGCACCACCTCAAGGATGCGGACAAGCTTTCGCGATGACTTTAGAGGACGCGCAGATTCATGGAGTAGCTAATGCGCGTAAGTTTTTATAGTTTTCTGTTTCTAGTATTGCTTTATTTCGTGCATGTTGATTCGTGACCTAGCCTTAACCTAGTAATTTTTGAACTTGCTAATAATTAAATAACCTAGTTTTTTTGAAACAGTAGTCCTCTAGATCTCCTTCATACGGGAGATTGCATAACTTTTAATGCTTAGGAAAATAATTTTTCCTTTGTATTTTGCTTAGACCCTCAACCTTGATTCTTCTTAATAATGATATGCTTCGAACAATGTTTGCAACCGTGTCATCTCTGTTGACCGATTATTCTTTGATTGCGAGAACGCAATCCTCTTAAGGAGGATAGATTATAAACCCCTGATTTTTCAAGAATTTTTAATTTAGATTTTTTACAATTTTTCTGGAATTTTTAGGAATTTTCTGTAATTAAAACCTAGGCATTTGCTAATTAAATAATTTTTAATTACTGTTAATTAATATTAAAATATTATGGAAATAATATTTTATGGTGTAAAATAGAAAACTGGACATAGGGTAATTTTTCGGGAATGTATTGGACTCCGGAAACGCGTTTAAAGCCCTAAAAGCTATTGGTTATTTAAACCAAACCAAACCTGACTGAACCAAACCAAACCAAACCTGACTGAACCAAACCAAACCTGAACCAAACCGAACCGCTAACTAGACATAACCAATCCAACCCAGCATAACGGGTCGGGTCGGGTCGGATCCGAGTCAAACCCGACCCGGACCCGAAACCCAAATTGAAACCCTAACCCTACCGGAGTTCCTGTAGCAGCCCTATAAAGCGGTCTCGACTTCCGTGCCCAGCCCTCGAAAACCCTAGCTCGACCACGCCATCATCTCTCCCCGATCTCCCTTGCCTCAACCCCCGCCGCCTACCTCCTCCTTGCACGATCCTCCTCCATCTTCCCCGAACCCAGTTCCTCCGCCTCCGACGAACCCGACGCCTCTCTCACCCCAACTCCAGTCATTCCCCTCCGTCCTAGCCGACTACCGGCGCCGCCCTCCAGCACTGACACCCGACGCCGCCTGTTCCCTCACCCCTCGACCGGACCTCGCCGTCGCCAGAAGCTCTCCCCTCGGCCCGCGTTCCTCGGCCCCGACCCTTTTTCTCGGCCCTGCTCCTCTCGACAGCAGCCGAGCCGAGCCCTAGCCCGCTGTCCCACCTCTACCGGTCGCCTGAGCTGCCGCCCCGAGCCCCGGCCGACTCCGACCAGCACCCCAGCAGCCGCTCCGGTGAAGCTCCGGCCAGGTCTGCTGTCTCCGGCAGAAACCCTAGACTGGACTCAGACCGGACGCAGTGACCCTTTGTGTCATGTCGGACACGAGAATCTCAGTTTTTAGAGTCCAGTTCAGGTAACGTTTCCTCTCACCTCGTAATTCCATTTTCGATTCCGTCTGTTGCAACGTGTAGACTGTGTAGCCCTCTCGATGTCCGTGCAACCCGATCGGTGCGTCGCGTCCTGTGGTGATCGCAAACTGCGATCCAAAAACAGAAAAAATAATGCCATATTTTATCCCGGAACTGGGTGCGTCCCGCCAAACGGGATAACTTGGTCGCACACGGTCTTTACTGAAACATGCGCGTCATTGATTCGGACGTGTGGGATTTCGCAGAAGTCGATTCGGATGTGCGTGCACACCGGAATCAACGCGTATCCGCCGACAACGCCCCGTATCCGTCCATTCTAGAATACGCTGTAACTTTGTGTACACACGTCGGATCGAGACGAAACTTGCGCCGTCGGACTCGTAGCAATACGCTGGTCCTGTGACCCAAGTTTGGTTCGATTTTGAGAACGTTGACAAAATCGTGTATCGTGGGCCCCACAGGCTCCACTTGACGGGCGATTTTGAGATCGGCTCATCGGAATCCAATTCTGGAAGTTCCGTTGGGTTCGTATCATTGTTCCTGACTTGTTGACACTAATTTTGAGGAATTTGGAGACCTTTGACCCTGACACGCTTTTCGGTATAAAGTGGCCCACATGTGGACCCCGCTTTGACCCGGAAATGTCATTGTTGCCCTTGTGTCCAAATTGGACTCAAGGACATGCGTTTCTAGCTATTTAATATTTTTTGAGACTGTTGGTGATATTTATTACAGCTTTTGGAGGAGTACCTGAAGGATCCACTGACACAGGGCTACAGTTGGAGCCAGAACCCCAGGCAAGTATACCTTGCCAAATCCTGCAGTTTTGCTACTTATCTCCTGGACATATTTATACATTGGCGTGCAAGATACTTGTACAATATTTGCATGCTTCCCTTTTTAGTTGTTATTTTCTTGTCGTATATAGTTTCTTGATGCATTTTTCATATTAATTTATTCCTGGTGCTCTAGTCTTATTTTCTTGTTTTACATGCATGTACATTATTTGCTCTTTTCCATGGATCACTATTTGTTCCATAGACATATGGTGATGGTATATGTTTACTCTACGCTTCCTTGAGTTGACTAGATTGGTTTCTTTACGTTCCTAGATGATCGTTATTAGGCATTGACTATACTTGAGCATTCTCGAATGTGAGTACCCATTGTGCTGCGATAGAGACTTGTTCATTTGACTACCTCATTCGTGAGCTCCCATTGGGCAGCGAAAGAGATAAACTATAGATAGGGAGTCCCCATTGGCCTACTTTCTATAGGACCGTGATCTCCCATTGAGTTGCGGTTACCCCAATTTGCTTGTAGTCATGTTTGATAGCACCATCGACACGCCACCATCTTAGATGTAGTGATTTCTCGTATCTTATTTGTTCCTCTTGTGTTTATTTTCTGGTCTATCTTGCATGTTCATTTACTGTACATTTGGCTCGTATTTTTTTGTATCTTGTTATGTCCCACTGAGGACCTTGTTTTGTTCTCCAGATTTAGCAGATGAGGAGCACCCGCAACTTTACGGACCGACCCCAGACGAGGGTACAATTGCAGTTGATGGCCCTGCTTATACTTAGTTACTTTCTAGCATGTTTTAGTTATATTTTCTTGTCTCTACTTTTTCATTTATCGGTAGTGGATTTGTCTCCACCCGACTTAGTATCATTTTTTGCTGGATATTCGACAGTATCTTTACTTTCAGCATTTATTCCAGTTTGCTATTTAGTTCATATACTGTTCTATTGTGGATGAGATTAGTATAGACTGTGACTGGTATCATTGGACCTACTTATTGTTATATTACAGCTTAAGCATGCCCCGATGGATCCAGTAAATTGGATTTGTCCATCGGTGTGTGCTGCTGGCCAATGCCACGTGTCTGGTCCCACGGTATTTTGGGACTGGGGCGTGACAACGTGTATCTTGGCACGTTGTCTGAAGCCATGCAAATGTTGGAATGTTGGCATAAGCATTAACGTATTGGTTGATGTTGTGCGACGATCTGTTGGATGGTCATTGAGTAGATTAGTGTGTTGGTATTGATTAGAATATGTTCGATATGGCAACTTGGATCTACTACTCTTCTAGTCGAGGATATTGGATAGGCAGCACTGCAGCAACAGTCATCAGGCAAGTGTACCTTGACAATGTTTACATATCCTTGTGCTTTGTGCTTTGTATATATTATTGGTTCTTATTGTATTTCTTTCATTTACATGCTTATGTTATATTGCGACCATAGGACCACAGTCGATACTTAGCGTTTGAGCTATATTCGGGTGTCGACATCCTTCAGCAGTGTTGTTTATCGATTAGTTGCATTGTCGACGATATACCCTGCTCGTTCTACTTCTTGCACGATTTACCTTAGGACACTTGGCACGACTTGCATTGATAGAATTCATACTTGAGATATTCAGGGATACTAGATTTTGTGCTAGGATAGGACTCATGACATAAGATAGATGACATGATTATACTTACACAGTTGACTCGGTACTTAATTAGTGATTGATCTTGCGTATTTTGGACATGAGACATCATGAACTTGAGACGTGAGGTTACATTGGGAGGGGAGAGCGTACTCGGGACGTCCTTAGAGCAGGACCCTCAACCCCCATCAGCTGACCGGGAAGCGGAACCCCCGGGTGCGAGGCTCCGGATAAGTCATAGGCGGTTCAGAGATATTTGGTATAAAGGTCGTCTTTGGCTCATCATCATTTTTTTATAGCATATGTCCATGCTTATCTTGCTTATTGTTTCTGCAGATGCATGTTAAACAAACAAAGCAATATACAATAGCAAATATTAAAGCATTAATGAATATCTGGACAATGCTGAGTTTAAGTAGAAGATACTATAGCGATTGATCGATTATTATAATGCTAAATTTAATCGATTAGCCATATTCAAAAACTCAACTTAAATATTGGGCCAACATAGATGTTCTATGCCATTATGCAGGTACAACAACAAGTTCAGCAGCAGGCCCAGCATCGCCAGACCGAGTCCTTGAGGCAGAGCATCATGACGTCCTTAGAGCAGGCGACACCACTAGAACTTCAGCCAGCGACGCGATCTATCAAGGATTTTCATCAACTGAAGCCAGTACCATTCTTTGGCTCAGAGGAGCCCACTGAGGTATATGAGTGGCTTACCAACATTCAATACCAGTTGGAAGCTGCTGAGCTCCAGAGAGAGAGAGAGAGATGGATGACAACCGTCAGGATGCAGTTGACTGGCAATGCCCATTACCGGTGGCTTACCGAGGAGCAGCGACTAGGACCTGATCATGTCATTTGGGATGAGATCTCCAAACTCTTCCAAGAGATGTTCATTCCATCCACTGCCTGTGCGGAGCTTCGGGACAAGTTCATACACCTCACTCAAGGTAGTATGACCTTGGAGAGTACAACGCGGAGTTTCCATATTTGAGCCATTTTGCACCTACCTTAATCCAGAATGAGGAGGAGAAAGCTGAGAAGTTATACGATGTCTTGAGTTTTGGGATGCAGAAGTTGATCGGGCCTTTTGACCTTACTTCCTATACTGGTGTTCTCCGAGCAGCACGACGCATGGATCTCGTCAGCAAGAAGGAGGCTAGCAAGAAGCGCCCATATGTAGCAGTAGCACTAGCTCGATCACCACAGGGAGGGCCAGCAACTCATAAATTCACATTCTCATGCTTCATTTTGGTCGCGCAACTTCCGCGACGCAAATACAAGATATTAACAAATTAAGTATCTTTGTCGTTGCGTACGACTTTAATGCGCAACACGAACCAATTTCTTACAACTTACCTTATAACATAGAGCCTAACTGAACCTATTACGTCCATGACAATGGTGTTCTATTTTTTTAAATCTTCACATGCTCCATAAACTTTGCATGGCTCAAATTCTAGTTTTAAATTTCTATTTTCTAATTTTTGAAACTGAATCCTTATATATCTCTTGTGCACCTACTTTAAAATAAAATAATTATTTATATAATTAGCCCAATGAACAAGAGAGGCCTAGCAAGTCTTAATGGGCCCTCTAACGTACTTCTCTATTGGATCAAACCCAACACAACAACCAATACCCAAAGCCCACACCAACTATATATATATATATATATATATATATATATATATATATATATATATATATATATATATATATATATATGAGCAACCCTTTCCTATTCTCTAACCTAGCCACCCCCTACACCTTGTGGCCGCCAACTACAACAACCCTCCCTCTCTTCTTCCCTTAAACGTACCCCATAGGAGCTAAGCCCCGACTCGGACGCAAAGTGGCGCTTTGTTGGCGCACTTTGCACATCAGCATCGTCGCAAGGCGCTCGTGCGCTCGTTTTATGCGCGGGTTGCATGCGCGTGTTGCATGAGCGGGAGCTGAGCGGGTGCTGAACGGACGCTGAGCGGGCTATGCATTGGGCTGCGATTGTGGGATATCAATTTTATATATTGGCTTTTTAGTCCCACATCGAAAAGAAGAGGATGATGGGCTTTCATTCTTCCATATATAAAGAGCCCTTTAGCCTCCTTTTGGGACATACCAATAAGTTGAGAAAGAGGAGTCCATTAGAGTCACACAAAGAGGTGACTACGAGCGTTCCAAAAGTTCTCTTGTGAACTTGCTGGATCTTGGGAGCAGATCGTCGATAGAGGACGGATCTTTCTTTGAGCAACGATGGTCTTCACCGCCCCAGCAAGAATTATTTTTTATTCTGTCTTCTTCTCCTTTTTCTTCTTGGTTCATTCTGTCTCATTGTAATTGCATTTTGCAAGGAAGAACGAAATCCAGCAAGGCCAGTTGTTCCACCCACACAATTTACTAGTCCTCCTAGGCCACCTATAACTCCAGTACAATTCTCGGATATTGTAATAAAAAACTAGTACAATACCGATATGGAGAACAAAAACAAAGCAGTATGGAAAAGATTCAATAGTTGTGCTCGAGCTGGTGCTGCTGCTACATGTAGGCACTTCTGGCTAGCCTCCTTCTTGCTGACGAGATCCATGCGTCATGCTGCTCGGAGAACACCAGTATAGGAAGTAAGGTTAAAAGGCCGGATCAACTTTTGCATCCCAAAACTCAAGACATCGTATAACTTCTCAGCTTTCTCCTCCTCAGTCTGGATTAAGGTAGGTGCAAAATGGCTCAAACAAGGAAACTCCGCGTTGTACTCTCCAAGGTCATACTACCCTGAGTGAGGTGTATGAACTTGTCCCAAAGCTTCGCACAGGCAGTGGATGGAATGAACGTCTCTTAGAAGAGTTTGTAGATCTCATCCCAAATGACATAATCAGGTCCTAGTCGCTGCTCCTCGGTAAGCCACTAGTGATGGGCATTGCCAGTCAACTGCATCCTGACGGTTGTCATCCATCTCTCTCTCTCTGGAGCTCATCAGCTTCCAACTGGTATTGAATGTTGTTAAGCCACTCATATACCTCAGTGGGCTCCTCTGAGCTAGAGAATGGTACTGGCTTTAGTTGATGAAAATCCTTGATAGACCGCGTCGGTGGCTGAAGTTCTAGTGGTGTCGCTTGCTCTAAGGACGTCATGATGCTCTGCCTCAAGGACTCGGTCTGGCGCTGCTGGGCCTGCTGCTGAACTTGTTGTTGTACCTGCATCATGGCATAGAACATCTATGTTGGCCCAATATTTAAGTTGAGTTTTTGAATATAGCTAATCGATTAAATTTAGCATTATAATAATCGATCAATCACTCTAGTATCTTCTACTTAAACTCAACATTGTCCAGATATGCATTAATGCTTTAATATTTGCTTATGAATTCTGTCAATGCAAGTCGTGTCAAGTGTCCTAAGGTAAATCGTGTAAGAAGTATCACGAGCAGGGTATTATGTCGACAATGCAACTAATCGATACACGACACTGTTGACGGATGTCGACACCCGAATATAACTCGGACGCTAAGTATCGAGTGTGGTCCTATGGTCAAAATATAATATAAGCAGGTAAATGAATGAAATGCAACAAGAACCAGCAATATGTACAAAGCACAAGGATCTGTGAACATTGACAAGGTACATTTGCCTACTGACTGTTGCTGCGGTGCTGCCTGTCCAATGTCCTCGAGGATCCAATTTTCCCTCTTGAACATATTATAATCAATACCAACACACTAATCTACTCAATGACCACCCGACATATCGTCGCATAACATCAACCAATACGTTGATGTTTATGCCAACAATCCAATATTTGCATGGCCTCGGACAACGTTCCAAGATACACGTACCATGCCACTCTCTAACATGTCATGAGAGTCTCATACATCGATACACCATGCGTACATATAGGCATTTACATGTGTTTAACTATGTGTAGTGCTATACGTACGTAGGCCCGTATCAATGTCGCAAAACTCTCATCAACACCATCATACTGATCAAACATGCAAGGAACCTCTAAAACACGTATCTTAACATCCTTTAATACTAAATTAAATATGTTTAATATTCTAAAATTATTTATAATTATATGAAAATAACCAAACCAACATCACCGTATGCAAAAAAAATCTAGGGGCAACAACTAGTTATTCTAAGCAACTTCGACATGTAGTTTGTGCATGCAACTCTCATATTTGCATCAGAACATTATTTAATATGAAAATAATACATTAAATATTCTAAAATATTAATGAAGTAATTTCTAGAATTTTATTTCATAATTAAAATATGGCATAAGTCATTGAACTAGAATCAACCTTGGTGCAACGTGCTCGTGTCTCGGTTGTACATCAACTTGGGATAGTTTTGCACATAAAATTATGGGTTTATCATGCATGGGAATATTTCTATTTGCTATATAACATCAACATGGTTTTATACAAGGGTTTGTTCATTGAAAAAATAGGAAAAGAAACAAAGTTAGAAAACTTACGTGAATACGATTATAGCAGGGACCCTTTTTGCGACCATGGACTTTCAGAGTACCAAACGAACTTCAAACTTCACAAAACTTTATGGGGTGCTAGGGGACTTCAAATGGATGAATAAAACCTGATTTTGGGGATGGTTTGGCTACTGTTTATAGGACCAAACAACAACGGTGCTGCTCGGCCTGCTATAGGGTTTTCGGGTGGACTATTGTATCCATCTAAGTGCTATGCAAGTGAGAGATCACTCATACTCAGGCAGGAGACTCTCAAGGTTCTATGTATGTGAACTCCAAGTAGTCTAATAATAGTAATAATAATCACTAAGGGCTCTGTAACAGAAATCCAAAGCAGGCAAGTAAAAGTATATCACTAAAGGCTCCGTATCATGGAACCTAAAGCAATCAAGTAAATAACATTAAAGGCTCATGATCAGGGAACCTAAAGCAGTCACATAAATATCACCAAAGCTCTGTTACAGAGAATAAGGCAGGCACGTACATATAGATATCTGTCCAAAGTATAGTGTAAACTCTCCCCTCCTATGTAAGCTCGCGTATCATGTCATAAGATGGTGAGATCAAGATCTCTGACTATCACAACGAGTCATAGTACTATATAAATAAGTATCCTGTGATGAGTCCTAGAACCATATACAAAATCCATACACCAAGAATATATCATGAAAGATTATGTCACATGAGGTCGTGTCAAGTGTCCTATGGTCTATCGTGCAAAGAATACCAGCATGCATCATGGGTTTGAGATAATGACTCTCTATCTACGATACTCGACTCCACTAATGGACGTCGACACCCGAATCTGGTTCGGACACAAAGTATCGTATATCAGCCCTAGGATAACCACATATACATCATAAATAACAAGTAACAGTAATAACTAACTAAATAAATAAATAAACAAGAAACTGTGATACATCATGGTAAGGTACACTTGCCTGGATTTCGGATGATGGTACGACTAAGTTTAGGTACTGAGCTCGATACGCCAACTACACCCACATAGATGGAATTTGCACGAACGCCTCCGGATGCTGAAAATAACACCACCATCATTTCCAAAGTATGAGAAATATCTAGAATTGACTACACATAAGTCCATTTTGGATACATGGACAAAATTGGCAGTTTTAGGACAAAGCTGTATAAAAATATGGCCCACTTTGTACCAAAAATTGTGCCAGAGATAAAGTTTTCTAAATTTGAAAATTTTAGTGTCCATGAGTCTGGAACGA
Source organism: Iris macrosiphon (assembly GCA_036927795.1). Taxonomy (NCBI): domain Eukaryota; kingdom Viridiplantae; phylum Streptophyta; class Magnoliopsida; order Asparagales; family Iridaceae; genus Iris; species Iris macrosiphon. Next base: position 120,010,713 of record JAYESA010000017.1, on the reverse strand, counting down.
CGATACGAACCCAACGGAATGTCCAGAATTGGATTCCGATGAGCCGGTCAAAAAATTGCCGGTCAAGTAGGTTTATGGGGCCCGCGAAACGGTATTTTCGTCAACATTCTCAAAATCAAACCAAACTTGGGTCACAGGACCATCGTATTACTATGAGTCTGATGGAACAAATTTTGTTACAAAATGACATGCGCACACAAAGTAATTTCACAAATTCAAAAAAGGTCGATATAGAATTTTTTGGCGGATACGGGTTGATTCTGGCGTGCACACACGTCCAAATCAAATTTCGTGAAAGTCCACATGTCCGTGTTTATGATACGCTTTGGTACAATCCGCACGTGGCAAAGTCACCTCGTTTGGCGGAACAAACTCCGTATCGGAGAATTTTGGGTTTCCAAAACCATATTTTTTGTCAATTTCAACGCTGAATAATCAGCAATATACTACAAATTAAAATAATCCATTTAAAGGGTTTAAAACTTGGTTTTGTTATCTAAAAGGCTTTTCAAGTAGATTTTTAAAATATTGCATGGTTTGAAAGAAAACATGATGAAAACGTGGGTAGTTGGACTGATTTTCAGGACTGTTTTGAAACAGGTTTTTCATCAACTTTGCATCAATTTTTTGCTCAATCCAGGACATTATAAATTAATCTTTTTGAAGGAAATACTAGATGGTTATGTTGTGTACATGTATGAAGAGGCGGTTCGAGAAAATAATGAGAGGGGAGAGAGTTATGATACAGCAAAGTGGGGGGACGTTGACGCTGTGTTGTGCTCGGGTGGATGCAGGCGGCGCTCCGGCACGACGACGACGACAGCTTTGGGGGCAGGGTGGTCAGAGGGGGTTGGGGTCGACGTTGGTTTTCGGTTTAGGGTTAAGCTTAAGCATTATATATGTGGGGGAGAGAGACAGGTAAGGTAAGGGGGCGGGTCTGCGTAGGGAAAGGGGTTTATTATTATGGTTTGGCTTTTTGTAATTATTTTATTTATTTATTTATTTTATATTTTATATTTTCTTTTTCTTTGCTTTTATTTGCATATATATATATATATATATATATATATATATATATATATATATATATATATATATATATATATATATATATATATATATATATATATATATATATATATATATTTGTATAAAAATAAATTTCAAGAAAACTTTATAATAATTTATCAAATAATTTTGTACCCAAGAAATTTTTGTCAAATAGTTTTGATTACTAATATAATTAAATCATTTTATAAATATAATAAATCAAAGTATTATATTTTCTAAAAATAACCAAAAAATCCTATAATTATAATAAAATAATAAAATTTTAAGATTTAAAAAAATTAGGGTTTTACACTCAGTACTTAGTTAGTGATTGATCTTTCGTGTTTTGGACATGAGACGTGAGGTTACATTGGGAGGGAAGCGCGTACTCGGGACGTTGGGCTACCACTATTCACCACGTTACCGTGAACTCTTACGAGAGTTCCGAATTATCATTAGTTACTGCAAGTTTCTTGACGGAGCCTGGAGATTTATATTGATTTAAATATCGGTGGTCTAGCATACAAGTGGTGTTCTCATGTGCGTTCACATAGACGGTTACTATAGTTATGCCCTTAGCACACTTGAGCCATTTACTGTTTACTTTTGGAATGTTTAATCTGTACCTTGCTATGTCCCCTGAGGACATGTATTCAGATTATGTCCCCAGGTGTAGACGAGGAGGTATACCCAGAGGCGTATGGTTCAGGCATTGACACAGGAGCATGAGTGATCACATCTGAGGACGAGATTCTTCAGGAGAAGTTTACTTGAGCTATGTAGGATATTTTATCTTGGATTACTGCCACCATTTCTTTGGCAGACATTTAGTTTATCTTTTATTGTTCTTTACATTCAGGACTTATTTCAGCGGGTTGTTCCCCGTGATACTCTTTGATGATGCACACTATTTTAAGACTTATTTCATTTATGCGTGGTATTTGACTTGATATCTTTATGTGCATCATGTTTCCTTTTTGTGGATGCGATTAGATATTTATATATTGCATGTCACGACCCGATTCAGTGAAATCGTTGGGGCGTCCCCCGAATCGTAATGCCGTGTGGGCCTGGGGTTGCGCCCGCACAAGGCTAGAGTATTTTGCATAACGAGCACATATTCAGAGTACGCAGATAAATTGAAACACATATTTGAAACATGGAAAAGTTTTCTTTATTGATAATGAACATCTATTACAAAATCTTGAACGAGTCAGCTAATTTGCCTCACGGGCTTACAAAAGTGTTGACTCAAAATGAGATAGTAGTCCTGTACATTACATCCCTTTACTAAACTTCAAAATGATAAAGACCTCCGGGCTGGAGGGCGGCCTTGCCACGAAGCTGCATTGTGTATAGAGTTGCAAGCTCCTCTCTTCAAAATGCTTCAAGGGGGCGCAATCAGGATGCGCCTATAGCTGGACTGGATCGAGAAGACGACTTTGGCTCCTCGCTCAGTTCGCCTTAGTGCGGAGAACCTGTTTCAACGAGGGTCAGCATGTCGAAACATACTGGTGAAGGCGAGCTAACCGAACTATACCAATCAACACGTTGTTTATATGAAGCATGCATATTATTTGTGGGTTTCTATCTTGCCTTAGTTCATTTACAAGTAAGCAGCATATAGAATTTTACTGAAATAAACTTGTCACCGTTTGGTGACTTTTACCTGTCCGTTTGAACGACCTGCACAATACTTACCATGCCTTCCCTGCCACGAAGACACAAGTTAGTTTGCAACAGGTTTAAATATACAAGAGATCACTGGCATGATGCCATGAAGGACACTAGTCATAGACGAGAATGGTTTGCAGCGAAAGTACAGTGGGCGCTACAAGCTATCTCGTCCAATACAGTTGACTATACAGTAGAGTTCCGTCCGGACCGGATCGGTGCCAGTGCCCTAGCGACCGTCCGCAGGAACCAGTTACCGGTATGTTTGCTAAGTTAACCGTTCATGCAGTTGAGGCAACACGAGTACATGACAAACAATATTACATGATTCATTTTACATTGCCTCCCTGAATAGTTAAGCGCATACAATGTGTTCCATACTTAGCACCATTCATAGAACATTTATAAACGAACTAGCATACAGTATGATAACCGTTCACAAGTTTATTTGATAAGCAATATTTTCCAAGTCTATTCCCTTCTTATCTTGACATCTTTTAGTTACTATTTGGTATCGCGTGATCGGGACTACAAGAATGCAAGATTTAGGTGTGAAGACTGGAAGCAGGGCTAGCTAATCGGGATGGTAGCCACTCACTTAGATGGTTGGAAGGGAGAAGGAAAGAGGCGCTTCAAGACTCCGCTCGTAAGCCGCCTACTGCTCGTTCACCTACATTGCACGAACAGCTCGATCAATACTTCTTTCTCTCTTTCCAATCTCGGAATTGAAGTGCAATTCAATGAACGAAAACAATGAAATCCATCGAAACCGTTCAAGAAAACCCAAGCAAATCCAAAACCAACTCGAGGCACAAAAACAACAAGCGACATCGAAATCTGAGGCAACAAAAGATAACAGCGGAGCGGTCCCTCCTGACTCTGCCGCTAAGTCGATCCCGGGGGCACGGTCCATTGAATATGGGAATCGATTCCGAAGAAGCAAATCCATAACGAGGACGAGTTCTTGTTTCAATCTATCCCGATCGAACGATACCATCTTGTATTTCTTAGCCGCGCTCCTCGAATAGGAGGAACGGGGCGCTACATTGCATGTGACTAGTTAGTTGTGGACTTTTGCTTACTTTTATAGCTTAAGTGCACTCTAAAGGGTCCATTAGATTGGAAATCCCAATGGAGTTGTACTGTTGACTATTGCCAGGTGGCTTGGTCCCTTGTATTTTAGGACTGGGACGTGACATGAAGGCCAAGTCTGAATGCCTTAGCATCAAGCAAGTTACCTCGCCGAGCTAGGAGGTGAGGTTTTCTAGACTTGTGTCATTTTAATCGACTCTCCGGGTTGAGTATAGCAGATCGTTGCAGAGGAGTCTATGGTTTAGTGGCCGCGTTCGTCGACGGAGGGGAGGCCATGGGAGAACCACTCCAACTTTTGGGTACTAAATTTTTCTTTGTAACTTCTCTTTGTAAATTACTCCTTGATTGAAGCATATTTGGTCGGGAAGTACATGTCTTAGTGTTCTATTTTTATATCCAACCTTTCATCCCCTCTCCTCTCATACAACCGTAGTTTGACTGAAGTGTATACTATAATCTAACAAAAAAGACATGAGCAAGTACCAATGGAATAAGAAGCCTTCTGTAGCTTCTCATGCCACCCGAATGTTGATTGAAGATGAAAGAGTACCGATTCAGCAGTGACCATCTTTCAACAGGAAGATGGGGGTTGTAACCAAGTAATTATTTCTTCAGGCATCGGCAAGAACCTCATTCTTTTCTGAAATAACAAGTAGAAACAAATAAAATGAGGAAAGTTATGTCCTTCAACAAAATTAGGTAGTGCGTAATGATATCAAATAAGCATTCACACTACCTAGTCGTGCATTTAACATTAATTTTCAAAAATGCTCTATTTTGAACAAGATGATAATCTAAAGAACAAAACATATAAATAAATCAAAATTGTTACCTTTTATGAACTATTTGTACTTATATATTTGAATCTGTTTTGCTGGAATGGAGGGTCATTCATTTTCGATAAGTTCTGGGGATGATGAATTGGGATGATATTCGATGACTTAGACCAACTATGGGACTGTTATGAAAAATATGCAGAAAAACTGGATTCTCGGTGAGGAAGCGAACATAAAAAGAATGAAGAAGGAATAGTTAGAATAGTAACATATTGTTGTGCTCGAGCTGGTAAGCCTGCTAATATATGTCAAAAATCCTATGTTGTTGCTTAGGGCTTTTGCTTTTTTGCACCATGTTTTGGTCTTGCAGCTATTTAAATACATTCTTTGACACATCTATTAGATAGATGCCCAGAGGAGGATGCTAGTGAGTTGTTAAGGAACTTCTTGCATTGCACATAGGGAAGGTGCGGAGTGGTTCTCCCTCTGAATCAAACTTTTTCTTGCCATAATGTTCAGTTCCTATTATTATCAATGATACGGTTCGGATCCTAGATGTAAAAATATAAGAGGGTAGATCCCCTTCTTCATCGAAACAAATAAGATTGTTGCTGATATGGTATAGTACATAAAAAAAAAACCTTACGGTATGGGTGCTTGGCTAAGCTCACAAAAAAGTTGGATAGAAAGGGAAGATGGATCATTAGTGCACTCACTCTTAACCATAATCACCAGTACATCGAGCAAATCTGGGTTCTTTCTTTACAATCGAAGGATTAGGGGGCGTGCAAAACAACAAATTAATCTTTTGGATGAAATGGGGATTAGACTGAATAAGAACTATGCTACACTAGTACACGAGGTAGGTGGATATGAGAATGTAGGTTGCACTGAAAAATATGCGAGAAATCACATTGAAGAAGTAAGGCGTCTACGACTCGGCGAAGGAGACACAATTACAATCATGAAATAATTTTCACAGATGACTGCAGAGAACTCGAGTTTTTACTTCGACATGGAGTTAGACGATGAAGATCATTTGAAGCACGTTTTCTGGGCCCACGAAAGGAGTAGAGAGGCTTACAAAGAGTTTGGTGAGGTTATTATCTTTGACACCACATACTTGACAAACAAGTATGATATGCTATTTGTTTCCTTTGTTGGGGTGAATCATCAGGCAGTCCCAAATTTTTGGTTGTGGATTAGTTTCAGGTGAAACTACATAATCTTTTATATGCTTGTTTAGGACTTGGCTTAAATGCTTGTCTGGTGTTGCTCCTCAGGGAATAATCACTGACTAAGATAGAGCTATGCAGATTACAATTGTGCATGTGTTTCCTAACACTAGGCACATATGGTGTTTGTGGTATGTAATGAAGAATCTTCCTGACAAATTAGGAAAGTATACTCAACACGAAGAAATTAGTTATGTAATAAAAAAATATTATTTTTGATACACAATATTTGTCACACTTCGAAGAACTTTGGAAGAAAATGATTGTGCAATATAGTTTGGATGGGTGTGAGTGGTTGCATGGTTTATATGAACAGAGGGAATGATGAGTACCATGTTTTGTTAAAGACATGTTTTGGTCGGGGATGTCGAGTACCCAACGAAGCGAAGGTATGAATATTTTTTTCGATAGTTATGTCAACTCCAAAACTACTTTAAAGTAATTTGTGGAGAAATATGAATATGCTCTTAGGGATAAGGTAGAAAAAGATCAGTTACATGGAGATGCAGAATACTTTTCAAAGTTGATACCAACTGCAACTAATTTTGAAATAGAAAAGTATATTCAGGGAATATACACCCTAGTAAAATTTTGGGAGTTTCAGATTGAATTAACTGGAAAAATATATTGTACTCTACTAGAAATGGAGGAGGGGCCCACACTTACGAAATATGTCATCCGTGAAGTTATACTGATTGAAAATTTAAAGAAAAGGATGAACTTTGATGTTTGTTTTGATGAAGATCATTATGAAGTTTATTGTAGTTTTCGAATGTTTGAGTTTAAAGGTATATTATGCAAACACGCACTATTTGTCTTAATTCGTAATGAAGTTGATGTCCTCCCAGATAAGTACATTCTCAGAAGGTAGAGAAAATATTTTCGGAGACCCCATACAAAGATGAAACTCAGTTTTAAAACTTGGCAGAACTCAACCAAACAATAACGCTATAAAGAGATGTGTGTTTTGTTTGGCGAGATAGTAGACTTTCTAGCGCCAATTGATAAGGAATATTTTAGAATTAGAAAGTGGTTAGTTAGTAAGATGCGTGAACTAAAATTATAAGTAGAAGAGGAGGAAGAAGAAGACCAATACGAAGAAGAAGAACTGGATGAAAAAGGAGATAAAGAAGATGAAGGTGAACAAGAACAAAATGAAAAAGAAGACAGGGTAAGTGGAATTATACACATACTTGACCCAGTAAGTAAGAAACGTAATGGTCGTCCCCGAAGTTAGCGAATTAGGAGACACAAAAGGATAGCTAATAAAAATTTGCATGTAAGTTCTTTTTATGCATATTATTTATTTCATAAACTGAGCACATTTTGTGTGTTTGGGACACCATTCTCCAATTTTTCAGCAGCATAGTACTTATGTGGCCTCACGATCTCAAGAGAGTAGTGCAAGTATCATCCAACAATAGAGAATATATGGACAAGGTGCGTAAGAAGTGGAATGCTTCACTGTATCCTTTGATATGAAAAAGAGTCATCTGTGCATGATCTATTTATATCATTCTTCCTTTTAGGCAAAAACAGCCACATGTAGAAAAAAATTATTTTAATTTGTATCATATTTTGCTAAGTTTGCATTAATGGTAATATTTCATAATTCACTTGTTATTTCTTCTCCTTTATGTATCTGCTAGTTCTGTATCATATCTTGCTACTATCGCATTCATGGCAATATTTTGTAGTTTACTTGGGTTTTTTCTCCTCTCTGTGACTGGTTTGTACACACGGTTAAAAGCAACTTCTCCTATTTAATATTGAAACCAGTAGCAGCTGCCCGTGTCCTAGTCATGCAAGTCTAATTTTTGTTATTGATATATGTTATATTTTTGCTGTGACAGATGACTCTAGATGAAGGTGAACAAGGTTGTAGGTATTGGGTTCCGAAGATTTTGATATGCTTCTATGGGTCTATAAACTTGAAGGATTATTTTCACTCTTTTGGCTTTTATACTTAATCTTCTGAAGAAACTAACTTCATTTGTTATATTCTTTTTGAATTATATGATGTACTTAAAAACCAGTCATCTATGAAATGAAACAACTTATCCATGAAATGAGACAACTTCTAGGGAACTATGTGTGTTTAAAGGAGATGAGTATTTAATTTTCTAATTTAATTTTGTACCTGTGCTAGTAGCAAAGTATTCTAGTGTGCATTGAGTGTGTCCAGGTTTATACTATAGGTATATCAGTGGTGTTTAGGATAGAAGCATGTGAAACTGCAGTTGTGTGCATATATGTATCTAGGCAATATGGTGCACAGGGGAATGAACATAATATTTCATTTGTTGATTATTTGAATGAACATATCATTTTTTTGTACGTTGTTGTGGTTATAATTTATTTCCACTTGGTGAATATTTGGAATGATGCAGATATATTGGATGAGTAACTTTCTATAATTGCTACCTAAAATAAATTGTAATTTCTACTTGCAACTGATTAAATATTATTAATACACTTTATGCACATATTTGCATGAATATGCTTCCATTTGGAATAAAGTACTGTAACAATATATAGTGATATTGTTGAGTCCCTTTCCTTGCTGTAGAAAAATTGGTGGGGATATCAACATTCCTGCCATTACTCAACCATTTGACAAATCAAGAATAAATAAGGGAGCAAGGAAGGAAGAAGAGAGAAAATGGTGTTTGTATTCTTGATGAAAAGTAAAGATACAAAATGTAAAATTTACTCTATTCCCTAACTCACCACAGTTGTCATGTAACTAATTGCTCACTGTGATTATCTTGATATTTGGCAATGCTGGTATTTGACAATTGTTGGGTGACCCGGAGAGTGGCTTAGGACTGAACATTTAGACTGAGGATGGTGAATGCTCTTGGTCTGGAACCAAGAGTGGAATAAAGCTGATCTTTGTGTGCTGATTAGGAGACTTTGATACTCTGGCATTGAGTCTCTGATACTTTGGTCTCTAATACCACTCTCTAATACACCTTTACTGCTACTCTGCTACCTGATCATCAATAGGAATATATCAGATATACAACTGATCTTCCTAGAGCAAGCCTTGAGTATTTATAAAGTATTTTAGCTCCTCATTTCAAGAATTTTGATGACTAACCAAGCACCACAAGACGAGTAATTTGGGTTGGCAGAAAAGAACAATTACTCAGATAAATGTCCAGGCCAGTGTGGTCGTTCCATTCAGTAGTATACATCAAGTATGCACACGAGAAATCATTAGTATACAAAAAGTAGCACAATCCCGATACAAACAAATCACAAAAAACTCAACACATAGCCAAACAAAAAAAGAACTCAGAAAAATACTACACAGCTGAATTAGAACATTCAAGATAATAAAACACGTTTGTATATTTACATTAAAGAAAATAAGATCAAGTATTACATTTAAGTCAGTAAGATAGGTTCATGGAACATATGTTCATAAACTACATCTACTTAAACTGTACCTTCTTCAACATCTCATTACAAAGTCCATCTAAACTCACTTGTACTTTCAAATTATATTCACCATATTCTTTGGCTTTCGATGTTATTGCAGCTGATAACCATTAAAACTTGTCACATTTACAACACTTCAAATATGAGATGTTATGATTGTGCTCAGGTCCAGATGTACGCAATTTTCTTATACCTGAATATTTTGGATAAATGCATGGTGTATCCTTCCAATGACATGCCTTGAGAAGGTGGTCAGTACCTCCACAACCGAAACATACATCCCCGTATGAAGCATAACTAGTAAAAGATGTAACATCATCGAACCACTGAAATAAATTATATTTTGTGCAGGTGAAAAACTTCCTTCCCATTGAACTAGGCCTAGTAGAAAGCAACAACTTTCTAATGCCATTACAAGTTCGATTTCTACACCTCGTATACACCCATGGACAAGCAATAGAAGTGTGACCATACTTATCACACATTTGACATCGTTCCTGGTAAAACCAAAGAATAAAAAATTTAAAAATTACAAATAGCAAATCAACATTTGACATTGTTCTAGGTTAAACCAAAGAATAAAATTTTAAAAATTAAAATAGCAAATTAAGATATTAACGATGAAAAATTAGTTCCTTCATGAGATGAATAAAGATGAACATTAACACACATAATTTAAGAAGGCACATAAACATAAGTTGTGATACTAACCTTTGAAGTAACTAAAAAATATTCTCCCCTTTTCATGGTTTGAGCAAATCTTATTTGTTGTTTAGATAATCTTCTTGTTCAAAGTGGAGGATTCATGACTCTACAAGTAAACAAAGTTAGAATATTTGAACCGTGTCCAGTCCACAGTTGGAGTGTTTGTACTTTCAAATTTGCAATAGATTACAATAGCATTTTTTTGCTGATGGATGCATGATCTATGTGCTTTATGAAGAGATCAAACAGTTAAAACAAGAAGAAAAAAGAGTAAATTTAACACGAAAATGGTTATAGATAGTAGAGAGCAACAATTTAGGCTTTATCTATATGACATTACTTTAAGTATTAAATGGAAAAATTACAATATTCTAACTTTTTTCAAAAATTAAAATGTCATAAAGATAAAGTCTAAATGTAAAAAATTAGAATTTTTTAATTTTTTTTGCAGGTACCAAGCCAGCATTAAATGTTGCTATCTACTCAATTTATATTTTTAAATTTTTTAAATTTTAATTTTTTCGATCATTCTAAATAGATAAGCCTAAATTGTTGCTCTCTACTCAAAGGAGTATCATATAGATAAATGATAAAGCCATTAGAAGTGCTCGTGTCAAATTGTTGCTCTCTACCCAAAGGTTTGGTACCTTTAGAACTTGCCGTGTAAATAGTTTCCATCTGTCGACGATCGCAGTCATGGACTCCCGGAATACTCCCCAGCCAAACCGACGACCATCAACGTCTAGGCCATGGCCTCCCCCTCTGTCGACGACTGCGACCACTAAGCCATGGACTCCCCAGCTACAAAATATACTTCTCATTTTTCTTGCCTATCTTCTTCTTCTTCTTCTTCTTCTTCTTCCCAATTATATATATATATATATAGAGAGAGAGAGAGAGAGAGAGAGAGAGAGAGAGAGAGAGAGTCTTAGAGAAAGGAAGAAAGAAAGTAAAGTGATGGAGACTCTCTCTCTCTCTACTTTGTTCTGCAGCCTACAGTCCCGAGCCAACTTTTCTGTTTTTTGGTTCAAACTCAGTCAACCTTCTTTGTTCTTTGACCATTTTACTATGACCCACCACCTCAGTTCGCGGGCAAAGTGCGGCCATAGAGTGCGGTTCATGTAGCATTTTCATTCTAAAAAAAGATGTTGGAGTAACATAAAAAAAGATGTAAACTGCGATTTGTGTAGTCCTTAGACCAGCTTGGTAAGAGGAAGAATCAGAAGTTGTACCCAACTCCATAAGCTTTTCATATTTGAACAAAATTCCTTTTTCTTTTAATTGAATTTTGTTCAACTTTTTTTTTATTTATACACGAGATTTAATGTGTCATTACTTCAAAATCTTTGTTAAAATTTAATCTTTTTATATGTCCTTTCTACCGGGTTAGAACTAAGTTTCCAGGAGGATTCGAACCGTTCCTATCCCCACGAAAATCTTCCATCGTAACTAACATGTCACGACCCCACAAACAAATTTAATCTTTTTTTTGCACCACTATTATAAAATGCTCAACATCCATTCAAACATCTCAATTAAAAATGTTTGAGTCAAACTTGTGAGTTGCCAGAGCATGAGGTGGTGAAGTGTGTTAGCTATATAAATTGGAACAATTTTCTGTGTCTTTATTCATTAGAGGTAAACCTCAATTTATAGAGTTTACAAAGAAAGCAAATGTAGAAATGTGTACAACAGTAAGATTCTAAAGAAGAAACAATATTAAAAACAAAAATTATACAATGAGAATTATAGCTATGCATGGCTGTCTCCATTGATGGCTAGATCTTTCCTTAACATACTCCCTCAAACTCGAAATGGTTGAGAAAACATATTGAGTTTGGATACTAGAAAGTTGAATCGAGCCAAGTGGTGTGTCTTTGTAAAAAAATATGCAATTTGAGCTTCTAAAGTAAGTAAGGTAGGTGGATTGTTCTTTTTGTAAAATAATCCCTGACAAAATGACAGTCAACTTCGATATGTTTGGTGAGCTCATGGAAGACATCATTATGAGCTATTTGAATAATACTTTTACTGTCACAAAACAAAGGAGTAGACGATGAATGTTCAACGCCCATGTCATGAAGAAGCCAGCGTAACCATATAATCTCAGACGTAGTATGAGCAAGAGCTCTGTATTCAGCTTTAGCACTTGAGCAGACAACTGTTTTTTGCTTCTTACTTTTCCAAGAAATGAGAGAATCACCGAGAAATATGCAGAAGCAGTGGTGGAGCGATGATTTGTGACATCTTTCGCCCAGTTAGAATCAGAATAAGCACGAAGAGTAAGCGTGAAAGTAGAAGGTAAGTGTAGTCCTTGATACAAAGTGCCCTTCAAGTAGCGCAAGATTCGAAGAACAACTGCATAATGAACAGAGAAAGGTGAAGACATATATTGACTTTCTACATGAACTACATGACTAATATCAGGTCTAGTGATAGTAAGATAATTAAGACTGCGTACAACCTGGTGATATGTAACGCCCGCAACCGCACGGTGCGTTACGCTGAGTCGAATTGAATGAAACAAATGCTGGTTATATTTGATTTGTTGGATTTTGGAAATAAGTATTGATTGAGTTGTTTCATGTGCAGATGGCTAGCGGGTTCGATGGAAATCAGGTGTTCATTCAGAGCAGTACTGAGATAGCTGAGTTGGAATGATAATGCCATCTTCCTTAGTCCGATTGGTCGGATGATTTGTAGAGCACGGCCTGCTCGCACGGTCATACCAGTTGAGTAGATCGCGCTTGCATCGGACCACGGGTTCAAGGGATTGGCCGTATCGGCAGGACAGGATGCCTAACGGGATCAAACATTGTGAGTGGGCTCTTTCCCTTCTCCTCTACTCCTTCATGCCTAATAATATGGAAACACGTAAAAGGCTTGAAACACTTGGGCTGAAACATTGGGAATCACTACACTGAGGCGTGCATAGAGTGTACGCCATTGGCTTGGTAGGATTGTGGCTTGATATGGTTTACGCATTGGATAGTTGGAGCTAGAGTTGGAATATTACATTTGAGGCAGTTGGTTGGATAATTGGGATTATGCTTGGACAGTTGGAATGATGCATTGAGAGATTGGGAACATTGAGATTTGGGCGAGCGAGCGTGCATCCATGCACGGGTATCACTTGGTCGCTTTGTCTTGCAAAGCGAGCAGTTATGGTTCAAAACCGAACAACTGCATCGGCGAGGGTGTTGTGCCGCTTGATGGGGCATCGTGCCACGAATGGGGCATTGTGCCATGGGTTAGCTTTGAGCATGGGTATTGCACCATTGGAAACACTGTGTTGAGAAGAGGCATTGTGCCTATGGAAATAACTTGGGAATTGGTGCCTTGGGCTATATGTTGGAAGAATGGTTATGGATGTTTTGGTTGGATTATTGGTGGAACGAGTCTAGGATCGCTTGGTGAGGCGAGAATGTTCGATCCTCTCGTCATACCTACTTGGTGTCTGCATGTCACAGATAACCTGTATTGCACAGGGTTTGGTCTCCTCGAACGGGTACTCCGGGGCACCGGGACCGTTCGGCCATGGAGGAGACAATTGGGTAACGCGTCTTGGGCGCGGTGCCAGCGGTTGGAATCGATCCAGGTGGGTTAGCTACTTAGCGCTGTTTTGAGGAGAACCGTATTTGATCAGTCCGATCAAAGTCCTTTATGGCTTGGTCAGTGACTTCATATAGTATAGTGTTGGCTTGCTTTTCTTTTGTTGGTTTGGCTTTCGTGTAGGCGCGGCTACCTTGCCTCGGCAAGAGTGTGCACTGTGAGATTTGGATTGTAAGTGTTGGTTGAGGATGGATATTGAGGCTTGGTTGATGGTTCGACATGTTATCGTGTTGCTTGGACTTGAGCAGGACGGTTTGCATGCTAGTTTCCCTCGAGTTGCTTATATATTTGCTTGTCGTTTGGTTTGAGTTGAGTGCTTGCATGCTTAAACTGCTTTACAGCTTTCCTTAACATGTCATCCCTATACCATGAAATGAATATAGGATTCAACTAAAAAGATCACCATATAACTGTTTGCATTCACTATTTTACTTAGTGTCGGCTTAGGCGAGTGGGTTACCCCACTCACCAGTACGGTTGTGTACTGACCCACGTTTGTGGGCAATATTTCAGGTACGCAGGCGTAGTGGCACTGCTTGGATATACGGGACATGATGTATGAACTGTAAGTACCTTTGTGGGCTAGAGAAAAGAGCAAGAGTATTTCATCACCTTCGTGGCATCGCCTTCGTGGCCTTGTCTTCGATGAGGCATTTCATTTGACCCTATCGTGAGCTTCGCTGCGTATTACTCTGATTGTGTGCTTGGTACACAATACTTGACTTCCGCTGTAACTTGGTTGTTTCAATGATAACATTTGGTGTTTGACAACATTGCCTTGTACGAGCGCAACTCCAGGCTCGTACGGCATCACGTTCCGATGAGAACGATGGTCCTGCGGGAGAGCTGTAAACGTGGTGATTCACGTTCAGCGGGGACTATCGAGCTTGCGGGAGATTGGGGCGTGACAGATTGGTATCAGAGCGCCTGGTTCATTTTTTCGGACTTGGTCCTTCGCTTCATCACAAACTCTAAATAGCTTCCGTGTGTCGTCTAGCTCTTGACTCTACTCAGTGCCGCATTGGATATTTCATGCAATAAGTCTATTTATTGCTGGTTGTGGCTGCATTTTATTCTTGGTTGTGTTGCCTTGGTTGGTTTTCGTAGGATTGTTTAGCCTCGTTAGGCGTTGTTGCATTCGTGCAGCAAGTTGGGTGGCGTTGTTGCATTTGTGCAACAAGTTGAGAGCTTTCGTTGGGTTGGGTTGGCTTGTCGTTCAGGGAGTTTCTGATTGCATCGTGGATCAGTTGGTTGGCATACGAGAATGGTTATGCGGCATGTTGTGAGTAGAAGTATTTGATGAGAATGGATCGTTGCACGAGTTGCTCGTGTAGCGACTGTGTTGGATAGAAGTTGGAAGTTTGGCTGTGGCGCATCGGTTGAGCATGTTTGAGTTTGGCTCGGGAATATCAGAATAGTTGGCACGAGTTGCTCGTATAACAAATGTGTGGAACCATTGAGTATTGGGTTGGATTACTTTGAAGAGAGATCGTTGCACGGGTTGCTCGTGTTGCGAAAGTATCAGACGGCTTTGAGAATAGCTGGAAGTATTGTGAATGGGATATGGCACGAGTTGCATAGTGAGATTTATGGAAACAGTTGGATAATTCAAGCATTGCCTGAGTTTTTGTGTCAGACTTGAGTTGAGAAAGGCATGATCATGGATGGAGATTGGTTCGAACGGATCTTGGATTCGTGCAGGAAAACGTAATGTGAGTAGTGACTTGATTCGAAGTGGTATATGGGATCAAACGTGTTAAGCAAGGCATTGGAAATATTTTGGTTGGACATCTATGGGAATTGCCTGAACGAACTCGAGTAACAGAAATATAAGTTGGTTGGTGCAAGTCGATTGTGTTAGGAAGAATGAAAATGGAGCAAGCGAATATTGAGTTGAGCATATCGTGAACGGACTAGTGCAAATGGAAGTATCATTGAGCATAAGAGATGGACGAGATCGGAATGAATAGTTGAGATACGCTTGAGCGAAGCGATGGGTGAATCGAAGGATAGCGAGCACGAACTACAATTTTGGGCGACACATTTGAGCTGTTGGTTGAGCAAAGAAACACGATATTGGTCTGGAGGGACAATGAGATGGATTCACACAAACTTGAAAGATTTTGGATATTGCTGCTCGAGAAGTTGACTCAGGTTTAGCGAAAATAGAATTTTGGGCAAAATGGTGCAACAATGATAGACATATTCTCTGGAAGACGTTGACGGATTATGGCAACAATTAAAGACAAATATTGTGGCGGACAGACTTTTAGAGATAGCTAAATGTGGGAGCAAGTCGAAACAAATCACTGTGTTGTTTGAGCAAGTTGGACGTGTATTGTAAAATACGACAAAGGAATAAGAATTGGAGCAAGTCTTGAGTTTCGGAAATCATTGCAGTGGTAGTGCAAGAAGACGAACATGGCAATTCAGAAATTTGATGGATTCAGGGCAGAACGATGGATTGATGGAAGACGATTTCAACGAGCACAGTTCTCGAGTTGTGGCTTGGATAGATAGCAAGACTCTAGGTGGTTAAGCAGCATTAGTTGACAGATCAGCAGAGGTAGTGCATGAGTTCTCGGATTCGGAAGTTCGCTCGGATGGAATGGTTGGATTTTGATTTTGATTTGCAGATGAGATATAGCATGGTTTATAGTAACTGTCCATCGTGATGATTACAATTATCGAGCATAGCTTCGGGACAGCTGACCCTAGCGACTTGTCCGCCAGATCGGAGATTGAATATGGTAAACCCATAGAACGACCCTTGAGGCAGCGTATTTGGGAATGCGTCGAGGGCAGATGTGAGCAATGAGATTTGGCCCATTGACTGAGTGTTGGATTGGAGAGATCCTTGGGATAGCCTTCAACTGAAGATGCAGCCGGAAGACCGAAGCGATTGTGGGATTGGCCTAAGTCAACTGATGAGATTCAGAGTCACAGATTTTTGTAGATGGCATCGCCTCTGACTCATCGTGCTCTGGAAGGAAATAGCATTTATATGAATGGACGACTGTGGCGGCTCGTTCAAATCAAATCTTTGCGAATACTGGAAGGGACAGACGTGCTTCAGATTTACAAGATGTCTCGAAACTTAGTCTGGAAAGCGTGCTCATTCGGAAGGCGAAGGTGATATCCTATGCTTCGAGGCAGTGGAAGCAGCGCGAAGAACTATTCCATGCGCAACCTAGGAATTGTGGCGAGTGTGTCCACGTTGAAATCGTGGCGACACTATCCCTTTGGCGTGGCGGCGAGATCTTCGTGGATCACACAAACCTCAATATAGATGTTCACCCTGTGAGGTATTGAGATTGAGGAAGAGGTGTTGGACTGAGCTGATGAAAGCAAAGTTGATATTTGGGTAAGTCGCCTAGATGGGGTAGTATCATTTGAGTTGATCGTTCGGTGCATGAGATATATTTGGAGATGTTGCTAGTACGGTTTCAGAAATAGTTGGATGGATTAAGTTGGAATACGAACTGATTGAGTCGTGGGAAATTATCATATTTGAGAATAGTGCTCAAATCGAATATGTTGGAATAGAAATCGGGATTTGGTTCAATTGGGAGTAAAGCAAATGGATGCCTCGGACATAAAGATACCCTTGTAACTTGTCCAAATTCGCTATCGCAAAGCTCGGCTGAAATACATGTATTTTATGGACGCCTTAAATATGTGTACGATCCAAAACTAAGCGATACGAAGAATTCGTATTGAGCTGCAAGGAGGATGTGGGAATATGGAACTTGTACGAGCGTTCAGCAGAGCGAGATGTTGAGTCAGAATAGTGAATATGAGAGTTGCATAGAGCAGATCCATGGAATTGGATTGTGGCATGTGATAGAAATGAGTACCAGCACGGTTCGTGGACGAACCTGATTCTAAGTGGTATATTATGTAACGTCCGCAACCGCACGGTGCGTTACGCTGAGTCGAATTGAATGAAACAAATGCTGGTTATATTTGATTTGTTGGATTTTGGGAATAAGTATTGATTGAGTTGTTTCATGTGCAGATGGCTAGCGGGTTCGATGGAAATCAAGTGTTCGTTCAGAGCAGTACTGAGATAGCTGAGTTGGAATGATAATACCATCTTCCTTAGTCCGATCGATCGGATGATTTGTAGAGCACGGCCTGCTCGCACGGTCATACCAGTTGAGTAGATCGCGCTTGCATCGGACCACGGGTTCAAGGGATTGGCCGTATCGGCAGGACAGGATGCCTAACGGGATCAAACATTGTGAGTGGGCTCTTTTCCTTCTCCTCTACTCCTTCATGCCTAATAATATGGAAACACGTAAAAGGCTTGAAACACTTGGGCTGAAATATTGGGAATCACTACACTGAGGCGTGCATAGAGTGTACGCCATTGGCTTGGTAGGATTGTGGCTTGATATGGTTTACGCATTGGATAGTTGGAGCTAGAGTTGGAATATTACATTTGAGACAGTTGGTTGGATAATTGGGATTATGCTTGGACAGTTGGAATGATGCATTGAGAGATTAGGAACATTGAGATTTGGGCGAGCGAGCGTGCATCCGTGCACGGGTATCACTTGGTCGCTTTGTCTTGCAAAGCGAGCAGTTATGGTTCAAAACCGAACAACTGCATCGGCGAGGGTGTTGTGCCGCTTGATGGGGCATCGTGCCACGAATGGGGCATTGTGCCACTGAAACGGCATTGTGCCATGGGTTAGCTTTGAGCATGGGTATTGCACCATTGGAAATACTGTGTTGAGAAGAGGCATTGTGCCTATGGAAATAACTTGAGAATTGGTGCCTTGGGCTATATGTTGGAAGAATGGTTATGGATGTTTTGGTTGGATTATTGGTGGAACGAGTCTAGGATCGCTTGGTGGGGCGAGAATGTTCGATCCTCTCGTCATACCTACTTGGTGTCTGCATGTCACAGACAACCTGTATTGCACAGGGTTTGGTCTCCTCGAACAGGTACTCCGGGGCACCGGGACCGTTCGGCCATGGAGGAGACAATTGGGTAACGCGTCTTGGGCGCGGTGCCAGCGGTTGGAATCGATCCAGGTGGGTTAGCTACTTAGCGCTGTTTTGAGGAGAACCGCATTTGATCAGTCCGATCAAAGTCCTTTATGGCTTGGCCAGTGACTTCATATAGTATAGTGTTGGCTTGCTTTTCTTTTGTTGGTTTGGCTTTCGTGTAGGCGCGGCTACCTTGCCTCGGCAAGAGTGTGCACTGTGAGATTTGGATTGTAAGTGTTGGTTGAGGATGGATATTGAGGCTTGGTTGATGGTTCGACATGTTATCGTGTTGCTTGGACTTGAGTAGGACGGTTTGCATGCTAGTTTCCCTCGAGTTGCTTATATATTTGCTTGTCGTTTGGTTTGAGTTGAGTGCTTGCATGCTTAAACTGCTTTACAGCTTTCCTTAACATGTCATCCCTATGCCATGAAATGAATATAGGATTCAACTAGAAAGATCACCATATAACTGTTTGCATTCACTATTTTACTTAGTGTCGGCTTAGGCGAGTGGGTTACCCCGCTCACCAGTACGGTTGTGTACTGACCCACGTTTGTGGGCAATATTTCAGGTACGCAGGCGTAGTGGCGCTGCTTGGATATACGGGACATGATGTATGAACTGTAAGTACCTTTGTGGGCTAGAGAAAAGAGCAAGAGTATTTCATCGCCTTCGTGGCATCGCCTTCGTGGCCTTGTCTTCGATAAGGCATTTCATTTGACCCTATCGTGAGCTTCGCTGCGTATTACTCTGATTGTGTGCTTGGTACACAATACTTGACTTCCGCTGCAACTTGGTTGTTTCAATGATAACATTTGGTGTTTGACAACATTGCCTTGTACGAGCGCAACTCCAGGCTCGTACGACATCACGTCCCGATGAGAACGATGGTCCTGCGGAAGAGCTGTAAACGTGGTGATTCACGTTCAGCGGGGACTATCGAGCTTGCGGGAGATTGGGGCGTGACATGATACATCATAGGATCAGAGAGTAAGGTGTCGTCAGATGCATGAAGCTTAATATTCAATTCAAGAGGGGGTATCTGCAGTCTTAGTATCAGTTAAACCAGCTCGAAGAAGAATTTCAGATGCATACTTTACTTGAGAGAGAAAATAACCATCAGAGTTGTGATCAACCTCGATCCCAAGAAAGTAACAAATAGTACATAGGTCTTTCATCTTAAAACATATGCTTAAGTGTAACTTTAAAGTATTAATACCTTGTAAATTATTACATGTAATGACCATATCATCTACGTATATGGCAAGAAGAATAATACCTTTGTTAGATGAGAGAAAGAGCATAGCAGAATCATGTGTACTTTGGGTGAAACCATAAGTAATAATTGCAGTTTAAAACTTTCCAAACCGAGCTCGATGTGCTTGCTTGAGACCGTATAGCGCTCGTCGAAGTTTACAAAAATGATGAGGAGAGTGTTGGAGACCGGAGGGTGGTTTCATATAAACTTTCTCTTGTAGATCTTCATGAAGAAATATATTTTTTAATCCATTTGATGTAGTTTCCATTGACGAATAGAAGCAACTGCAATCAAAGTTCGTATAGTAGTCATACGAGCAACTGGGGCAAAAGTTTCTTCATAGTCAATATCGTATTCTTGGGTAAAGCCTTTTGCAACTAATTGGGCCTTGTATCTATCATTAGAACCATTGGGCTTTTTTTTTTATTTTGTAAATCCATTTACACCGTACAATGGATTTGCCAGGAGGAAGATCCACAAGATACCATGTATGAGTATCTTGTAGATCGGTAAGTTCTTCTTGCATGGCTTGTTGCCAAAAGGATTGAAGAGGCTTCACGATAGGTTGTTGGTTCATGAAGGGATAAAAGAGTAGATATATAACAATGATAATCCTGAAGATGTTCAGGTTGGAGTTTATCACGAACGGGTCAAGTTGAAATTGGAGGTACATGATGAGGTTATGGAGAAATTGATTAAACAATGGGTGTACTTCCTGGAAGGGTTATATCAGAACCCTGTGTAGGAGGATCAGAAGGTGATGTTTCTAATTGAGGTGCTATTACAAGCTCAAAATTATCAGTTGATGAGTTAATAAAAGGATCATAAAAGTGAAATGAATCGGAGATCTCTATCCAATTTTTTGGGAGTGAGTAAAACGGTATCTTCTCCCAAAAGGTAACATGTCGAGAGATAGAATTTTTTTGAGAAGAGGGATCATAACACCGATAATCTTTTTGTTGAATACCATAACCTAAAAAAACACACATGGATGTTTTCTTGCTAAGTTTATCACGTTCTTTTTTTGGAAGAAGAATAAAACATGATGAGCCAAAGACACGAAGTTCGGAGTAATAAGGAGGGGTCTGATAAAGTCGTTCAAAAGGAGAAATACCACAAGTGACCAATTAGGGGATGCAATTTATGATATAAGTAGAAGTGTGAACAGATTCTCCCCAAAAGGTACGAGGAACCGAGAATGAGATAAGTAAAGTTCTAGCAGTTTCTACAATATGACGGTGTTTGCGTTCCGCAATACCATTTTGTTCAGGTGTCTCAGTACATGATAATTGAGGAAGGGTTCCTTCAGTTTAAAAAAAAAAATCAAGGAATAATTTGGATATATATTCTCCTCCAGAGTCTGATCGAATTTTTTTAATGGTTTTTGAAAATTGTGTTTTGATCATTGTGCAAAACTTATTGTGCAAAACTCAATATATTCTTTTAAAAAATCAGAACGAGAATGTAATAAATACGTCAATGTATAACGAGTATAGTTATCAACAAAAAGTACATAATATTCAACACCTCCAATAGACTGAATGTGAGCTTTGCCCCAAACATCAGAATGCACAATATCGAAAGGTGATTCAGAAGACGTGGTACTACTATTAAAAGGAAGTGCGGGTTGTTTAGATAGTTTACAAGCATCACAATATGATTCTTTATCTAAATAGACATAGCCCAACAATCCTTTATTCATCATATATCGAAGTCGAGAAAAAGAAACATGACCTAATTTAGAATGCCAAAACATAAAGGGAGATGAAAAAGTTGCTGGAGCAATAAATGAGGTACCAACTATGAGTGGGATATTGAGTTTGTCGACAACAAAAAGTCCATCAACTCTATGGCATGTCCCAACTTGCTTCCCCGTCGAACGATCCTGAATGGCACAACCAAATGAAGAGAAGTTAATATAAAATCCATGATCACATAATTGTCCGACAGATAGAAGATTCATTGATAGTTTAGGCACAAGCAGAACATCTGAGACAATTATGTCATTAGATGTTTTAACGGAACCAATATGACTTGCCTTAACAATAGAACCATCAGCAGTATAAATAGTAGGAGATGAAGAAATATGAGTTGAATTTTCAAAATATTTTGAATTATAGGTCCTATGATTTGATGCACCAAAGTCAAGAAACCAACTAGTGGAGTGAATACCTGAAAATGCAGAGGCAGCAAACGAGTTGTTACCAGTGGAAAGAGCATGTTTGATTATATCTTGAATATCTGCCGCAGTCAAAGTACTAAGGCTGGAGGATGACAATGTTGTAGAAGCTACTGTAAGGTTACTGGTCATGGTGACCTTCTTTCTTTCTCGCATGTTTCTAGATATCGGAGAAGTGCAACTTTTGACCATGTGTCCAAATTCTTTACTGTAATTACATTGAACATTTGATAAGTCACGAGACGGGTTAGTTGAATAGGAATAAGTTGGGTTACTACCCTCGGGTTTAATAGAAATATGTTGGGTTAGTACGTATTCATATGTCATTTCTGGTTCCGCCTTGACAAGAATACACAAGGGTATTTTATATTTGGAAACAATTTTCTTTTAACAAGTAAAAAAATGCTTATATCATAAAAGAATACACAAGTGCAATGTCTATCAATGAATTCCCTCTTTATTTTAAATGTTGGGAACGTAAGTGCGGAAACCGTTCTCCAAACCAGAGAGTACCTAAGAGAGAACCGAGCAAAGCACAAAAACCAAAAACTTCAAACACAAATTGCAGATACAAAGATTTTTGTCGTGAAAAACCCTTGCGGGAAAAACCACGGGACTATCGGAGTCCAACCCTGAAAAGTCTCCACTAATGGAATAAGAAATACACCGAATCCTTACAAACTTCTCACCGATCCAAACGGATCACCACAACTCTTTTGGAACAAAAAATAGATTATAACCATGAAGAAGAAAGACAACGAAAAATACCCGAAACTGATCTCCTTCTTCGAAACGGCCTCTAATCATTCTTTCTCCTCTCCAATGTTGCAATGATACTCCTGCCTCCTTTTCTCTCCTTGTTGCTATATTTTTTTTTAGAGAGATAGAGATTTATTTTAGGGCCATGAGACACCTATATATAGCCTCAAATCCACAAATAGCATTCTTATTATAGATATGAATATCCAATCCAAATCCAAATCCAAATCCAAATCTAAATCCAAATCCATTGACATATTCCTATTATATGTAGGAATATCCAATCCAAATCCATTGAGATATTCCTATTATATTTAGGAATATCCAATCCAAATAAATTAAGGTATTCCTATTATATGTAGAAATACTCAATCCTACTCTGGGATATTTTTCACATAGGTTAGGAACCCCACCCACTCCAACAAATCTCCTCCTTCACAACTATGTGGAGGGGGTCATCATCCCGACGATCTGCCTGCAGTACTAAAACTTTTTTCTTGGTAGAACCTTTGTGAACATATCTGCTCCGTTGTTATCTGTATGAACCTTCTCAAGCGTCGCTTCCTTCTTGTCAACCACATCCCGTATCCAATGATACCGGGTATCAATGTGCTTGGACCGGCTATGAAATGTCTGGTTCTTCACAAGGTGAATAACACTCTGACTATCGCAAAACAAAGGATAATGCTCCTGCTTTAGCCCAATTTTCTGCAGCAGCTTCTTCATCCACAATAACTCCTTGCAAGCCTCCATCATCGCAATGTATTCTGCCTCTATCGTCGATAAGGCAACACACTTCTGTAAACACAACTGCCACGATACTGCTCCACCAGCAAACATCATCACATAGCCCGAAGTCGATCGCCTCATCTCTACATCTTCAGCCATATCACTGTCAGTATATCCAACCATCATTGGCTCGTCACCACCAAATGAAAGTATTCAATCGGTTGTACCCTGAAGATATCGTAGAATCCACTTGACCCCACTCCAATGTACCCTTCCAAGATTGGAAGTACCTGCTAACTGTGCCGACTGCGTGAGCAATGCTTGGCCTCGTACATACCATAGCATACATAACACTCCCTACGGCTGAGGCATATGGAACTCGCTCCATATCTTCCTTCTCGTCCTCGGTAGATGGACACTGCTCCTCAGTGAACTTAAAGTAAGCTGCAAGGGGGTTATTCACTTTTTTTGACCCGTCCATCCTGAAACGCTGAAGTACCCGGTGAATATACTTCTTTTGGGACACGTTTAGCATATTGGACTCTCTCTCTCGGCTGATCTTCATCCTAAGAATAGTCTTCGCTGCGCCCAAATCCTTAATAAAGAAGGTCGTGCTCAGTTGGCGCTTCAACTATGCTATCCTGGTGGCATTCCGATCCACCAACAATATGTCATCAACATAAAGCAACAAAATGATGAAATCATCCTCGGCGAAGTACCTCACAAAAACACAATGATTCGATGTCATCTGTGCATAGCTATGCTCTCCCATAAATGACTCGAGCTTCCTGTACCACTTCCTCGGAGCATGTTTCAGACCATACACGCTCTTCCTCAACCGACATACCAAATATGACTTGCCCTTCTCACAGAATCTCTCTGGCTGCTCAATGTACAACTCCTCCTCAAGATCACCGTAGAGGAATATCGTCTTCACATCTATTTTCTCGACCTCCAAGTTGAAACTGGTTGCCAATGCTAGCACCACCCGTATAGACGACTGCTTGACGACTGTCGAAAAGATCTTATCATAATCTACGCATTTCTGTTGACCGTAGCCTTTAACTACCAACCTCGCTTTGTATCGAGGTCGAGTAGCATCATCTGTCTGCTTCACTCTGAACACCCATTGATTCTTTAAAGCCTTCTTGTCCTTTGGAAACCGTACCAGATCATAAGTAGAGTTGGTCTCTAAGGAACTCATCTCCTCCTGCATGGCCTCCATCCACTCCTGCCTGTGTTCGTCTTCCATAGTCACTGCAAAACTTTCGGATTCTCCTCCGCCAGTCAGTAGCACATACTTACTCAGTGAGTATCTCGTAGATGGTCGACGCTCTCTATCGTTCCTCCTCAATGGAACCACTGGTGTTGGCTGTATATCTCCAGTCTCCTTCCCTCCAGGAACTGCCTCCTCGGCATGCTCATCCTCTTGAGGATCACCCTGACCACCATCAGCATGCTGATGATCAAGGTTGGGAGCAACTCCATGTACTGGCTCTCCCATAACTGGATGCTCTGCGATGTCC
Source organism: Iris macrosiphon (assembly GCA_036927795.1). Lineage (NCBI taxonomy): Eukaryota > Viridiplantae > Streptophyta > Magnoliopsida > Asparagales > Iridaceae > Iris > Iris macrosiphon. The sequence goes on along the minus strand of JAYESA010000017.1, from coordinate 119,985,672 downwards.
TATGAAAACTGCTCGAAGCAAAATAACTCCAACTCAGAAAATTCGTCAGCCTCAGAAGACATCTCGGAATCCTGAGTGTTGGTCATGGTCTGATCCTCGACGAATACCACGTCCCTGCTTCTGTAGAGCTTTCTTCCCACTAGATCGTAGAGTCTATAGCCAAACTCATCTCGACCGTAGCCGACAAAGACGCACCATCTCGTCTTTGGCTCAAGTTTGGATCTTTCGTCCTTTGGTACATGCACGAAGGCCTTACAACCAAACACTCGCAGGTGATTGTATGACGGCTTTTTGCCGTACCATACTTTGTCAGGCATATCACCCTGCAAAGGAGCACTAGGAGATAAATTAATAACATAAGCAACTGTGTAAAGTGCCTCACCCCAATATCTGCCTGGCAAGTTTGCTTCTGACAGCAAACACCGCACCCTCTCCATTAGCGTCCTGTTCATCCGCTTTGCTACACCGTTGAGCTGCGGTATCTTTGGTGGAGTCTTCTGGTGTTGTATCCCTTGCTCTCTGCAATAGGCATCAAATAGACCGATATACTCGTTGCCATTGTCCGACCGAAGATAAAGCAGCTTCTTGCCCGTCTCCCTTTCAACAGAGGCCTAAAACTCCTTGAAAGTGGGTAGCACCTGATCCTTGGTCTTTAAGGTATAGACCCAAACTTTTCTGAAATAGTCATCAATAAATGTTATAAAATAAGAAGCACCACCAATGAATTTTACCTTCATAGGACCACAGACATCCGAGTGAATCAACTCGAGCAACGTCGGCTTCCTTGAACTTGGGTGACTTTGGAAAGACATTATATTTTGCTTTTTCGCCAAACAGTGCGTGCACTTCTCTAACTTTATAGACTTTAGCCCTGGAATCACCTTTCTGTTCACCAAGTAGCTCATCCCTTTCTCGCTGATATGGCTGAGTTACCTGTGCCACAACTCAGTAAACGCATCAGTAGCTGTGTTAACCTCCTGTGCCCCGTGTGCGCTCCCTTCCATATAGTAGAGTCTAAATCTCTTACTTACTCTAGCAATCACCATCGAACCTCTAGAAAGCTTCCACTGATTGTTCTCAAAGAGACTGAAGAAACACTCATCATCCAACCTTCCAACTGACACCAGGTTGAAACGGATATCAGGGACATGACGGACATCTTTGACAACAAGAACTGCACCTGTCTTTGTCCTCAAATGCACATCTCCAATGGCAACCGCCTTTGATACATCTCTTATTTCCATCTTCAACACTCCACAGTCGCCTGTTATGTATGTAGCAAATAGTGCCCTGTTGTGAGATACGTGCGCTGAAGCACCTGAGTCCACCAGCCAAGAGCTGTCATCGCATGCGAGGTTCATAACTACCTCATCACCTACAATGATCACGTCGTCTCCATGTGTCGAGGCCGCCGCTGTAATATTCTCACTTTGCTTCCCCTTGTCGCCCTTCTTCTCTCTTTTCCAAGCGAAACAGTTTCGCTTGATGTGGCCTTTCTGTAAAACCCCTATTCCTAGAAATCGTATATACCATTTTTAATTATTAATTATTAATTTAATTATAGTAATTAGTGGCTAATTAGAAAAAATAGATTTTTAATAATTTTTATTTTAGGTGTTGGGGCACTTAGAGGATTTATGGGACCATTAGGAATTTTTTGGAATTTATTTCATGTAGGAGACCCCTTGAGCAGTTGCTAGCTTAATGGTGTGCCTAAATATAATCTAGAATTTTTTTCTATGAGTATATATATAAATATATGTATATATATATATATATATATATATATATATATATATATATATATATATATATATATATATATATATATATATAATTGGAAAGAGAATAATAAAAAGAAAATAAAATAAAATAAAATAAACTAATTACTAACTATTCATTTGCTAACTTAACCAATTCCATTAGCAAGCAAACCATTCCCAAACTCCTTAGCATAGCAGCCACTTCCATTAGCAGGCAACCAACGCCCCATTGTAGCAAATTCCCATGTAATACCAACCCCTTGGTTGCATAAGGCACAGATCCCCCCCGGGTGAAAACCGAACCCACTCTCTCTCTCTCTCTCCCTTTCATATATATATATATATATATATATATATATATATATATATATATATATATATATAATTCTAATTATAAAACCCTAACCCTACAATCATCCAGACCTTCCTCTTCCCATCTAGACCTAGAGAGCGCAGCCACCGCAGTCGGAGAACCCCGCCAGGCCGTCCAAACAAATCCCGACGACCGCGACCCCGCGCACTGCAGATTCCCACAGCAAGGTACCTGTGGTTCGGAGTTATTTTCCGTCGAATTGCTCAACCAAACGCCACCCGTCTTCACCGGTATGCTCACCCCTTAACCCTCTTTCATATCTGTGTGATAGTAGACCTCGAACAATGCGTAATCATAGGCGAAAACAACGCAAAAGTTGGCAGAAATAGACCGAATTCTGGGATCGCAGAAAACTGCGGTGACCACCCATGTTTTCGAGTTCGTATCTCCCACCACAGAGGTCCGAATTCGATGATTCTTTTTGGTATGCGTAGACCACTTGACCTAGTTTAATTTCTTTTAAATACCCTAGATTATTAACAGATGTAGACAAAACTAAATTCGTCACAAAATCCCACGAACCCACTTTTTCTATATTTTCAAAAGTTGTGAAACAGAGCGCGCCCCTCCAAACGGGACCGTCCTATCGTGTACCAAGTATACCGAATGGTGCGCACAAAATAACCGGACAAGTAAAATTCACGGAAACTGATTCGGACGCGTGTGCGTGCCGGAATCAGCCCGTATCCGCGGACACACCCCGTGTCGCAACTTTTGTGGAAGTCGCGCGCATTTTGTGCACGCTCGTCAGATTGCGACAAAACTTGTGCCACTGGACTCGTGGTAACGCGCTGGTCCTGTGACCCAATTTTTAAGCAATTCTGAGACAGTTGACCAAGTCGCCAATTGGCGGGCCCCACGGTTGACTTTTTGGGCGAAATTGTGTTCGGCCCATCGGAATCCACATTTGGGCATACCGTTGGGTTTGTATTGACATTTAGAGTTGTTTAACCTATAATTTGTCCTATTTAGAGACTGTTATCCTTGACACATTTTTCGGAGCAAAGTGGGCCACACGTGGACCCCACTTTTACCCAAAATTACCGTTTTGCCTATGTGTCCAAATTGGACGAAAGGAAAGTACTTTTTAGCTATTTTGCTTATTCTGGGAATGTTGGTGACATCTATTTCAGCATCCAGAGACATTTTTTCTGAGGCCATAGCTTCTGATCCTGTGTGCTTGACTTCTGGACAGTACACCTTGCAGCTTTCTTATCAAGCAAGATACCTTGCCAAATTGTTTATAGTACTTTGCATGCTATTTATAATTCTGTTTATTCATTGTATTTCTGTATTTTTCTTGCTTGTGTAGTTTTTCTTCAGTCATTACTATGTATTAGATATGTTGACACACACATGGCACCTAGTATCATGAGAGGACAATCATTAGGCGCATGGGCTTTTAACCACTCATTAGGCGCATGGGCTTTTCTGAGTTGGGTAGGATGTAACACCCTGTTCCGCTCAAGCGGACTGCCGTCTCAAACGGCAATAGTGCAGCTGTCCCGACCCGCTTTGCCTCAAACGAGAAGCAAAGGATATCCAGACTTGTCCCTACAGGAATTTAGCTTAGGCTTTCAGAGGCTCGCTCGGCGTATCGCTCTACTGAGGCGAATCATCGCTAAGGTGGGTGGCTACGGTGAACTTGTCTTTGCTTAGCTAGCACACATAAAATCTGGAATGTTTATGCTAGTCGCTAGGTGATTCACCCCCTGCATGCTAATAAATCTAACGCACCTAGCTAAGGGAATAATCCCAACTTGTATTGCTTGCTAGAACATGAAAATTGAAATACTGCTTATAATCGGACCCTCGCATGCTAAGTCCCTAACGGTTTCATCTCTCGGCTTACCTTCGGGTCCGAGCAAACGTGCCTGCTTATGTTCCTTAGAAACGCATGCTTGTCTGCTTGTAATGTTGCCATGTTTTCATCCAAACCCCGGAAGACTACTACGTAGTCGTTCCGTGCCTGAATGAACCTGCAAGTATCCGTGTTCACGTGTTCTCGTGTACTCACGTAGCCTACTTGGCGAAAAACGTAATCACGTAGCCTTCTTGGCGAAAAGGTAATCACGTAGCCTTCTTGGCAAAAACGTAATCACGTAGCCTGCTTGGCGAAACTCACGTAGCCTGCTTGGCGAAATAATGGAATTGGAAAAGACCCTGACCTGCATGTCGCGGACAACTCGGAAATGAGGTAAAGTTCCACGGACGGTTCCGGGGCACTGGGGCCGATCCGATCCGGATGGAACTCATCGTCTAGTCTCATGTTCTAGGACGAGATGGTTTGTAGCACTCACATTCTTGGCTGCATTCCATCTTCGTCACAGACTGAATGCACGTATAGTCTCACGTACTTGGACAGGGTGGTATACGGCGCCTCACGTTCTTGTACGTAGCAAACCATCCTTGTCATTGACTAGATTGGTCCTTTATGGCTATGCCAGCGACTCATGTTCATATAGATAAGTCATCCTCGCTTAGCGACTATCTGCGTGCGAGTCACTGCATCGCATCAATGAATAACTGAACACCTGAACGATCATGTTAAATACAACCCTCGTGTTTGCATATGCTATGCCTCCTGAATGTTATACTTGCCAATGCTCGAATTAATAATGTTTGCCTCAATGTTTGCCTTGGACAGGGAAGGAGATGGTAAGTTGGTAAGTCTTGCCGTGTTTTCTCTCATGTTGCACGACGCACTGCCCGACACGTTAGGCTATTCAACATTTGCATGAAACTGATCCTAAGGCAACTAGAAAGACAACTTAATAGTTGTGCACGGAACTTATATTACGTGTTTGGATTTGTCGAGCGGGCGAGTAGCTTCCCCACCAGTACATTTAATGTACTGATAATCCACCAGTTTGTATGCAGGGTGCGGGAGAACCTCGTTTGGTGCGGATGCCTCCTTCGTGCGTGCTAAGGCCAGGAGTTCCCTCTGAAGCCTTGTAACGGTGCGTCCGGGACTGAAGCACATATACAAGATATAATGTTGGAGCGTCGCCTGAACATCGCCTGTACAATCATTCCACAATTGTAGCCACTTGGCACGCTTTTACTGTTTCAGAGAGAGAGGCTTGAGCGACTTGTAATCTCGGCTATACGCCGCCTGTAACACATGTTATATCAATAAAAGAGCTGCTTTACTTCAAACTTGTGTTTTAATGCTTCCGCTATATTGTCGACTCTGTGAACCTGTTACCAAATCGCTATGCGTTCATGACTCCGCTGCACTCGGACAATCCGTGTGACTCTGTGGCTTAGAACTCTTGCCGCCAGCCAATGAACCATGGCCTTGCACGGGCGTGGATCACGCTCGTGCGACATCACGCCAGGATGGGTCAAAGCGATCGTTCCGCGGGAGCGCTGGCGAGGGTGATTCTCGCCTAGCGGGAACGGCCGAATTAGCCTGCGGGAGATCGGGGTGTGACATGTTGGTATCAGAGCCTGGCTTCTACGTCTTTGGCCTTCAATTCGATATCTCTGTTTCGAAAGCTCGTTCGTGGGTTATGTGCACGCTCTCTCTCAATGCCTCGATGGGATGTTCCAACAATAAGTCTAAATACTTTCAAAATGCGTTTTGAATGATATGATTGCTTGTCTGGTTGTATGCTGCGAGTGGCCTTTGTGCCAACCTGTGTGAACCCTTGAGAGTATCGCTAGTAGCTTATCCGATTTTCACTAACTCTAAGTTTGGTTGAATGCATCTATTCGAGGGACGCCTTGAACTAGTGCACCATCCAAGACTAAGAAAAGGTGAAACTCGAGTGCTAAGACTTCGCTATCACTGAGCTGGTTGACGTGCTCACGCTAGAAGTGCACTTTGAAAGTGCGCACGATCCAGTCTAAGCGATATGCTGATTTCGACGCTTGTGCAAGTGAATATCCAAATGAACAAGTACAACGACTTGTCTAGGATTGTCTCAAACCCTAGATTACTGCTTGTCCTCAGTAAGTCTCGAGGACGAGACTTTTTCTGAGTTGGGTAGGATGTAACACCCCGTTCCGCTCAAGCGGACTGCCGTCTCAAACGGCAATAGTGCAGCTGTCCCGACCCGCTTTGCCTCAAATGAGAAGCAAAGGATATCCAGACTTGTCCCTACAGGAATTCAGCTTAGGCTTTCAGAGGCTCATTCGGTATATCGCTCTACCGAGGCGAATCATCGCTAAGGTGGGTGGCTACGGTGAACTTGTCTTTGCTTAGCCAGCACACATAAAATCTGGAATGTTTATACTAGTCGCTAGGTGATTCACCTCCTGCATGCTAATAAATCTAACGCACCTAGCTAAGGGAATAATCCCAACTTGTATTGCTTGCTAGAACATGGAAATTGAAATACTGCTTATAATCGGACCCTCGCATGCTAAGTCCCTAACGGTTTTATCTCTCGGCTTACCTTCGGGTCCGAGCAAACGTGCCTGCTTATGTTCCTTAGAAACACATGCTTGTCTGCTTGTAATGTTGCCATGTTTTCATCCAAACCCCGGGAGACTACTACGTAGTCGTTCCGTGCCTGAACGAACCTGCAAGTATCCGTGTTCACGTGTTCTCGTGTACTTACGTAGCCTGCTTGGCGGAAAACGTAATCACGTAGCCTTCTTGGCGAAAAGGTAATCACGTAGCCTTCTTGGCGAAAACGTAATCACGTAGCCTGCTTGGCGAAACTCACGTAGCCTGTTTGGCGAAATAATGGAATTGGAAAAGACCCTAACCTGCATGTCGCGGACAACTCGAAAACGAGGTAAAGTTCCATGGACGGTTCCGGGGCACTGGGGCCGATCCGATCCGGATGGAACTCATCGTTCAGTCTCACGTTCTAGGACGAGATGGTTTGTAGCACTCACGTTCTTGGCTGCATTCAATCTTCGTCACAGACTGAATGCACGTATAGTCTCACGTACTTGGACATGGTGGTATGCGGTGCCTCACGTTCTTGCATGTAGCAAACCATCCTTGTCATTGACTAGATTGGTCCTTTATGGCTATGCCAGCGACTCATGTTCATATAGATAAGTCATCCTCGCTTAGCGGCTATCCGCGTGCGAGTCACTGCATCGCATCAATGAATAACTGAACACCTGAACGATCATGTTAAATACAACCCTCGTGTTTGCATATGCTATGCCTCCTGAATGTTATACTTGTCCATGCTCGAATTAACAATGTTTGCCTCAATGTTTGCCTTGGACAGGGAAGGAGATGGTAAGTTGGTAAGTCTCGCCGTATTTTCTCTCATGTTGCACGACGCACTGCCCGACACGTTAGGCTAATCAACATTTGCATGAAACTGATCCTAAGGCAACTAGAAAGATAACTTAATAGTTGTGCACGAAACTTATATTACGTGTTTGGATTTGTCGAGCGAGCGAGTAGCTTCCCCACCAGTGCATTTAATGTACTGATAATCCACCAGTTTGTATGCAGGGTGCGGAAGAACCTCGTTCGGTGCGGATGCCTCATTCGTGCGTGCTAAGGCCAGGAGTTCTCTCTGAAGCCTTACAACGGTGCGTCCGGGACTGAAGCACATATACAAGACATAATGTTGGAGCGTCGCCTGAACATCGCCTGTACAATCATTCCACAGTTGTAGCCACTTGGCACGCTTTTACTGTTTCAGAGAGAGAGGCTTGAGCGACTTGTAATCTCGGCTATACGCCGCCTGTAACACATGTTATATCAATAAAAGAGCTACTTTACTTCAAACTTGTGTTTTAATGCTTTCGCTATATTGTCGACTCAGTGAACCTGTTACTAAATTGCTATGCGTTCATGACTCCGCTGCACTCGGATAATCCGTGCGACTCTGTGGCTTAGAACTCTTGCCGCCAACCAATGAACCATGGCCTTGCACGGACGTGGATCACGCTCGTGCGGCATCACGCCCGGATGGGTCAAAGCGATCGTTCTGCGGGAGCGCTGGCGAGGGTAATTCCCGCCTAGCGGGAACGGCCAAATTAGCCTACGGGAGATCGGGGTGTGACAGTAGTATATAGCTCGCACTACGGGCGTGTGTCGTGCTGGTCACTACCCCCACGGTATATCAATTTCTGGAGTCTCGCTGGTCGCTACCCCCGAGGTATGTCAATTTCTGATGTCCACTGACGTGTGTGTGAGTTGTGAGGTAGATCGAGTAGCCTACCCTTGCCCATACGTCGAAAAGTTATCCTCATTTGCATTCATATAGATTGTCTTGTACAGCGTACTTATTTATTTTTAAATAATATGCATGTTTACTGTATTCAAATTGGCTTGTTGTTCTGTATCTTGTTACGTCCCTCTAAGGACCTGGTCCCCTGCCAGGTGTATCTGTTCTTGAGTATTTGCAGGAGCACAGATTTGGATGGTTATATATGTTTCGAGGATGTCTTCTCTCCGAGCCCCATGATTGTTAGCTGGTATTCCTACATTGTGTTTATTATGTTATACTTTTCCATTCGAGTTGGTAGTGGATTTGTTTCCATCCAACTATCATCCTTAGATACTTATATTGAGATCTAGTTTCATAGATGCTGGTTATTTATTTATATTTGATTTTCGTAGATGAGATTTAGATTATACCTTGTGACTTGTGACATATGTTTATACCACTTGTGGATTAATTTTCATATTACAACGTACGTGTGGATTTTGGTTTCCATATATTGGAGTTGCCATATCCATGCGGCTGGCATGCTTACGTGTCCTAGTCCTACGTATTCTTGGGACTGGGGCGTGACATATTTTTGTGGTGGCCCATGCAGGTCGAGAGTATATTGTCCCGGTTACGTTACTGTACCGAGCAAGCCTGCAAAGAGGATTAGAGTATAGGATCTCATCCACAATTGACTATAACTCGTATTTCTTCTAATCCGTTTTATTTGAATAATTGCATCCTGTTTGATTTATGTGCTTCCCTAATAGTTTCTTGAGTATAGCCCCCTCTTAGAATATAAAAGTCCCTGTTGTTAGATGATAAGTAGGGTAACCTTCCTATTAAGAGTACAACTAGAGTGTTGACACATCACTGAGTTAGAATACTTAATGAACCATAGCACCCTTACTTGTAGATGGATTAACCACTATCCCTTGATTATTATGGAAGACTTGAGAGTAGTATAAACACTACTAGAGTTAGTTAGAGATTTTACCATAATGTTTGACCCTAGTATTGAGGAACCAATAGAAAACCAAAATTGAATATTATGACTGAACCTAACCTTCATAGTTAGATAGTATTGGAGAACTATAAATTTAGATTCTTGTCTTGAGATTAGCAGACAGTACCTTAGAAAGCCAAGAGCAATGCCTAGAATATTTTCTTGATCATACCTCGAACACGGATATTAGCATACCACCTTCCCCTTAGAGAAACTATGACATTATCTAGAGTCTTTCTATTTAGTTTTATGACTTGTTCCTCCAAACCCTTAGCGTTTGCTAATTGCGCAACGACTAAATTTTGTTCTTCTACTCTTCATCTTTCAACTCGTGCCATCTGACACTTTTTCTTATAGATCAAGTATTTTTATTCTATGATTAGGATATATAGCCTGCTAGGATTATAGTTGTAAATGTTAAATTTTAAAATTGTGTGCTTAGTAGTTAGAAATTGATGGTTTAAGCTATTCTTGAAGATTGAGACCTGGTGCTTATCCCTTAGTTTTAAATTATGTAACATATACCCCTACCTCGATACGAGTTATATTCCCTTTCCCTTGAGGCCAGTAACTATTCCATTCTTACTATTGACACTTGCACTAAGACTAAGACTTAGGACGACCATGACCTATACCCTAATATGTACCAAGACCCCTTCTCATAGACCTTAACAGGAGTTTCTACGGTATCCTTAAGACAATTACAGTATTAGTTTATTGTTATAAGTTGGGTAGTATACCTCACAACCTAGTATCATATAGTCTTTTGTCCTATTATTGAAGTGTAGCTGAATGACATTAACTGTGTGCTAGCATAAGAAGATAATGTTTCATCAGACTGTAGAACTTAGAAGCCCATACCCCTATTTGGTCGACTATCGACTTAGACAAGGAGATAGTATGACAACTGTAGAGATTATAGAGTCTTATCTTTTGTGAACTTGAATTATTATGTACCTTCTTTCATCATAATCCAGCGTATTTATAATTTTCTGTACTACCTTGATTTATGCTGCTATTATAGCCTACTTTTTGCAAGCTTATCCTTTTATCGAGCTTGCTCATGACATATGTATTATTCGGTGCACACAATGATACAATTGCCTAATCAAAATCGGTGTATTAAGGTCTAGCTAGCCTTAGTGCGCTTGGTTCGCTCTTCGCATGACTACTTTACGTGGATTGAGATATATGGTAGTAGACGAATATACTTGCCCCTAGACATGTCAGACATATCGTATCAGTTATATAACTGTACTGATACGAGCATGTAAATAGAAAATTACCAAAAATAGGATTTTAATCCACAACTGTCCTGACAACTCTCTTTTCGAATTCTTTAATCTCTTTGAACCTCTACTTGTATTCTATCGCCTTCACCTTGAATTCTTTACTATTGCTCTCCGTCTTCCCTTATTTCGGAAAGACGAAACCTCGTGCTGGTATAAGTTGACACTGATAATACTAGATATACCCCATTAGGCTAATCACATGACTTAGTGACTCTCTTTTATAATTGGTTAAGGGCATATCATAGGTGATATATTTGGTGTTAAACCCTTGAGGATTGAATAACATGATTAAATAATTTGAGAAATAGTTTTCCTAGATGTATAGCCTTAGGGGATAGATAGATAAATTTAAGTTCGGTAGATTGTGAACCCCTCACCCAAAGTTAGACCTACTTGGCTGAGATAGTGAGACTAAGGCTAGATTGAATCCAGTAGAAATAGAATACATTATTCTTTTTTTATTTAATTTTGCAATAATTATATCACTTAGCGCACCTTACTGTGCTTCGATGATTGGAGCACTACACTAGCCACTGCCTTCCTACAAATTCCACACCCTTATCCTAGACGTGCCCATCATCCAATTCTCATTTTTGTGCAAATTTCCAATTATTGGGCACTTTTATGCAAAAGAGCATTTAGGTGTCCACACCATTGGACATGACACATGAAGAAACATATTTTTCACTCATGTGGATTTTTCCATTATTTTTTGGGATGTACAACCCGCAACATCTCCCACCCCTTTAAACCTGGCCTTGCATTTTAAACAATGCAAATCTTATACCATCCTTGCATTCTATCGTGGCTCAATTTTAATTTCGGGGACGAAATTTTTATAAGTTGGGTAGAATGTAAAACCCCTATTCCTAGAAATCGTATATACCCTTTTTAATTATTAATTATTAATTTAATTATAGTAATTAGTGGCTAATTAGGAGAAATAAATTTTTAATAATTTTTATTTTAGGTGTTGGGGCACTTAGAGGATTTATGGGACCATTAAAAATTTTTCGGAATTTATTTCATGTAGGAGACCCCTTGAGCAGTTGCTAGCTTAATGGTGTGCCTAAATATAATCTAGAATTTTTTTCTATGAGTATATATATAAATATATGTATATACAAATATATATATATATATATATATATATATATATATATATATATATATATATAATTGGAAAGAAAATAATAAAAAGAAAAGAAAAGAAAATAAAATAAAATAAACTAATAACTAACTATTCATTTGTTAACTTAACCAATTCCATTAGCAAGCAAACCATTCCCAAACTCCTTAGCATAGCAGCCACTTCCATTAGCAGGCAACCAACGCCTCATTGTAGCAAATTCCCATGTAATACCAACCCCTTGGTTGCATAAGGCACAGACCCCCCCGGGTGAAAACCGAACCCACTCTCTCTCTCTCTCTCCCTTTCATATATATATATATATATATATATATATATATATATATATATATATATATATATATATATATAATTCTAATTATAAAATCCTAACCCTACAATCATCCAGACCTTCCTCTTCCCATATAGACCTAGAGAGCGCCGCCACCGCAGCCGGAGAACCCCGCCAGGCCGTCCAAACAAATCCCGACGACCGCGACCCCTCGCACTGCAGATTCCCACAACAAGGTACCTGTGTTCCAAAGTTATTTTCTGTCGACTTGCTCAACCAAACGCCACCCCGTCTTCACCGGTATGCTCACCCCTTAACCCTCTTCCATATCTGTGTGATAGTAGACCTCGAACAATGCGTAACCATAGGCAAAAACAATGCCAAAGTTGGCAAAAATAGACCAAATTCTGGGATCGCAAAAAACTGCGGTGACCACCCATGTTTCCGAGTTCGTATCTCCCACCACAGAGGTCCGAATTCGATGATTCTTTTTGGTATGCGTAGACCACTTGACTTAGTTTAATTTCTGTTAAATAACCCTAGATTATTAACAGCTGTAGACAGAACTAAATTCGTCACAAAACCCCGTGAACCCACTTTTTTCAGATTTCCAAAAGTTGTGAAATGGAGCGCCCCCCGCCAAACGGGATCGTCCCGTCTTGTACCAAGTGTATCGAACGGTGAGTGCAGCATAACCGGACACGTAAAAATTTGCGAAAACTGATACGGACGCGTGTGCGCGCCGAAATCAGCCCGTATCCGCGGACACACCCCGTGTCGCAACTTTTGTGGAAGTCGTGCGCATTTTTTGCATGCTCGTTAGATTACGTCGAAACTTGTGCCACTGGACTCGTGGTAACGCGCTGGTCCTGTGACCCAATTTTCACGCAATTCTGAGACAGTTGACCAAGTCGCCAATTGGCGGGCCCTACGGTTGACTTTTTGGGCAAAATTGTGTTCGGCCCATCGAAATCCATATTTGGACATACCGTTGGGTTCGTATTGACATTTAGAGTTGTTTGACCTATAATTTGTCCTATTTAGAGACTGTTACTCTTGGCACATTTTTCGGTGCAAAGTGGGCCACACATGGACTCCACTTTTATCCGAAATTATCGTTTTGCCCCTGTGTCCAAATTGGACGAAAGGAAAGTGCTTTTTAGCTATTTTGCTTATTCTGGAAATGTTGGTGACATCTATTTCAGCATCCGAAGACATTTGTTCTGAGGCCATAGCTTCTGATCCTGTGTGCTTGACTTCTGGACAGTACACCTTGCAGCTTTCTTACCAGGCAAGATACCTTGCCAAATTGTTTACAGTACTTTGCATGCTATTTATAATTCTGTTTATTCTTTGCATTTCTGAATTTTTCTTGCATGTGTAGTTTTTCTTCAGTCATTACTATGTATTAGATATGTTGACACACACATGGCACCTAGTATCATGAGAGGACAATCATTAGGCGTATGGGCTTTTAACCACTCTGGTAAACCGTAGTATATAGCTTGCACTACGGGCGTGTGTCGCGCTGGTCGCTACCCCCGCGGTATGTCGATTTCTGATGTCCACTGACGTGTGTGTGAGTTGTGAGGTAGATCGAGTAGCCTACCCTTGCCCATACGTCGAAAAGTTATCCTCATTTGCATTCATATAGATTGCCTTGTACAGCGTACTTATTTATTTTCAAATAATATGCATGTTTACTGTATTCAAATTGGCTTGTTGTTCTGTATCTTGTTACGTCCCTCTGAGGACCTGGTCCCCTGCCAGGTGTATCTGTTCTTGAGTATTTGCAGGAGCGCAGATTTGGATGATTATATATGTTTCAAGGATGTCTTCTCTCCGAGCCTCATGATTGTTAGCTGGTATTCCTACATTGTGTTTATTATGTTATACTTTTCCATTCGAGTTGGTAGTGGATTTGTTTCCATCCAACTATCATCCTTACATACTTATATTGAGATCTAGTTTCATAGATACTGGTTATTTATTTATATTTGATTTTCGTGGATGAGATTTAGATTATACCCTGTGACTTGTGACATATGTTTATACCACTTGTGGATTGATTTTTATATTACAGCGTACGTGTGGATTTTGGTTTCCATATATTGGAGTTGCCATATCCATGCGGCTGGCATGCTTACGTGTCCTAGTCGTACGTATTCTTGGGACTGGGGCGTGACACTTTCTTGCCACAATGGTAACACTCCGAGTCCTCGTATCGACCATTGGATATTTTCCTGCTTTTATCTCTGCCATCGCCTGGACCCCTCATTTTACCCTTCCGCTGCTCTCTGAAACAAGCGCCTCCGAGTGGGATGTGGATGAAGTGCCCTGAGAACGTCTTTGCATCTCTTCATTTAGTACCATACTCTTGGCAAACTCCAGATTGACCACGCCTTCCGGAGTAGAAGCGATCATAGACACTCGTACGGTCTCCCACGAGTCTGGCAATGAACACAATAGCCATAGTCCTTGAACCTTGTCGTCGAACTTGACTTCCATCGAGGATAGCTGGTCAACCACGCCTTGGAACTCACTCAAGTGATCCGTAATAGACGTCCCATCTTTGTACCGCAGACCCATCATCATCCGGACCAGAAATAATTTATTTACTACAGTCTTCTTCGCATACAAAGATTCCAGCTTATCCCACAGTGTCCTCGCGTGCTCAATACTGGCAACGTGATTGTACACGTTCTCGTCAACGAACTGCATGATGTACCCACACACCTGTATATGCTCGAAATTTCAATCCTCTTCGGATTTGTCACTGGGCCTCTCGGAAGCAAATACCGGCAGATGCAGCTTCTTGACAAATAGCAGATCCTTCATCTTGCTTCTCCAGTAATGATAGTTGGTACCGTTCAGGTTTACCATGCGCACCGGCTTCGCGTCCATCTCTCCTCCCTGGTTTGTCTGTCAACTCCTGACACCCTTCTGAAATTGCAGAACCTGGCTCTGATACCACTTTGTTGGGAACAAAAGTGCGAAAACCGTTCCCCAAATCAGAGAGTACCTGCGAGAGAACCGAGCAAAACACACAAACCAAAAATGCCAAACACAAATCGCACACACAGAGATTTTTGACGTGAAAAATCCTTGCGGAAAAAACCACGGGACGAACGGAGTCCAACCCTGAAAAGCCTCCACTAATGGAATAAGAAATACATCGACTCCTCACAAACTTCTCACCGATCCAAACGGATCACCACAACTCTTTGGAACAGAAAATAGATTATAACCACGAAAAAGAAAGACAACGAAAAATAATCGAAACTGATCTCCTTCTTCGAAACGGCCTCCAATCATTCTTTCCCCTATCCAATGTTGCAATGGCACTCTTGCCTCATTTTCTCTCCTTGTTGCTATATTTGTTTTCTTTTAGAGAGAGAGATTTATTTTAGGGCCAAGAGACACCTATATACAGTCTCAAATCCACAACTAGCATTCCTATTATAGATAGGAATATCCAATCCAAATCCAAATCCATTGACATATTCCTATTATTTGTAGGAATATCCAATCCAAATACATTGAGATATTTCTTTTATATTTAGGAATATTAAATCCAAATAAATTGAACTATTACTATTATATGAAGAAATACTCAATCCTACTCCAAAATATTTTTTACATAGATTTAAAACTCTACCTACTCCAACCTTAAACTGACAATCTTTACAGAAAGAAAGAAACGTGATGGGAAAGAAAAGTCTAGCTAGCAATGATGATGTAAATTAAGGCTATAAAGATTATAATGGCTATTGTGCTATCTATGGAAGGTGGTGCTGTCATATACAAGTTGAAGTGTCCAGCAGTTGCTAAAAAACTTGGGGAAGAGAGAGGAGTTCTTTTTCTTTCTTCTTCCTGGCCTTTGCAAGGAATGGGGTTCAGAAACAGAAAAGGTTTATGAGAAATCAAACCTTGAGGTTTGTAATAGTAATTGGTTGATGAGGCAGTAGAGATCACACATCGGAAGAGGAAGATGGAGCTCGCATGAGAGAGGAAGCAATTCGGGAAGTCGACAGGAAGGAAGAGGATGGGGCTGAGGTTTCCAACCACGGTGGCGGTCGTAGCGCCGAACGTGATGCTGCTGGTGCTATTTTTCTGGAATCCGCTCTGGATGAGAGGAAAGTGAAGATCTGGCCGACAGAGTGGAATCTATTGGCTGTGGATCGGGGGAGGGAGGAACCAAATGAAAATGTTAACAGACACATGTAAAATCAGAGCTTTGATACCATGTTAGCTATATAAATTGGAACAATTTACTGTCTTTATTCATCAGAGGTAAACATCAATTTATAGAGTTTACAATTTTTTTTTTTTTTAGAAATGTGTACTTTTGAAGGAAAAATATTAAAAACGAAAATTTTACAATGAACATTATAGCTTATGTATGGCTGCTGTCTCCATTGATGGCAGAATCTTTCCTTAGAGCATCATTTGAGTACTTGGGACTTTCGTTCCAAAAAAAAAAAAAAGAAAAGAACGTAGAATGGTTTGGATTTGTACAGAATAGTAAAAATTATAAAGTGAGTTCCGGTTCCAAAAATTTTGTGATAAAAAAATTAATGTAAAAAAAAAAAATATAAAATCTAAAAAAATTGTACTTCAAATTAAAATTTACTCTAAAATATAGAAATTATAAAAATTGAGAATCTAAAAAATGGGAGGTCCAATTGGAAAGAGACCAAAAATGAACTTGGAATGTGAATGAAAATTCTGAATTTGGGACCGGAGACGATTCTTACCTCTAAGAAAGCGGAGCCCAC